>CM034151.1:294505399-294582133 GCA_019776745.2 Taxus chinensis
TGTCCAGCATTCCTTCCGATCCTATGAGTGAAAATGAAAACCCTGGTTATTGTGCAAATGAAAACAAAGTCACCCTCATGTCATGCACACAAACCTCAACTTGAATCCTACTTCCGTACCTAGATTCTCAATAATGTGCTTCAAAACATGAGAGGTTTACTCACTTTATAGAGTTCTCGTTGTCTCCAACTCTTCTTCACAATTCTCAATTTTCTTCGAACTCATAAGGTAAAAAATGTCATTGCAAACACCGACTTTAAACCAAGTTTCAAATATATCCTTCATTAATTTCTCCACCTACCATTGTATACAACATTAATTCCTTTTGAGTGCATTTTTTACCTCTTTGTGCCACGCCCAAATCTCTAACACCTAAAACTTTTACACCTTAGTCATAACTTTCTGGTGTGCCACTACTTATGTGTCATAAATCTCCTCTACTCATGCCTCCTTATGCCGAATTATTTATCCAATGTGATTGAAACATACGTAGTCTCAAATGTTGCAGCTTCCTTGAGTTATACCAAGCACTCACCAACTTATGCATGGTCTTTACATTTGAGAAATCCTCTTGAAGTTTTCATAATTTTTCAAAACTTGTTCCCTTTATGGACACCTGTGAGTTTATTTATTTTCTGTACTAGACTAACCTTATTTATCCACCCCACACTAAGGGTATGTGTAGTCCTATATGCATAAAACCACTTGAGATTGTAATCAACTTCTGGCTTGAAAACGTGCCTATTACACATAACACTAAACTAAATTGACAAACATAACAACGATGAAGGAAACACATCTAAAGGAAATACAATAAAATAAATCTAATCTAAATGGAAATAGTACCTTATTACAAACACTTAAAAAAATTAATTATAGTAGGGCTTCAGCCTACTCCCGTTGAAGTAATTGGGCAACTGTGTTCCATCAAGCACCTCTAGCTCGCAAGCGTGTGAGTCAAGTATATGAGTGATAACATGTGGCCCCAACCAATGCAACTTAAGATTTCTTGGTTGGCACATAAATTTCAAATCATAAAGAATTGCCATCTTCCCAACCTCATGCTTATTGTCCTTAATGTTCCTATCATTTCATTCCTTCTACCTAATTTTTTGTGCTTATGACTCCATCGTGTTATGACACGCCTCTCATCCAGCTGTGTAAACTTGTCAATTATCTCTTCTAAGCTTGCTCATCAACTAGACCTCATGTGTGCAAAATATGTAAAGAAGGTAACATGAATTCCATGGGAAGAACTGCTTATATGCCAAACATAGAATAAAATGGTTTTGAATTATTTAACCATTTCGAGGTTGTTCTATATGCCCAAAGTACATCAAAAACTTTATCATCCGAGTCTTTCCTTCCAACATCACAAATTTTTGTCAAATTCTAGCTCAATATCTTTTTACAATCCTCAACAATCCCATTTTCCTAAGGGTGATAAGATGTTTTCTTATGGTGTGCAACCATAAATTTATCTAATCATATCCATATGGTCTTATTAAGGAAATGAGTTCCCTTATAACTTTTCAAACTTAAAGGACATCAATACCTAGTAAGAATATTTTCCCACAAGAACCTTACTATTGTTGCTATTGTACAATCCTTTATAGGTGCCACTTCCACCCACCTTGTAAGATAATCTATACAAGTGATGATGTAGTGTGATCTAGTTCTATGTGCGGCTGGGGAAATAGGACCCAAAAATTCTATTACCCATTTCTCAAAAGATTTTGTGCTAGCAATATGTCTCAAAGGCATTTCATCTCTCTGCCCAGGATATCCAAGGTGCTGACAGTGATCACATGCCTTTCAATACTCCTTACAATCCTTGTACAAGGCCTCCAACCATAAACCAACTAGTAGAATCTTGCAAGTGGTGACATCACCTACATAGTGTCCATCGACAATACCACCATGAGCCTCCTCCATGATTTTCGTGTGCTAAAGCTCCAATACACACTGACGCAATACTTCATCTTGTATCAGTTTTAATTAGTCACCACTCAACATGAAAGGTGTGGCATGAATTGCTAGTTTTTTCTTTTCCAAAGCCTTCATTCCTTTGGCTGATATACTCTAATTCTGAGGTCATGTAGTTCAACTTGTACAAGTGTGAATTTGACATTGTATCTTCAATAATCTACACCTCCTCTCCTGATTGAATCCTCAATAATTGATTTGAGCCAGAATTGGTTTTACATGGCTTTACCACAACTGTAAAGTCAAATTCCTAGATTAAGAGAACCCATCAACATATGTGCCCCTGTAAAACGGGCTTGTTCACCAAGTATCTCAATTCCATATGATCTATATAGAAAAAAAAATTATTGCTAGAAATTACTGTCTGAACTTATGCAACGCGTAAATTATTGACAAAGCCTCGCACTCCGTAGTCGTATAATTTTGTTCTCCAAGAGTGAAATTTTTACTAGCAAAGAAGTCTGAAGATAAGATGATCTACAATACCTTCTCTAGGCTGAGCTAGAACTGAACCAATGGCCATGCCAAAGGTGTCCAAACGTACATGAAACGGTAGATTCCATGAAGGAAAATGTAGAATCGGTGTCGTAGTAATCCTCTCCTTAAGCGCTTCAAATGCTCATTGTTGTGGTTCTCCCTAATAGAACTTCCCTTTAACCTTCAATAAATACTCTAAGGGCACAAAAATATTAGCATATCCTTTGATAAAATTCCTATAATACCCTATGTGGACCAAGTATTTGTGCACCTCACTCTAGCTAGTAGGATCCTCCAAGCCTAAAATGACTCCAACCTTAGCTAGATCTACCAAAAAACCCTTCTTGCAGATGATATGCCCTAGTAGAGTTCCAAAAGGTGTAGCAAATAGGAACTTCTTGATATTTAAAGATATGTGTAACTATTTGTACCTCTCAAACGTTAACTGCAAATTGTCATAATGATCCTTGATAAGCCCATACATGGTCCAATCATCTAAGTAAATGTGCAAGAATTTGTGAATAAATTCCTTGAATGCTTGAACAATAATGCATGAAAAATACTGTAGGTGCATTTTTCAATCCAAAGGGCATCACCGTGTATGCAAAAATTCCCCATTTAGTGTTAAAAGCTGTCTTCTCTTGATCCTCTTTAGAAATTATTACTTGATGATAGTCAGAGAATACATCTATAAAAGAGTAAATTTCACACCATGTAATGCCTTGCAGTATTTCCTCAGTGAATGGTGTAGAGAAAGGATCAATCACACATGCAACATTCAACTACATGTAGTCCACACAAATATTGATTCTTCCGTATTTTTTTATGTTTATTGCCATAGGGATAACCCACTATGATTCCTCTATGGGCTCAATAATGTCATATTTTGGAACACCTTATCAATTTATTCTTTAACTTTTACACACAGGTTAGGGTTCATCCTATAAGGTCTCTTCCTAACTGGGTGGGCACCTTCCTTTAACTTAATTTTCATCTCACCCAAAGATTCATCCACACCTTTCAACTCATGGTAGCGCCTATGAAACAAGTCATGAAAGTCACGTAGAAAATCAATTATCTTAGCCACTTTAGATTCAAACCAGTCATCTCCAATTACGGCCTCCTTAGGTTCATCATCCATGCCAATGTTCACTTTTATCATATCATAGGTTCATGGTAGGCATGTGCCTTTGCATCTGCACTATCTAATACCTTGCATGTACCTTCTGAATGATCTATGTCTAACTTTTCCACTTCTTCATCATCCACCATGTAGACCCTATGTCCTTTCTCCTTCTCTAGGAAAATGCGCTAAAGTAGTTCTGCATCTATCTCATCTACATCATGAAAATGCGCTTCTAGGTCTAGCTCACCAAATAAATCTTGAAGGAGTTCTTTAGCCTTTGTACTATCTCCCATACATAGGTGCTTCATATCCAGTAATTCCTCTTTCACCGTATTTTTAGTGGATAAGTAGTCAAAAGTTTGGATCATTCCTACAGTCAAGTCTTGCTAATTTCCAGTCTCTCTATGCAACTCTTCATAAACATACCAAGCACGTGAGTAACCTCGTAAGGTGAAATAAAGTTTGCATACCCATAAAGAAGGTGGTAAAGCTTCCTACCCCTCTAGTCTAGATTCTCTCACACTACTGAACATCGTGATGAACATGATTATTGCCATGATATTCACATATTTGAGTATGTGCATTACCCCTGAGAAACTGGGATGATAGAGAAATTCTCACTTCTCTCCAGTATATGACATTATCCCTATGAACCATCCACCAGTGCGCTAATATCCCATGTAGGTTATAAGCTAACATATTCCTTCTGTCCAACTAATCCTTCCACTATACTCCCATGGGTCACAGGAATACTTCAGGGTTTCCTTCTCCAGTGTACCGGGGTACCGTGTTATTTCCTAACTGTCTAATACTTTGAAGCTTGCTTACATGCATAAATACACTTCTTGCCTCACACCTAACCATATCGTAAGTGCCATGTGCCCAATTATCACAGGAAATACTTGTAGTATCATTGGTGGAGTGTGCCTCATCCCATTGGAGAATTACTTTGTTAGATGGATCAAGCACTTTTCGATCTCAAATGTTACACACATAAAATTTTTTAAGATCTTCTTCACTTAAGGGCTCAACATAAGGTTTATATTTCCTATCTATCAAAGGGATAACAACTCATTCTTCCTTATTCTCAAAACTGATATATCAATTATTAAATTGTAGATCAACATTAATTGAATAACACAAAGGGAACACAAGTAGAGTTGGGAAATTGTCCACTTCTACAACGGATAAGACCTCAAAGTCCCTAGTGAACTTGGACCCTTGTATGGTAATGGATTCATCCTTCAATAATCTAATTGGCATGGCCTTAGTTTGATTTTCCATATAAAATACATTAGAAGATACCTGCAATGGAGGTCTGCCCATCTGAGCCCCTACATCTAAAGTAAGACATTCACTTTCACGCATGTGTCAATCAAGATATTGCTTAGAATCCATCCGTCCACAACAACATTCAAAGTGATATCCTTGTCATAATCCAATTTATGAGGAGGGAGATTAACATGCAGAATATGCCATCTATTCTCAATACAAGATCGCAAAGTGTTTACTTTTAACCAACTCCCTAGTAATGGAATAATGTTCTCCTGGCACAACATCTTGCATACTTCCTTCAGATCATCAACATATGACTGGAAATTCTTAGCTTCCTTCTTCTATTCCAACTTCAATGACTATTCCTTTAAACACTGTATTTCACCCTGCATATTTTTGAGTAACTCCATGGTCTCCTGATAAACCTCCTTCTGATGTGTAGGGTCTTGGTATTTCTCATGTAAAACCTCCTCTTTAGTAATGGTAGGCTTCTATTGCAACGTTTCTTTGGCGCACGTAGCCTTAACGTGTGTAGGAATCTTCACAGGTACTACCTCAGGATTTGGTGCTAACTTTGACATCTATTGGTTTTCCACATCGAATTGTATTCTAACCATCCCTATACCCTTGTTCTCATGTTTGTGCTTCTTGTTCAAATGTTCATATAAGTCCAGGAACTCTTCATAGATATGATTATTTCTACAAAAATAACAAGTAATTTTTTGAGGAAATTCAAGCCTATAATGATCAGGGGACCCAGACATAACAAGTAATTTCCTCAATCCTGGACCTCTACCATGACCTCCCTTAAAGTGTCCTTCATTTTGATCATAGTTCCCTTCAGTATGATCATGATCATGTTTTTCACTTTTATCCTTAGAGTTATTCGAAACTCCTTCATGTCATACACCAATATCAATGACATCATGGATCTAATCAATCAACTTGCAATCTTCAGTATTATGAGCTGTGGACCAGAAAATCTTACAGTAGCAAGACACGTTCTTCCTTATCGTATGTTGTAACAATGGAAAATGAATCAAATCATGGTCTAAATGACATATCTCACAATCCAACAACAAGGAACACATCGTTCTGTGAGGACAACTATCTTGAATATGCTCCTCCACTTCATAATCTATGCACCAAATTCTATTGCGTGCCTTATGTGATGTATTGGTTGATAGGGGTAAGTGCACCAAGATGGTGGATAATTAAGTGGACATAAAAACCTGAAATGTAGGTACCACGAGTGCAGTTTATAAACCGTGCTCATACAACTGTTTTTATAGGCTAGGTGATTTCCGAACCTAAAACCATGAGCACGGTTTAAAACTACACTCGCAGTTTCAAACTACGATTACAGTCCTTTGAGACAAAAAATACAGACCCACTACTCCTCATTTTCCCTCATTTTTCCTTTCCAACCGTGATTTCTCCTACACCTTTGCCACTTGCACTTTGAATACCCCCTAAAAATTACTCTTTAGACTTGTGGATCACGATATTTTTAACCATGCCACCAAGACAAAGAGGTAAGCCCTCAAATTTGATCAATTTGTTTGCATTTTAGGTTTTTATTATGATTTTCATGGGTTTTTCAATTTTTTGTTTATGTATACAATTTTTTTTTATTTTTTCAGTTGCTCAGAAAGCTAGTAATCCTGTAAACCATCAAATATTCCTCAAAACCCTCCAAACAATCCTTAAAAACCTCCAAACCTAGATCCGCCTCCTGTGGCTCTTTCTGTCCCCATGGAACCAATAGGAACATAAGCTAATATCATTGGAAAAATCTGACAAAATAAAATTGCCATTGAGAACCTTATTCAGAATATAAGACAAAATCATGCCACAAATCCATCTCGCGTGACTTTATCCAACACATTGTAAACATTGATTGGCGAAGTTGACTCCACAACCAACCAAATTGACAGATGGAATAACTTTAGAGGTGATTATAGGAAGTGGTATGCAAATAAATTAACCCATGTGGACGTTAAAGACAAAAAATTTGAAAAGACCAAATTTGTGCATTATTTACCGACCCAAGAACCAATGCCCCCCACAGTTACTTGCAAATGGTTCCCAGTCCATTGGTGCCACGATGACCGAATCAAGAATATTTTTTGGGACCGATGGTGGATGATTTTTTATTATCCACCATGCAATGTTCAACAATGAGGTTCCCCTCTATTTTTTAAATAAATTATATTTTGAGTTCATGCTTAATGAGGTCCCAAATTATTTTGACTTTTCTAAATTTTATGGGTAAGGTGGTGGCTCTGCACAGAGTAGACCTGGTGCATGCGTAGGTCAACCAAGGATCCCCCATGCCCTAAAACCCCCACTTCCTTCAGTTATCCCTCCTACAGTGAAGGAGGTTGTAGAGATTGACACACTACATGCATTGAGGGAGATCACTGACACTCTGACCCAACATAGTGAGTAGATTGCATCTGGTGATGTTGGTGGAGGCACCAGTTCTAGCGCATCACACCACTATGGATGATATGGTTCCGTATGTACTACGGGTGAGACATCATTTTCTAGATCACATGATTTCTTTTCTCTAGATGAGATGATGGCAGATGTTTTTGGAACTAGTGCAACGGATCTTGGTCTTTGACAGGTAAATGTCAAATAAATATTTAATATATATATAATAGTTTAATTCATGTTTAAGATTTTAATATATATGTATTTCATTTTACATTATGTACATACATGTAAAAACTAAGTTTTTATTTTATTTTAAATAGAAAGATCCGGTGAAGGAAACATTCGGCATCGACATGCTAGCTACTGCAGTTGGGCATGTTACAAACGTAAGTTTCAAGTTGTACTTAAATTTAAAATTTCATTTGATTGTGCACTTTTATTATTATAATGTTTCACCTGTACATGTACATATTAATATATGTTTGTCTTTTATACGTGCATGAGCCTGGTGGGTCATCATCTGCTCTAGGAACCGAGGCTATTAGCATGCCTCATGTGAATTTTACGTGGGTTAGTTTCTCTTTACACTTTGGTTCTAATTGTGGAAGTTCACATGGATTATGCATTGGCTTTGTTATGTGGCAGTCATGTATATTAATATTGATTTGTACCATTTTTTGTATAGCTTATGACTGCTAGAGAGACTCCTCCATATATGCAGACTGTAGAGGCTGCTGTAGATACTACCATAGCATCTGCAGATCCACTAAATGAGGTACAATTTTTCAAATTTGTTAAATTTATTTAGGAATTATTTCTTATTACTTAAATCTACAATATCAAATTTTGTATATGAAATATTTAATTTGAAATTTAATTATTTATATGTAGCTTACCTCTCATGAGTCTATTATTGTCCCTACCATGCGTCAATGACAAATTGATAGGGATCATGACATTGCGGTAATATTTCACATTCATTTTAACTAAATTCTAAGTTTCTAAATTTTGAATGTATTTTAAAAATATGGGTGTTAAAAACTTATTGTTTATGAATGTGCAGGTTAGGTTGCAGGCCTGCTTAGAGACGCCTAGGACCACATGGATGAAATCCATAGTGGCATCTCCCTCCACTATATCCCTAGGTCGTGGACATGCTACTTCTAGCAGGGCAAAGAGAGGGAAGATGTTTCATGATTAGATTCATAGGACATGGATGTACATATATATATATATATGGGCCAGCTGGTCCTAGTTCATGATTCTTCATAGGAAATTATATATATAGCCTTATGCGACTGCATGTGGTCTTATATGTATGACACACTTGATTCAAGATGTACACATGTTATGAACTTATATTTTTAGAGACTTGCGTTCAACACACTTAGTTCGATACATTATATATTCATGTGTTGGTTTTCATAACGATATTACTTCTATGTTTGATTCGAATTGATTGCACATGATATCCTTCTATGTATGTATATTCTATGTATATTAATATTAAATGTATGTTTGATTTAAAATAAAAAAATTATGGTAAGACATATATGAATATAACGTTTCTATGGTGCAACATTTCATGGTACAATTGCTAATAAATTAAGGGATGCATGTGTATTCCTCCATCAACATGGGAAACTTATCATTTTCCTCTTAAGTCATGAAAAAATATTTCATACCTTGAATCTTGAAATAAGATGTATTCTCTTCGGTCATTTGGTTTTTGAACTGTGTATTTAATTTTATTTATCAGAAGGATATTATTTATTTTGTACCATTAATGAGTATGGTGGTGTATGATTGATCCATCAATTAGTAAGGGAAGTTAGGGCTCAACCTATAGCTATTGTAGTTGAATCAACAATTAAATGATATAGAACTATTATTGTAATTGTATTCAAATCAATAGTCATATTGGAGTGAAGTATGAGTATAGATAGATTGTTGAAAAACTTTTAATTGTTGAAAAGTTGTAATTGTTGAAAAAGTTGTAATTGTTGAAAAAGTTGTAGTTTTTGAAAAAGTTAAAAAAATTCTAATTGTTGAAAAAGTTGTAATAGTTGAAAAATTTGAAAACAGTGGGTCATGGCACAAAAATGGCTTTGCAGACACATCGAATGGCCAGGTGAATGCTAGAGGAGATGTCATTTCGGTGCGTGACAACGTTGTTGCTTCTGGGCTACCTCGTTCGGGCGGAGGCCCTTAAGAGCCCTGAGACCAGAAAATTGTTCAACTTCAATGGGTGACTACGTGCACTCCGTGGTACCTAGAGATGTCTCATCTGATCCTACACCTTGGCGTAGGGACCCTCTACAATATCTTGTTTCAGTTTTTTCCTTCTATAATCGGTGCTCTTGCTGCCCTATTGTTTGTAAATGTGTCGAATAGTTTAGTTTGAGACAGTGTAAGGATGTCAAATGGTATATTTTGTAAACGGTGGGTCATGGCACCAAACCAAATACACAAAAATGTCTGGGTGGCTAGCTAAATGCTAGAGGAGGTGCCTTTTCAGTGTCCAACAATTTCGTTGCTTCCGAGCTACCTCATTCGGGTGAAGTCCCCCAAGAACCCTGAGACCAAAAAATCATTCAACTTTAATGGGTGACTATGTGCACTCTGTGGCACCTAGAGACATCTCGTTTGATCCTACACCTTGGTGTGGGGACCATCTACAATATCCTATCTTGGTTTTTTCCTTATCCAATCGATGCTCTCGCTGCCCTATTGTTTGTAAACACGCCGAATAGCGTAGTTTGAGATAGTGTAAGGCTGTCAAACGGTTTATTTTGTAAACGGTGGGTTGTGGCACCGAACTGACTATGTGGACACATTTGGGTGGCTAGGTAAATGCTAGAGTAGGTGTCATTTCGGTGTGTAATAACATCGTTGCTTCCGAACTACCTTGTTCGGGCAGAGTCCCTCAAGAGCACTGAGACCAAAAAATTGTTCAACTTCGATAGGTGACTACGTGCATTCCATGGCAACTAGAGACATCTTGTCTAATCCTACACCACAGCATAGGGACACTATATAATACCTTGTCTCAGGTTTTACCTTCTCCAATCGGTGCTGTCCCTACCCTATTGTTTGCAAACGCACCGAATAGTGTAGTTTGAGACAGTGTAAGGCTGTGAAACGGTATATTTTGTAAACGGTGGGTCATGGCACCAAATCGATGATGTGGACATGTCTGAGTGGCTAGGTGAACACTAGAGGAGGAATAATTTTTGTGGGGAACAACGTCGTTGCTTCTGGGCTGCCTCATTCGGGTGGAGTCCCTCAAGAGCCTTGAGACCAAAAAATCATTCAACTTCGATGAGTGACTACGCAGACTCCATGGCACCTACGAACATCTCTTCTAACCCTACACCTTGGCATAAGGACCCTCTATAATAGCCTATTTCAGTTTTTTCCTTATAATTGGTGCTCTCGCCACCCTATTGTTTGCAAACGCGTCGAATACTTTAGTTTGAGACAGTGTAAGGCTATCAAATGGTATATTTTGTAAATGGTGGGTCGTGGCACAAAACCGACTACGCGGACACATCTAGGTGGCCAGGTAAATGCTAGAGGAGGCATCGTTTTTGTGCACAACAATGCTGTTGCTTCCAAGCTACCTCGTTCGAGTGGAGTCCCTCAAGAGCCTTGAGACCAAAACATTGTTCAACTTCAACGGGTGACTACGCGCACTCTGTGGCACCTAGAGATGTCTCGTATGATCCTACACCTCAGTGTAGGGACCCTATACAATATCCTGACTTAGTTTTTTCCTTCTCCAATCGGTGCTCTCGCTGCGCTATTTTTTACAAAAACATGAAATAGTGTAGTTTGAGACAGTGTAACGCTGTCAAATGGTATATTTTTTAAACGGTGGGTGGTGGCAACAAACTGACTACGCAGAAACATTTTAGTGGCTAGGAAAACATTAGAGGAGGCATCGTTTTGGTGCGTAACATTGTCATTTCTTCCGGGCTATCTCGTTTGAATGGAGTCCCTCAAGATCCCTAAGACCAAAAAATTGTTCAACTTCGACAGGTGACTACACAGACTCCATGGCACCTAGGGATGTCTCATCTAATCCTACACCTCGGTGTAGGGACCCTCTATAAAAGCCTTGCTTGGTTTTTTCATTCTCCAATCGGTGCTCTCGCTGCCCTATTGTTTGTAAGTGTGCTAAATAGTGTAGTTTGAGATAGTGTAAGGCTGTCAAACAGTATATTTTGTAAACAGTGGGACATGGCACCAAACCAATGACACGGAAATGTTTGGGTGGCTAGGTGAATTCTAGAGGAGGCATCATTTTAATTGTAAACAATGTCATTGCTTTCGGGCTACCTCGTTCGGTGGAGTCCCTCAAGAGCCCTGAGACTAAAAAATCGTTCAACTTTGACAGGTGACTACGTAGACTCCGTGGCACCTAAGTACATCTCATCTAGCCCTACACCTTGGCATAAGGACCCTCTAGAATACCCTGTTTCAGTTTTTTCCTTCTCCAATCGGTGCTCTCATTGCTCTATTGTTTGCAAACGTGTCGAATATTATAGTTTGAGACAGTGTAAGGCTGTCAAACGGTATATTTTGTAAATGTTGGGTCATGACACCAAAACGGCTACATGGACACATCTAGGTGGCCAGGTGAATGCTAGAGTAGGCATCATTTTGGTGTACAATAACGTCGTTGCTTCTAGGTTTCCTTGATCAGGCAGAGTCCCTTAAGAGCCTTGAGGGAAAAAAATTGTTCAACTTCGACGGGTGACTACACAGAATCTATGACACCTAAGGATGTCTTATCTGATCCTACACCTTAGAATAGGGATCCTTTACAATATCTTGTCTCAGTTTTTTCCTTCTCCAATCAATGCTCTCGCCGCCCTTTTGTTTGCAAACGCATCGAATAGTGTAGCTTAAGATAGTGTAAGGCTGTCAAACGGTATATTTTGTAAATGGTGGGTTGTGGCACAAAAATGATTATGAGGAAATGTCTGGGTGGCCTAGTAAATGCTAGAGGAGGTGTCGATTTTGTGTGAAACAACGTTTTTGCTTCTGAGCTACCTCGTTCAGGCGGAGTCCCTTAAGAGCCCTGAGACCAAAAAATCATTCAACTTCGACAGGTGACTACGCAAACTCCATGCCACCTAGATACATCTCATCTAATCCTATACCTTAGTGTAGAAACCATCTATAATAGCAAGGATCCATTTTTTTCTTCTCTAATCAGTGTTCACACTGCCCTATTGTTTGCAAACACACCAAATAGTGTAGTTTGAGCCGGTGTAAGGATGTCAAATGGTATATTTTACAAACGGTGGGTCGTGGCACAAAACTAACTACACTGACACATCTGAGTGTATAGGTGAATGCTATAGGTTGCATCGTTTCAGTGCACAACAATGTCATTTCTTCTGGGCTACCTTGTTCGGGGGTAATCCCTTAAGAGCCCTAAGACCAAAAAATCATTCAATTTCGACGGGTGGCTACATAGACTCCGTGACACCTAGAGACATCTCATCTGATCCTACACCTTAGTGTAGGGACCATCTATAATGGCCTAGCTCAGTTTTTTCCTTCTCCAATCAGTTATCTCGCTGCCTTATTGTTTGCAAACGCGCCAAATAGTGTAGTTTGAGATATTGTAAGGCTGTTAAATAGTATATTTTGTAAACAGTGGGTCATGACACCAAACCGACTCCACAGAAACATCTAGGTTTCCAGGTGAACACTAAAGGAGGCATCGTTTTAGTGTGTGATAACTATGTTTTTTCCGGGCTACCTCGTTCGGGTGGAGTCCCTCAAGAGACTTGAGACCAAAAAATTGTTCAACTTCAACGGGTGACTATGCACACTCCATGGCACCTAGATATGTCTCGTATGATCCTAAACCTTAGTGTAGGGACCCTATAAAATAGCTTGACTTGGTTTTTTCATTCTCCAATTAGTGCTTTCGCCGCCCTATTGTTTGAAAACGTGCCAAATAGTGTAGTTTGAGACAGTGTATGGTCGTCAAACGGTATATTTTGTAAACGGTGGGTCGTGAAAAAAACTATACTATACAGAAACATTTGGGTGGCCAGGTAAATGATAGAGGAGGCATCATTTTGATGCCCAAAAATGTCGTTGCTTCTAAGCTACCTTGTTCGGGAAGAGTCCCTTAAGAGCCCTAAGACCAAAAAAATGTTCAACTTCGACGGGTGACTACGCGCACTCCGTAACACCTAGAGATGTCTCATCTAATCCTACACCTTGGCGTAGAGACACTCTACAATATTTTGGAATGGTTTTTTCCTTCTCCAATCGGTGCTCTTGCTGCCCTATTGTTTGCAAACATGCCAAATAGTGTAGTTTGAGCCAGTGTAAGGCTGTCAAACGGTATATTTTGCAAACGGTGGGTCATGGCACTGAACCGAATACATGGACACATCCAAATGGTTAGGTGAATGCTAGATGTGGCTTATTTTTGGTGCGTGATAATGTCATTTCTTCTGGGCTACCTCATTCAGGCGTAGTCCCTTAAGAGCCCTGAGACCAAAAAATCGTTCAACTTCGACAAGTGGCTGCAAAGACTCCGTGGCACCTAGAGACGTCTCATCTGATCCTACACCTTGGTGTAGGGACTCTCTACAATAGTGTGGCTCTTTTTTTTCCTTCTCCAATCATTTCTCTTGCTGCCCTATTATTTGCAAATGCACCGAATAGTGTAGTTTAAGATAGTGTAAGGTTGTCAAATGGTATATTTTGTGAACGGTAGGTCATGGCATCGAACCAAATGTGTGGACATGTTTGAGTGGCTAGGTGAACGCTAAAGGAGGTATTATTTTGGTGCACGAAAAAATCATTGCTTCTGGGCTACCTCATTCGGGTGGAGTCCCTTAAGAGCCCCGAACAAAAAAATTGTTTAACTTTGACGAGTGACGACGCAAACTCCATTGCACCTAAGGACATCTCGTCTGATCCAAAACCTTGGTGTAGGGACCCTCTACAATATCCTGTCTCAATTTTTTCCTTCTCTAATCAGTTCTCTTGCCGCCCTATTGTTTGCAAACGCACCAAATAGTGTAGTTCGAGATAGTGTAAGGCTGTCAAACGGTATATTTTGTAAACAGTTGGTCATGGCACCGAACCAAATGCGCATACACCTCAGGTGGCTAGGTAAATAGTAGAGGAGGTTTTGTTTTGGTGTGCAGCAACATGGTTTCTTCCGAGCTACCTCGTTCAGGTGGAGTCCCTTAAGAGCCTTGAGACCAAAAAAAATTTCAACTTCGACGGGTGACTACATGCACTCCGTGGCACCAAGAGATGTCTCGTCTATTCCTAAACCTTAGTGTAAGGACCCTCTACAATATTTTGACTCAGTTTTTTCCTCCTCCAATTGATGCTCTTGCTACCGTATTGTTTGCAAACATGTTGAATAGTGTATTTTAAGCTGTTGTAAGGCTATTAAACTGTATATTTTTCAAACGGCGGGTCATGGCACCGAACCAACTACACCAACACTTCTAGGTGGCTAGGTGAACACGAGAGGTGGTATCGTTTTGGTGCATGAAAATTTTGTTTCTTCCGGGATACCTCGTTCGGGCATAGTCCCTTAAGATCCCTGAGACCAAAAAATCCTTCAACTTCAACAGGTTGCTACACAGACTCCGTGGTACCTAGAGACATCTCATCTGATCCTACACCTCAGTGTAAGGACCCTCTACAATATCCTAGCTCAGTTTTTTCCTTCTCCAATTGGTACTCTCACTGCCCTATTGTTTGAAAACACACCTAATAATGTAGTTTGAGACAGTGTAAGGCTATCAAACAGTATATTTTGCAAACGGTGGGTCGTGGCACCAAAATGACCACACCAACACGTCTGGTTGGCTAGGTGAATTCAATAGGTGGCATCTTTTTGGTGTGTGACAACATCATTTCTTCTAGGCTACCTCATTTTGGCATAGTCCCTTAACAGCCCTGACACCAAAAACATCTTCAGCTTTGATGGGTGGCTATGTAGACTCTATGGCACATAGAGACGTCTCGTCTAATCCTACACCTCAGTGTAGGGACCCTCTACAATAGCGTGGCTCTATTTTTTCCTTCTCCAATCGGTGCTCTCACTGCCTTATTATTTGTAAACGCACGTAATAGTGTAGTTTGAGACAGTGTAAGGATGTCAAACGGTATATTTTGGAAATGGTGGTTCGTGGCACCAAACTGAATGTGCACACACGTAGTGATGGTTATTGAGTATGGAGCTAAATTAATCATTTCTTAGCATACAAATAGAACTTTTTGGTAGATGACAGTAACTGACATCAGTTAGGGTGTGACTGGCATCGGTCAAGGCAAGTTATAACCGGCGACGGTTGGGTAGAACCGACATCGGTTACTTATGCGATGATCTTTTAATTAAATCTCGGGATTTATTTCTATTTTTAGTATTAGAATAGATATAATGAATGTAATTGCATGGCTAAGTGCCCTAAAGTCTTAAACGACTATTTAAAGCATAAAGCTAGGGTTTAGATAAAGAGGATTGATCATAATTACAAAATAATTGTGTGAGAGAGAATTCTTGGAGAAGAAGAAAAAAGCTTGAAGAAATATAGTACTGAACATCTGAGAGGTGTGGAAGGTTGTAAATATTCTTTGTATATCTTGTCAAAGCTTTGGATAATAGATTGACTTGTTTCTTGTTGGACATAGCCCACACTAGGTGAACCACGTTAAATCTTGTGTTGATTTATGTCTCTTGAATTGTATATCTCTTCTGGTAGAATATCCACTTTTATTTGAACATATTCTTAGATCTGATATATTATCTGTACAAAAGGTGTGCCAACCCCCAACGACTGGTATCAGAGCTTTGTTTAAGGAATTTTTGTGTGTTGACAGATTTACTCACAGAGGGTTTTCTGATTGAGTGGGAGCTACAACAATGACATAAGATAATAAATACAAGGTAGAGAAGTTTGATGGCTAAAATTATTAGTTATGGAAGATGCAGATCGAGGATTACTTGTATCAAAGAGATTTGTACTTATTGTTGGACATTCTGAGAAGTCTAGACCTACAAAGATGACTAATGAAGAATGGAAGATTCTTGACAGAAAGGCTTTAGGATCTATAAGATTGAGCCTGACAGTATCCGTGGCTTCCAATATTACAAAAGCGGCTTCTACGGTAGACTTTATGAAATATCTTGCTAATTTATATGAAAAACTTAGTGCTTCAAATAAAGTTTATTTGATGAAGAAATTTTTTATTTCTAAGATGCATGAAGGTGAATCTACCTCTAGTCATTTAAATGATTTTAGATCTATAGTAAATCAGTTAAAATCGGTTGCAATACTGTTTGATGATGAAGTGAAAGAACTTTTATTCTTATGTTCTTTGCTTGATAGTTGGGATAACTTGGTAATGGCTGTTAGTAATACAACATCTGCTAATAATGTTTTGAAGTTTGATGATGTGGTTAGTATAATCTTGAATGAAGAAATTCACAGGAAGAGTACAGAGGAATCATCATCTAGAAATTCTTTGAATGTAGAAAGTAGGTGTAGGAAGAAGGAGAGATCCAACAGTAAGAGTAATGGGAAATTAAAGTCAAGGAATAACAGATCAAAATCCAGAAGTAAGGAAATTACTTGTTAGACATGTGGAAAGAAAGGACATTCAAATAAAGATTGTTGGTCAAAAGATAAAGAGAATCAACAACCAGAAAAAGGTAAAGTGGAAAATCTTGTTGCATAAGAGGTAATGCAAGATGCTCTTATTATTTCTTTAGATAGTAGAATTGAATCATGGGTTTTAGATTCAGGAGCTTCTTTCCATGCAACCCCTAATAAGGGTTATTTCAGAAATTATGTCCAGGGAAATTTTGGGCATGTTTATTTGGGTGATGATGAACCTTGCAGTATTATTGGTAAAGGGGAAGTTCATCTAAAATTGTAGAATGGAAATACATGGGTATTGAAAGATGTGAGGCATGTGCCAAGCCTCAGGAGGAATCTTATTTCTACAGGGCAACTAGGTGAATCTGGTTACATGGTTACTTTTACAGGAGACTCTTGGAAAGTCACCAAGGGTGCTTTTGTTGTGGCAAGAGGTAAGAAGGTAGGAACATTATATTTATCTACCTGTATTACCGATTCCTTTTCTGAATTATCTACTTGAGATTTAGATGCAGGTATGTGGCATAATCGGTTGGGCCATATGAGTCAAAAAGGAATGCAAATCGTAAAGGGTAAGGGTAAGTTATCAAATTTTAAAGATGTAGATCTTGATTTTTGTGAGCAATGCATATTTGGAAAGAAAAAGAGAGTGAGATTTCTCAAAGTTGGGGCAACTAAGAAGGAGCAGAAATTAGAGCTTGTACACTCAGATGTGTGGGGACCAACTCAGGTAGCTTCTCATGGAGGATCTCAGTATTATGTTACTTTCATTGATGATGCTACAAGAAAGGTATGATTTTATTGTATTAAAAGTAAATATTACGTTTTTGAGACTTTTAAAAGATGGAAAGCCCATGTTGAGAATGAATCAAATTCTAAGTTAAAGTGCCTTAGATATGACAATGGTGGTGAATACTGTAGCAATACTTTCAATGATTATTGTTCACTGAATGAGATATGTAGAGAAAGAATGATTCCAAGAACACCTCAAGAGAATGGTGTTGTAGAAAGAATGAACATGACAATCATGGAACGTGCTAGAAGTATGAGGATACATTCTAGATTGCCCTTGCAGTTTGGGCAGAAGCAGTTGATACAATGGTTTATTTAATTAACCGTGGCCCTTCAAGTTCACTAGATGGAGGAATACGAGAGGAAGCTTATACCGGAAAAGAGGTAGATATTTATTTTCTTAAAGTTTTTGGTTCAGAAGCTTTTGTGCATGTTTATAGGGAAAATAGAAAAATTTGGATGTAAAATCCAAGAGGTGCACTTTCATTGGTTATGGATCTAGTGATTTTGGTTTCTGTTTTTGGGATTTAGAGAATTCTAAAATTATTAGGAGTCGTGATGTTGAATGGAATGAAAAGAGAATGTACAGGGATCAAATTTTGGTACCCAAGGATGAGAAAATTGAGAAGTTTATTGATGAAAATGAACTCTCTGGTTTTAAAGAAACACCTATAGAAATACACAGTAACCATGGTTGGTTAGTCCTTGACCAACATCGGTTAGATGAACCGCCAACGATTACAGAGGATCAGAACCGACATCGGTTAGTAGAACCAACATCGGTTAGAGGTGACCGACATCGGTCACTGTTAGAAGTTGATACTAATGTTCAGGAGGCCCAAATAGATCCTCTAGTACCCCAAACTCCTGTGAGAAGGTCACAAAGGGTAAATAAACTTCCAGAAAGATTTACACCTTCTCTATTTTATTTATTGTTGACTGATAGTGGTGAACCTGAGAGTTTTGAAAAAGCAATGTAGGATAAAACTCACGTTTAGTGGGAGCATGACATGGATGAGGAGATGGACTCCTTGGAACAGAACCAAACTTGGGATTTGGTTAAGTTACTAGCAGGTAAGAGGACATTGCAGAACAAGTGGGCTTACATGATTAAGGAAGAAGAAGGTGGACAGAAAAGGTACAAGGCAAGACTTGTAGTAAAGGGATTTACACAAAAATTAGATATTGAATTTGGTGAAATATTTTCTCCTGTTGTTAAGATGACTTCTATTCATACTTTATTGAGTTTAGTTGTAGTAGAATATTTGCATTTAGAGCATATAGATGTGAAGATGAATTTCCTTCATGGTGATTTGGATGAAGAAATTTATATGCAGCATCCGCTTGGGTATGAAGTCAAGGGTACAAAGAAACTAGTGTGCAGGTTGAAAAAGAGCCTATATGGGCTCAAGAAAGCTCCAAGGCAATGGTACATGAGGTTTGATAGTTTTATGCACGAGCATGGTTACTTGAGATGTGAATCTAACCATTGTGTTTATTTCAAGAAGCTTGAAAATGGGAGCTATATTATTTTTTTACTGTATGTAGATGATATGCTTATTGCAGGATCTAGTATGCAGGACATTGGTAAGCTTAAGAGAAAGATAGCTCACACATTTGCTATGAAAGATTTAGGAGCTACAAAAAGAATCCTTGACATGTAAATACATAGAGACAAGAAAAACAAGAAATTGTATTTGTCTCAGGAGGATTATATCTACAAGGTGTTAGAAAGGTTCAACATGCAAAATGTAAAACTTATTTGCACACCTATGGTTGGACACTTCAAATTGAGCAAAGATCAGTGTCCTTCATCACATGAAGAGGTAAAATACATGACACAAGTGCCATATGCTTTAGCAGTTAGAAGTCTCATGTACGCTATGGTTTGTATTAGACCAGACATTGCACAAGAAGTGGGAGTTGTGAGTAGATATATGGCTAATCTAGGTAAAGAGCATTGGAAAACAATCCAATGGATACTCAGGTATTTGAAAGGGACATCTAGCATGTAGTTATGTTATGGAGGTTTGGATATTTCATTACGTGGCTATGTTGATTCGGATATGGCTGGAGATCTGGATGGTAAGAGGAGCGCTACTAGATATATTTTCACAGTAGGAGGAATGATAGTTAGCTATATTTCGAGATTGCAGAAGGTTGTGGCTTTTTCTACTATAGAGGTAGAGTATGTTGTAGCTACAGAGGCTAGCAAAGAGATGATATGGATGAGTAGGTTCATGGAAGAGTTGGGAAAGGAGAAAAGTGATTGTAAACTGTTTAGTGATAGTCAGAGTGCAATTCATTTGGCAAAGATCACCATTTCATTCGAGAAAGAAACACATTCAGTTGAGGTATCACTTCACATGACAGGTATTGGAGGATGGACAATTGAATCTGGAAAAGATTCATACGTGCAATAACCTTGCGGATATGCTAACGAAGCCATTAGCAAAGGAGAAGTTGGAGCTACACTTCACTTTTCTTGGTCTTCGAGTTTGAGACTTGAAGAGGAAGAAACAAAGCCAAGGAAGGATCCAAGAATGACACTGTATAGGTATGGTGTAGTAATTAAACTCCAAGTGGGAGATTGTTGAGTTGTGGAGCTCAATTAATTCATTTTAGCATGTAATTAGAACTTGCTAGAAAACACAGTAACCAACATCGGTTAAGGGCAGTCTGACATCATTTAGGGAAGACCGACATCGGTTAAGGGCAAGTAGGAACCGATGACGGTTAGGTAGAATTGACATCGGTTACTTGTGTGACGAATTTTTAATTAACTCTCGAGAATTATATCTATTTTTAACATTAAAATAGATTTATTGATTGTAATTGCATGGCTAAGTCCCCTAAGTCTATAAATGACTATATAAGCACTAAAAACTAGGGTTTAGATAGTAGATGATTAAACAAGAATTAGAAAAACTTGAAAAAGGTTGGTGAGAGAGAATTCTTGCAGAAGGTGGAGTAAAAGCTTGAAGGAAGAAAGTACTGAACATCTGAGAGGTGTGGAAGATTGTAAATCTTCATTGTATATCTTGTCAAAGCTTTGGATAATAGATTGACTTGTTTCTTGGTGGTCATAGCCCACACTGGGTGAACCACATTAAATTTGGTGTTGATTTATGTCTCTTGTTTTGTATATTTTCTTCTGGTAGAATATCCACTTTTATTTGCATGTATGCTTAGATCTGATATATTGTCTGTACAACCGGTGTGCTAACCCCCAACAATGGTCTTGTAAACACTTGGGGAGGCGTCATTTCAATTCTCTAAACTCCAGGTTCTTCTGGGCTACATCCTCCAGAGCTTAGAACACCCTCCATAGGTACATAAATCATTGTTAATTTCTTCTCTTTTCTTGTAAGGCACTGAAATTGAATATCTTGGAGTCTTCATGAGTCTACCTTTGTGATAATTCTCTACTAGTCAAGCTTTTGGTTCCTTGACATGATGGATACAACTCTTGGTTTACTTGTAGCAGTCTGTAACCTGCATATAAACCTGTTAATCAAAGTCCTTCAATGCTTCCTTCTCCCAAAGTCACACTAATATATACTAAGTGCACAAATTTAAGGGAATATATGAACTTAAATTCAGTATAAAATCCTGAGTTATATAGTGGTTGAATAAAACATTATGACATACGTTAGCACGAGTCCCTTGTCACAATTCATTCCAGTGAGCCAACACCATCAGATCTACACTAACATGCACAATGATCAGATTCATGGTCTAACTCTTGAAGCTATGCATCAGAATCTTATTATTAGGCCTTCCTAAATATCTATACAGCTGAATATTTGTCGCTAGAACTAGATGCCAATATAAGAGTATTTTCCTGTGTGTCTCAAAGTCTTCAAACACCCAAACATAGGATTTTTTTAAATGGATACTGTCGAAGCCAAGTTCTAGTAACTACCACTGACCCTGTACGGTACTCAATATCTTCGCCATCTATAACAGGAGAAGTCAAATTCTTTCTTTCCTCGATAAAATGACATAAGAAATAGTCTTTTCCTTCTTCATTGTCTTATGTCGCAATAACTGCAAACACATGTCCTACAAAAAAAAGGATTCAAATAAAATTTAAATTGTACATATTAAAATTTCAATGGAAAACTCAATAGAAAAATTGTAAATAACCATAAATACCTTGTCACACCAAAATCAAAATTTCGTCAAAGTCCTTGGATGTTGTAAATTCATCTGTAGAAACAATTCGTAATGATATTGAGGAGGTTGATAAATAGCAAGCGGAGTTAGAGGCCTACAAATCCATCCATCGACCCATTCTTGTGAATCACAATCAACAGTGACAAATTCGATACAAGATGTACAAAAACATGTCAACTTTCCTTGTAATTCATTCTACCCACGAAGTATCGTCTGAGCTACAAAATGAGTGCATATC
The DNA here is from genome assembly GCA_019776745.2 of Taxus chinensis. Classification (NCBI taxonomy): domain Eukaryota; kingdom Viridiplantae; phylum Streptophyta; class Pinopsida; order Cupressales; family Taxaceae; genus Taxus; species Taxus chinensis. Next base: position 294,527,574 of record CM034151.1, read on the forward strand.
ATTGGACCCAGTGAGTGTCATACAATCCTTGTAGTTAGAATTTTGTTGTTCCTCTATCAACCAAAAATATCTACGAACCGTGGAAATTTATTGAGAATCTCAGGCCATGTTGTCAATACACCATTCCACTATGCTCTTTACATCTTTCAATTTAGCACTATATTTGTACTTCAACTATTCTCTTGCAATATATCTTTTGACACATGCCCATGCACCGTCATGCTCTCATTTTCTATGTCCATCCTCAGTGAAACACAAAATATGTTGCACACCCATCTTGACGTGCATCCTACTCATCCAATAAAACATTTTTACATTCTTAAACTGAGACGTGTAATTATCTAAACCATATATAATGTTGTTTGAAGTGGATGTCCCTATCAGACAAGTTTCCATAAAATAACTTGAAACACCCTTGCACAAATTCAGTAGAATGATTACGATCATCACTGATATAAAACTGGTACTCTCTTAAAAAATTGATCATTTTTTGTACTGTTAGGAGAATGTATAAATGTTATATGCACAAAAATGGAAACTTGTACTAAGTTATAATATTGTGATTGAACCTCCATTTCTAGTTGTAATGTGTAATTCTCTGCAAAATCTACCACTGAAACAATAGTGCCAATAGGAAATGTGTCTTTTCATATCTTGAACTGTTCGTCCAACCATCGAGCTCTGTGTGTATACCTAGCATACTCATAAAAAAATTCATCTTTAAATTTTCTCATAAATTGAAAAATAGGCATATGTTTTGTAACTAGCTCACACTGTTTAGACTCTTTTCCATCTTTCAACTGGTATGCAGCTAATTTCTATTTAACGAAATCAACTAAATTATTTCCTGTTGCACCTTCAATTTTCTCATGGATGCAACTTTCCAATTTAGGTAATCCGCCACATGTACCACAACTTCCATCTAAACAATCTTGACTATAAACAAATTGTCCAACTTATTTTTCACAAAATATCGTAGGAATGAAATCCCTGAAAGATATTGGTGGAACTTGAACACCACATTCCGATAACATAGTTTCAGAATACAAAATAGAACGAATACATAAAAATTTAGCATAATACATAGACAAAATTCAACATGTTTCCCTACAACAACAAGTGGTGTGAGCATGGTTGATTTTCACATAGAATGGTTTTAACATTTCAAAAAAACATTGACTAATTTTAATTTCTATATGCTCTTGTTCAAACTTATGAAAAAATTGAGTTTGAGTCATATCTATAGAAATGCTTTGGATGTGGTTTGTGATTAATAGAACCAACTTCCATTTTACAATATCTCTTGTATTAAGTGAAACTCTAGTATTATCATGCCAATATTGAATAACAAATTCTCTTATAACATCAATATTATATTTTCTCCTTACGCGGTGCTCTAGCAGAAAATACCCAAAAATCAGTGTTATTGAGTGATTGAAGGATATTACGTCTTTCAATTACTTTCATTAGAGTTTTTCGATTAACTTGCAACATTCAACTTGTTTGCGTAATCAAACATTATTTTTTAATTAATTCACTTACAACACTAGTAGCAAGTACACAGCACACAATATTACTATCCCTAGTGTGTCTCTTGACACCAACAGTGTGATATGCATCATGAAGGTTTTCAACAATTGTAGAGGTTTGATCACGTATATTAGATGTTGTCAATCCTAAGGTGTTTAATGTAGGTCTCATTTTATTCAATTTCATCAAACTAACCAACAACAAACATCTTTGGGAATCATTTAAAATTTTAAAATGATTATCCCAAATTTCAGTGGCTTTTCTTCTGATTTTCCATTCAGAATTTTTTTCACACATTGGTTTCAAAAACGTTTTCATTAATTTCAATAAAATAATTAGGTTTCTTACTGAAAATCCTAGGTGTTTTTGTCAAATTTTACTTAAATCTACAGTTTCAACCTGAATTTCTCTGATTCACATTTTCATTGTCTCCTTCAATTTCAACATTTCCTACATCACGAGTATTTAATTCTTCTTCAACATTGACGGTAAAAAAATCTTCATCACAAGTATTTAATTCAACTTCAACATTGACAGTAGAAACATTACCTGGTTCCTCATTGCTTATAATAGTAAGCATTGAAGATGAACCTCTTCTTGATTCATGAAGATTTCGTATTCGCTCAACATTTTGAAATTTGTTTACCTCTAATTTTTTTGGTGTTTTTTTACTTAATGACTTCCTTTTTGACTTCATTTCTTGTCTCCCATGATGTTTTACTTCTGGCGATAAGAAAAATGTGTAGAAAATGACAAAATTTCATAGTAATTCGAATGGTAAAGTGAAATAGTAAAAATAAAATGGTAATTAGAACATTGGGATGCGTATAAATATGATTTATAAACCACGATCGCACTTTATAAACCATGCGCTTGTGGTTTATAAAGTGCGATCGCGGTTCTTGTTTAAAAACCTGTGATCGCAGTTTTTAAACCATGATTGCGTAGTCCTATTTGTATCATCGAATCCAACTCTAAGGCTTGGGAAATCTTTTTTTTTCCCCAACCAAAGCTATGGAAAGTCATTATGAAGTGTAAAGGGTAAAAAAACTTCAAATTTTCTTTTCCACAAACTTGAACCATGCTAAAAAACTGAAAAACATTTCACAAAAATTGTGTCATCGCGTAGGGGATATTGTTAGCTTCGTAGAAATATTTATTTTAGAGTTAATAGAATAAGATAAATATCATTTTATAATTTTTTACTAACAATAGCTCTTTAAGACATTTTTTCCTGTAAATGTTCATGTCTACGTTTAAGACTACAACTTTTGTTTCTCTTATTAAAATGTGATAAACCTTATATCATCCCAAGCGTGGAGAAATTCTATACACGTTAAAAAATATTTGATTTTAATATTTTTTGATATAGTTATGGTGGGAAATGGAAAGTGTTCCGTTTTCTAAATCTTTATAGACCACTTTCATGGAAAAAATCATAAAAAAAAAATATTTCTCAAAAAAATACAAAATAAAATCCATCCCAAGATAGACAACTACATCTAACTTTTCACCAAAGAAAACAAAAACAAGATTTGGTCATCCAAATCACGGGAAAACGGACTACAATCTTATAGGTTTTTTCAAAAACAAAAATCAAGTCATATAATTTTAAGTGTTTAATATAGCTAAACTTGTTCATTTTTAAAAAAAATAGTATTTTAGAAACTAGATTCCAGATGCTACGATTCATGTTTATATAAAATTTTCTAATTTTGAGTGGATGCATTGCTAATAATCCCTACAAGTTGATATTTAATTATTTTTTGCAATATGACATCCACTTATGACCACTTTTTTGTCCACCAACTTTGTGCACTCACCCATAGTTTCTCTAACTATTTTTCCATTGTTGCAATATGAGATTCTGAGAATAGGCTCACTCTAGTGTCTATGATCCTGATTGCCTTAGCACGCAAAGTTGCTTCAAGTGCCTCACACAAGTCTGTATAAGTCTTATGTGAGATCCCCCTCCTAAAAGGTGCATTCAGGCCTATGATGAACCAATATGCATGCTGAATTGCATGGATATCATATTATAGTTTATAAAAGAATTTTTTGAAATGAGCATCATATTCCTGGACACTCTCAGTAGTGCCCTAATTTATATCCTTGAGCGTGCTTATATTTTTCTGCTTGAACTTAGGGATATAAAATTATTTAATGAAAGCATCTCGTAACACCTTATAATCCACAAAATTATGATCAGGGTCAAACTTCTTGTACCGCTTGTGCACGCATCCCTGCAACATAGTTGTAAACTGATTGGTCTCATGCTTTGAAGCTATAATTCCTTTCATGTGCCATAGCATCCCACACATATGCACATTCTCAGCATCATCTTCTATTCCCTTATACTACGGAAGTGAAGCAACATCTCCATGTAAATATTCTGGGGCTGGTGAGGACCATGCCCACCAGATCCAAAACCTCATGTGTTACCTCTTCCTCTAGATCCTAAGCCACATGTTCCTCCTGATCCTCCACCTTTAGTAGGAATTGAACTAGAGGATGTACTGCCATGTGTCCCAATAGTGGTGCTAAATTGAACTTCTATAGTTTGTAAAAAAATTCTACTCTCCGATGTGAGTCCAAAGTTCTACTCACCAGTGTTCTTTATTGTTAACCCGCCTAAAAAGGTACGTCCAACCAGACCTCAAAATAACAAGGAGGACATCTGCTTGACCATAAATGTACTTGTTATTTGATTCACTTATGATCTTGCTGATAAGTCAACTTTACCTCTTGCTACTCTAATGCCCAAACTAGCTTGCTGACTACTGGTTGTAGTATATATTGGAAAACCAAGTGCAAGGGCTAGGTTGCTAGGTAGATTCAGATGCATTCCTATGGACCAAGTTATCTCTATTGGTGCACTCTCATAATAATCTGATTAGGTTTCCCTATCATGCTTTCCCAAATGGGGGAGTTCCAGATACCCTGGCTATCTTTTACGCGACCTCTAAATCCTTCACAAGCCATCTCTCTCCTCAATGCCATCCATTTTGCAATGTTACATTGCTTCTCTAAATCTCTCTTGCATGCCGAATTAAAACTAAGCCACTTTTATTCTCTTTGCCTCTCTACCTCTAGGTCCACCATCCTTCACCACACCTGCTCCTACCCCTGCACATGGTATTTTAGCTAGTCATTGGCTTCTCTTCCAAATACATGATTACCATTAAGATCTTGGTCACTAAAGAAATTCCATGCAGATATGATCCCCTTAGATAACGTAAAAATTTAAACTCAACTACCTCCGGACAAGAGTAAGTTGAAATTGAGTAGTCCAAAATATAGATATTTAGAAAACCACATAACCAAGTGTCCACATCACCCATCTAAATCAAATCAGCATCATAGAGGGCCTGAAATTATTCTTACATCTAGACAAGTGTGTGAAACCACCAATTCCTTTTAGATGCATAAGCAATCTACCACTCATATAGCTCTATTGGAAAAATACCAAAGAATATATCATATAAACATTCATACAGATTCTTCTCCACCCATGCACGTGCATCAAAAGAAGATTCGGTGTTGAATCTCTGGATGTACTCTTCTTCTAGTTCTACTATCCACTCCTCAACACTTGTCAAGGTCAACTAGTATGTCTTTATCACATAACATCCTGATAATAACTGAAAAAGAGGTCCCGACAATGGAACCAATGATGCAGCCTAGAATTCACTCTAAATAATCTAGGCACACTGGCACATCACTTAGCTTGAGCTGAGCACTCACCTAAAGAGCGCAAAGGCACTAGATCCCTCTTTAGATTTTCTTGTCCAAAACGTTAGCATGATGGTGCATATAGGTATTCAGATTCATTACCAATATTAAATAACACACAATGCATAAACCAGATCTAGATCTTAGAGTATATGTAAGATGACTTAAATATTGACTATAACAAGATTCACCATGCAAGAACAAGATTCATTCATGTTTAACACCATTATCTAACCAATATGAACCATTGTATTAAATTATGTAAAACAATGAAGGTTTTGACATTACCTAAGTATCTCCATGCATCATGTGCATGACAAAAAAAAACATAACTCTATAAATTGACACACACACATGCAAATCAATACATATATATAGGGGTGGGGACTTTCCCTTCACCACCTATGCACTTCTCAAAATAGGTGGCATGCTAATAATAGCTATGCACCTTTACAAAAGGATGCACAAAATGCAAGTGCTCTTAAGAATAGACCTCCTATAGTTAACTCTGAGTAGAAATCCTATTATTAGCCTAAACTATACATGGTTCACAGTTGTTGCTTATTTCCAAAATACCATTGCATGAACCACAAGTCTTCATGTATTTCTATGCTCATCACACTAACTCCAAAAATAGCCTTTAAAACAAAAATAGATAAGTCTGGATCCTGGGAAATTAAATTATAATGTAGTGTTGTACGCTCTTCTAGTGCCCTGCTTTCACACACCCATCACTTAGGCCATTTTTGTTTGTCCAACAATCAATGTTCGATTCCATAAAATAATTAAACATTTTTTACTAGATTCCTTATTGATCTAATACATTGGACTCCAGAAGGAGGTATAGTGGGTTCCGATATTTTAATATTTGGATTCCAATATTTTGATTTTTGGATTCCAATATATGTGATTTTAGAGTAGACTAAATTCCAATATATGTGATATTTGATTCCAATATATGTGATCTTGGATTCCAATATATGTGATTTTTGATTCCAGTATATGTGATTTTGGATTCCAATATGTGTGATTTTGGAGTGCAGATAATTCCAATATTTAACATTTTAGGATCCAAATCTAGTAATATTGGATTCCAATATTGTCCATATTTTTAGCTACTTGGACTGAATTAAGTCCAAATTTAGTGAAATGAGTGTTTTTTTTTATAATTTTAGTGTATTTCTCAAAATAAATAGTTCTAATGGAACAAACACGAAAAAATAAGCACTTTAAAAAAAATGACATTCAATTTCGAGTTACCTATCAAAAGTTGCAAGTTTCTTTAATTTGGAATTTAATATTTAGTTTAAAAAAACAAAAAATGCCTTTTCCTTCAATTTTTCTCAATTTACCTTTTTTGGAGAAAATTTTTCAATTCTAGATTTACAAAACAGAACAAGAAAAAATAACTAGTACCGAACATGAAAAATATAGAAATGTTTTTTTGAATTTTCTCCCTCGCCAGAATTTTTTTTAAAGATCCTTAGAGGTAGCAAAGATATACAAGATCCCCATATTTTCGTTGCATAGGAAATCTACAAAGCGGAAGAAAAAACTTGTACCAAACATGAAATACGTAGAAATCATTTTTCTAGACATTTTGCCTCCGTTACATGGATTTCTAAATGGATCTCTGAATCTTCAGATCCTCGTCAAACATAAGCTCTGTAAAATGAAAGAAAAACCTAGGACCGAACATGAAAAAACCCAGAAACCATTTTTTTGGACTTTCTACATCCTCGGTATAGATTTACCCACTACATGAATTTCTAATATTTTTACATCCTCACCAAACATGAACTCTACAAAGCTAAAGAAAAAAACCCAGTACCGAACGCAAAAAAACCCAGAAAAATCCAAACATGGTTTTTCTCAAATTTCTTCTTCTATGGCAAAAATTTCTTCCCCCAATACAAATTTCTAAGATTTCTAGATCCTCGCCAAATGGGAACTCTGAAAAGTTGAAGGAAAAAACCACAGACCTAACCTAGATAGTGTTTTTTTATACTTTCTGCCTCCCCGGCATAGATTTCTTCCCTGGCATGGATTTCCAAGCAGATCGATAAGTATTAACGTTCACCTCTACAAAATCAAAATGAACGCAAAAACAAACGGTCTCCTTTAATGGCCATGTTTACAGTAATTTATGGGGGTTTTTTGCCTTTCAAATGTAATAGAGCCCTCCATTTTATGTAAAAATAGGTGCTGCAATAAAGTATTTACAAATTTCAAATATATGAAAATAAGTAAACCCTTGCTTACAAAATAACTTATGGATGGATGTCTACATCATCTATGGCTCTGATACCATGAAAGTAATGATAAAAAGGTTCTTAAAATCCATGAAGATCTTAGATGATGATAACACACCACGTTTGATAAGTTGAAAATAATTCATTGAAATAGCTAAAATATCATTAATGGAAATCCTTCATAATCCATAATCTCATTACATGAATTATCTCGATAAGCATGATGTCCATATAGGAGAAGGGAAGTGCAAGTACTACCTAATCGGTGGTGAAGAACTCCCACTAGTTGATACAAGAAGTTACGTTAACTCCACAAGACTAGTAAGATAACTCCACACTACTGGTAAGCTAACTCAACACAACTATTAAGCTAACTCCATACAACTAGTACACCTAAACAATCTAACCCAACAAGTTTAGGGATAACCTAAGTGTTAGAATTATCCTAATAAACAAATATGAGGATAAATAATAACCTACACTAACACTTTTTATGATATATCTAGAGTATGTTACTTTAATGATCTATATACCACACCACTTTCTCATTCAAATTATTTATATAAATGACACATGGTTCATATGTTTTTTCTCAAAAGAAATAAGATTTTTTCCTACACGCCCCAAAATTTTCCCTCCCCTTGACTTCTCCTCCCTCAACCCCCTCTCCCCTCTTCATCTTGCAATATTTCAATCTTTTAACTTTAAGATCTTTGATGCATCCCCTTTGGTGTCTCCATTGTACCATTTGTATGTAATTTCTAGTTATTTTTAATAAATAGTGTGGAGTGTGGTAATCAAAAGAAGTGTTAGAGATACTTAGAAAAAGAAATGTCTTTTCAAGCAACAACAATGTCAACAGGACTAAGAGATGCCAATTTTCTTGTTGGTAATAATAGGCCCTAAAACAATGTGAAATCTCTACCATGGAGTATTTTCTTTAGAAAATAGAGTAAATGAATCCATAAACATGAATAATGATTTATTTTTAGGTTTTCATGAATTTAATTTGCCCATGAAATTTAAATAGGTAAGGTAAATCTTATAAATTAAAATATATATTTACCTTAAGAAGATGTTATACTTCTATTTAAATCTATTTATTAAATAGTATGTTATATTTATTTACATATTTAAGTACTTATTTGGTAAATCTAAAATCTAATTTAATCTACGATAAAATGTAATATTTGAATTAGCTAGTTCATGGCATAAGAATGTTAATCATGTAAATATTAGGTACGTTATGTTAAGACATATTTAAGATGTATCTTTTTTTCTTATAGCATAAATAAGGTATGTTAGATATATCATGTTTGCGGGAATGTATTTGCACTATATTATACATCTAATTTAAATTCAAACATCTATAGGATAGTAAAAATGAATATTAAAATCCATATTGAGTTTTTGTATATATATATATATATATATATATATATATATATATATATCTACTAGTATATTTATCTTAGATATATATATGTAAAATATGTAGCGAGATATCATTCTGAGGCGTCCGAGATCATATTGTGACAGTAGAGGAACAATTCAATTACATTACCAGTTAATGAGATGTTAATGAAACTATTTTTTTTTAAATGCATATTTAACATGTTTGATATAGTTAATTAACAAATTATACATACAGTTTCATTATACTAAGAATAAGAAAATCATAAACATAGGGTCAATAACTGAAGTTGTTAGTACAAAGTTGTGTTAGTTTAATATACATTTTTGGTTGTATATAGGTTGTGTGGTATGTGCATTAACAGTGGAAAAAGAGATATTAAAATTTATTTGTAGACACAAAATCTATGCACTTGGGTACATTTTTAGGTCCTAAAGCATACTAATGTATAAATGATTCCTAGGCAAGAAAACTAGTGGTTGACAACTCTTCTTGGCCTTTTGGTTGCTTTATCTCTTGTACTTTATTGGCTTTACACACCTTACAGGTCTGTCAACACTTGAATGATTTATCTTTTAATGGCCCTAGACACTAGCGCCCAATTAGGTCAGAAGCACTCAGGCGCTCCTATCCCTCCTAGGGACTCCTATCCCTCTCTTTCTTCTTCTTACCCTTTTGGGTCCTCTTCGCTTCTTGGTCACATTTTAAAACTTTGGGTCGGCCTTTCAATTGTCAATTACAATATTCAAACAAGGGAATCATATATATACTTAGTTACTTTTTTTAAATGAAGGTGCCAAACACTATGAGCATTATCTTTCACCACCTAAGCTTGCACAAAAGGCACAAGATCATTACATAGGAGGGGAGTTTATTCTATTCCATCGCACAGATTTTGCATATTTGGGACAATTTAAATCTAGCCCGCTATCATTGTGCACAAGGGAAGCTAAGGGCACGAGACACGAATACACACACATATACAAAGAATTGCATGGAGTTTGAGATATAGTGCATCACTCAGTCATAAGTTCACTCTTCAGGTGATCATCGGGGTCAGTCCAACTCCACATTCTATATCTTTTTTATTAGATTTGATGTGGTTTGTGGGCATGTGTAGGTAGTCATCTATTTATAGGTTACAGGTGTGACCAACAACCTAATAGCAAAACCAGAATGACAAAGGGCGAGTAACAGAGAAGATCTTTCAACCCAAAAAGGACCATATTCTGAACATCTGAGCTGACACATGCACCCAGATCAATCATTAGTGCCTAGGGTGCTCCTTTCCTCATGTGGGAACTTATGTCTTGTATATGCCTAGGGTTTAGAACCCTCATCGAGCCTTTACGACAATGTCTTCATCCTATTCTAGTAGATACACAGTCACGATCATTCCTAGGTCACACAAAATCAGCTAAGTTATCCTCCTCTCTCTCATTTTCTTAGGGTTTTACATTGTTGTATGTTTAGTGCTTGCACGTTATTGTACTTAATTACCTGAATATCATTTTTTACAGTAAGTTACTCTGAATTAAGATTTAATTCAAACTAGATTAAATCATTAGTGATGTTTGTTGGAACATTGTGTTTGTTGTTTATAGTAATACATGTAGACTTTTTTAGAGAGAACATTTTATACATTTGCTGAGTGTATCAACATCTTGTCCAAGCAAGAAACAATCTTCTTGTATCATGTAGGGAAAACTGAAGATCCTATTTTAAAAATATTTAAGCATTTTAATACACTCAGAGACATGACAAAAGAACAGGAAGAAAGTAAGGCCATTAAGCTCGAACCATTCTTAGCATATTCTTTATTCCTTATTCTTGGATTTTTATTCTTTATTTTTCTATGATTCACTATCTTTTCGAAAGGTAAAGAGGAGGGAGAATCAAACTAAATGATTAGGATACGTAACAAAATCCATGTGATGACACACACATGAAGGATTACAAGGCAGTAAAAGACAAAAGTGGTTTGTTAGAAAAGGGAATATTCTACACACTTCGATGTTTTCAATCATGAAGTAGAACTGCTCCAACTTGGTGTATCAAGATGGGATATTTTTAGTTGGAGGAGTCTTTGGTTCCATTTTGGTGTGCCTAAGATTCCTTACTACGTATTTTTCTCTCTCTCTCTCTAGTTAGTTTTGGGACATTGAGTATAATCCTTTATGGAATTTTTATATAAGAATGAGGGAATGTCCTCATTCTAAGGTTTTTGTTTATGATTGATTACTTTAGCACTAGGTTTTAATTTTCTTGAAATGTAGAAAGTTCTAAGTCTTAAGTTATAATGCTAAGGTGGTTACACGATATAGCCATTAGTAGGCATTGAGCGCATCCAGTCTATGTCCCCTTGTTTAAACTAAAATAAATATAACTATATGTTTTGATTCAGTCATGGTTTTGGATATGCATGTTGAATATCTAATCAATAAAATATAAATTTTATCGCAGTCTTTTATTTATTGCATCTATATTTAATACACATGATTAACCTCTGGTTATTACATCTTCTTGGTTATTGAATAAATAGTGTTATAGTATTTATTTGGCAATATTTTGTCCAGTTATAAAACCATTATCACAATTTTACTTTGGAATGATCTTTGTTAGCCTTTAACCATGTCTTAGGTGTATGAATAGACATGATTCCATCATAGATTATGTGGATGGCTTAATTGTCTTAGAAGTGACCTAGAAAATTCATTAATTATTTCACATGTGTGATGTTTGTATACATGTGTAGACACAAGATCTATGCACTTGAGTACATTTCTAGGTCCTAAAACATACTAATGTATACATGATTCCTAAGCAAGAAAACTAGTGGTTGAAAACTACTTTTGGGCCTTTTGATTTATTTATTGCACTTTTATTGGCCTTTTGTTTTTGGGCACCCAAGTCTACAAAAATGCTCAGAAAACCTCTTTTGAGGTGTCGTAAGTTTCCTTTGGTCACTTTGAGGTCGCAATAAGATCGTCGAGGTCACTGGAAACCTGCAATAAAGAATAGACCTGCAAAACCCTCAAATAGATATTAAATCCTAAAAAAGAAAGATGTAAAATGAGGGTTCAGACTATCCTCAACTACCACAATGATGGAATTACAACTGAGTGTTGCACCATATCTCAAACCCAATGTAGTTGTGTGTGTGTGTGTGTGTGTGTGTGTGTGTGTGTGTGTGTGTGTGTGTGTGTGTGTGTGTGTGTGTGTGTGTAATTGTGTACTAGGTTGCTCTTGTGTGTGTTGTACTTGGATAATGAGCAAGTAGTTAGATGTAGAATTTAGTAAATGTGTGCATGGAATAGAATGAACTTCCATCCTATGAAGTGTGATGTAGAAAACCATCCCTTATGTCCCTTGTGATAGAGCTAGATAGATGTAATGGAGCTTTTAGATGCCTTGATGGATGTAACCTTAGGTGGTGATAGATAATGCTTAGTGCTTGGTCTTTTATTATGATCACATAACTTTATATTTATATGATTCCTTTGCTTGAATTTTTTAATCAACCCTGAAAAGGCCAACTATCGAAAAGATAAGATGCTCAGACGGCTAGAAAGGACCAAAAAAGTGAGAGTAAAGTACAAAGAGGATAGGGGAACCTAGAGGGGACGAGGGCGCCTGACGCTGGCTCTTGGTTGGAAGCTAGTGTCCAGAATGAAAAATGTCAAAGAGTAAAAAGGCAGACTGAGCAAGTAAGGGTGTAAGACCAAAAAAAAAATAGAAAGTAAAGCAAGGTGGCCAAATACATGGGTTGATTAGTACTTTTCTGACTTAGGAATCATATGAATAGTAACATGTAATCAGGACTAGATAATTGACCAAAGTGTGTGATTATGTGTCTACACATACTTTACCTTCATCACCCGATGACACCCTCTAGTTCCACAGTTCATACTTGACTGTTTAGGGTCCAATTCTTAAATGAACCTCACATCATCTGCTCTTAGCTCTTTTGTTATACACTCTGTTCTTCATGATAAATATTTTCAAGCATTCTCACATCTCTGCTACACACATTTTACTGGCATTACCTTATGACACACTCTTATTCTATGGTTCATACTTGATTATTGAGGGAGAATTTCTAAATGAACCTCATCTCATGTACATCCATTAGGGGGCAACGTAACCCCTCTCATCTACACATTTTACATATCATGACACACCATTACATGCACAAGACCACTACACATCTTGGTTGTATTTACTCTTGTTAGCTTATACTACTTCCATGTTACACTTTGTTTCTTATGCTAGTTGGATACTTATTATGTCATTATTTATTTCTACACACACATGCGTGTTCACTTGGTATCTTGAGGTAAATGCATGATTTTGTTACAGATTCTCACACAATTCATGATGCTCGACCTTGATTTTTAACAGTCCTGCTAAGGCTCCTGGGGACATCTACCTTTACTACTTCCACACTCTACACATCACAAGTCCTATTGTTACATTATTTACTACTTCCTGTAACTATCACTTTACTCTTCGCTGCTATATACACTCTTTGACATACTACTTATCTTTCTAACATGCTAATAGGTGCTTCACATGTAGCATTTACCTTGTAGGAATCTATATAACCATGGTTATTTATCACCTTTTGCTTGTTATTGTTTGATATTGATTATGAGATATGCCTTATGTCTTGCTTGCTAATCATTTTCTTATGGATGCTTCAGCCCTGATTGTCTTATAACATCATGAGTGATGTCCCATGTATGAAACCCACTTTTTTGCAGTTCCTCTTGTCTTCACATCTACTTGTTACATTGTATTCAATTACATGATAGATTTTTCACGTTAACCCTTATTTATAGACTACATTGTTTGCATGTGCTTTAGTTTCTACCAAGCGCATCCCCTACCCCATGCAGGTATCCAATTTAGATATGCATATTAGAATCAGGTCCTCTCATTTGGGCCGCATCCTTATACATTCGTCACATGCACCCCAAACGAGCGGGGCATCTATTGGGTGAACAAATCATCCTTCCCAGTAGCTCAGAGCTCCAGAATAAATAAGGAAAATATAGAATTGGTACATGCACACAATTACAAATTGGTCTATAATCATACTTGGACCCAAAACATAGAACAAACACTAGCGCCCAGTATTAGACAATAGTGGTGGGCGCTTGTGTCTCCCCTTGGGCACTTTTGTCTTAGGGGAAAATCAATCAATTTCTTAGTTCAACATAGTTTCCAGTAGTTTACAATAAAATTCTCTATTATTAGGCACTTGCTTTTAGTTACATAATCCATTCAATCAATTACAAAAGGTTACAAATTAGGGATGTGCCATCTAGAGTGACACTTATTTGGGAAGTGTCATGGAAGAGAGAAAAACATACCTCTCTCCCCAACACTCTTCTCTTAGCATGAGATCACCCAAAAAACTCACTCTTGGCATTAGATCACCCAAAAAACTTGCTCTTAGCATGAGATTGGCCAAAAAACTCTCTTAGTGGAGATCATCCAAAAAAATTCTCTTAGCATGAGATCCGAAAAAAAATTCACCATCAGTGACAGGGCATTCAAATCCAACAACATATCCAAAGAGAACAGGACAATTTTATATCTCATACTCTCTTACACATCAAGTGCACTCTTTCCTGTACACACTTGTAACTTATAAATACATCACTATGATTTTTCACATACAAAACTTTAACTACTTTCCCACTCTTCTTTTGCAGGTATGTCCTTATACACAACAAGAAACAACTCACATAAGAAAGTACAAGCTCCAATGTAACGCCCTGATTTTTGTAAGTTATCATGGTGATTACTTTCTTGATGTTTAAACTACTGAAATGAAGGCAAACATGTTAAGATATATATTTTGATCTTAAGGGAATGTGTTGCTAATCTGGATTCCTGCATACTGTAATTTGTTTATATGGGACAACAGTTATTATTGCTTGTATGTTTGCTGATGTGATGACAAATTTGTCGTATGCTTGCTGAACTCTATTTGCTGTGGCCTTCTTGTGATCGCTTTGATGATTTACTCTTGAACCGAACTGAAGGTTGATATAAATGTGCAGCACCTGATTTCAGGTATAAACAGTTAGCATGTAGATGCCAACAGAAAAGGTTCGATTCACGAACTATACACTGTCGTAACGTGAGACCTCGTAAGGCGGGAAATGCTTGGATACGGGCGGCTCAGGTATGTTAACGAAGGACGAAATGTCCTGTACAGTGTTGAAATTGGAAGTCAGTCGGGAAGACTTGACTGGAAGTTGATTTATTAGTGTTAGGTGTTAGAGGGAATTAGATCCTAATCTAATCCTAAGTTCTACGTTACATCCTAAACTACTATCCTAAGTGGATTTTTTTTAAATTCTAAATGATAAACATAGACCTAAGTTCTATTAACCTAAAGACTAGGCAGTGACCTAAGTTTGAACACTATTATGAATCCTAAACTAATACTAACCTAGAAGGGGATGCACAGACCCATGGGAAAGGATAAGGATGAAAGGGGATTAAATGGCAATTAATGTGAGTCCTTGCATGGACAGCGCCAAGTTTGGCAGGAACAGGAAAAGCTAGAGGTATCTAGTTAGTTATGCACTAAACTTGGTTTTGCATGCAAAATTTGAATTTGGTGGTTCGCCAACCCAAGTCGGCGGTGGCGTGAGGAAATAGAAAAAGGTAGAGCCTTTAATGCATTTAATTCTTTTTGGTCTTCATGACCAGTCCGCCTTGGAAAGAGTTTGGAGGAATTTTTGTTGGTCATTTGTGTTTGCTCAGGTTTTTGAGAAGTTGCTCTGCATTTGGTTTTTGATTGGTTCAGTCGAACCAGTTGTGTTTGGTTTCTATCTTTGTTCTTTGGAAATTGAAGGCCGTTTGCTGAGCCTAAAGAGGAAGGGATTGTTTGGAAGCTCGTTGCTGTCGCCGTGGAAGGAAACACCTTCTGTAAACGTGGTTTTCTTCGAGTTTCGAGGAAGAATACCAGGCATGTTAAGCCCTTCTCTTAAAAACACTTGCTTTACTTAAGCGTATCATTAAAACAACCCTGCTCTTCTTCTTCTGAATGGGTTTTGGGTTTATTCGATTTTGCTGTCATTGTGGAAATGAAAAGGGTAGAATCGTTTTCTTGTTATTGTGATTCGAACTGTCCTTGCATTCTTTTTTATTGAGTGGAAACACCTCCATGCTGTGCTGGTTTGTTTGACAGTAATGAGGAATTCATCATGTGTGTTATGAAACTGTACATGTTGTATGAGTTTGCTTTCATTATTGAAACAATCGTTCTTTTGCTAATACGAACTGGAATGATGGAAAGTATTAGCTGTGCGAGTTGTTGAAGTTGTTTCTTTACTAAAATCTTTAAAAAGGAAATAAGACCCCTTTTCCTTCTGTTGTTTTGGGTTTAGAAGGTAATAACATTTTTGGATTTTAAAGGAACTGGCATTTGAGTTTTATTGAGCATATGAACTCGATTCGAAGGAAGTAATAGTAATATTTTTATTGCTGTGCCTTTTTCTTGTAAAGAAATGAACGAATACGTTTTGGGTATTCGTGGGGGTAGGAGAAGGTAACTGTTTCTCCTTCTGAACTTATTAAAGAATTGTGTTTTTCCTTACTGAGAGGGTAGGAAGATTTTGTTGTGTTTTATGGAAGCGATTTGATCTTCCAGTTCGGACTGTAGTCGTGAAAATGACTTGGCTTGTATTTCTGTGCAATAAATGATTATATTCTTTCCTTGCTGTGATGGAAAGTTGATTTTATAGTGTTCTATGGATGCGGTTGATCTTCTAACTCAAACTGTCTTCGTGAATACGACTTGGCTTGGGATTTCTGTGCAAGTAAATGGAAAAACATGGAAATTTGATTTGCTGTTTGAGTCTGTCTTGACTGTACTTTATTGTGCATCTGATATCCTATGCGGGTTTTCATTAATAAGGGTATTGTTGTATGAAAATTGCATTTTGGGTTCTACACATCATTGTGCATAGAAAAATAGATTCGGGTAGAAACATTTGTTGGCAAGGAATTCAAATTGGGTATTCATTGCTTATGGTATATTGAATTGAAACAGTTCAGGCTATGTGAGTTTGCTTTTCAATGTTGAACGATTGTTCAGTTGTCATTATGAGTTGAGCTGTCATGCTAAGATAAACATGATTTGGGTGTTTTTATCACATTTTAAAGAAAATGATCGTTTCTTATTGAAATTATGGGGAAATGAATTCTTATTCTTTCTGTTGTTTTCGATTTGATAGAAACAGTAATTGGGTTTAATGAACTTTATAAGTTTAGCTTAATAGAGATGACATTGGCATTTAAACTGTTTCCTGAGTGCTGTGTTTTTCTGTACAAACAAAATATTTAAATGTTTCTTGCGGTCTCTGATTTTGCACAGTCATTTAAAAGAAATGAAATCGACCTGAGTAATTCTTGTTGAGTTGAAGAAAATGGTTGTTTTCTTATTGAATAGTTAAAGGAATGAATTCTTCTCTTTTTGCTGTTTGAATTCTGGAAATAGCAATTATAGAGCTTTACTGTGCAATATGAATTGGTCTTGCTGTAGGTAACAACAATGTGCAAATTGTTATTATGAACTTTATGCGTTCATGGATATAGAAGGTCATGTGAATAAGTGCTTACGTGATTGTATAACTGTTTATTTGGTTAAAAATATGGTGAAAGAAGTATGGGATCTTCTAGTACAACAAGTACATAGTATGCATCCTTATACTGCTTGTTCTATGATGAATATGATGTTTTACTAACCTGTTTTTGGTATTCGTATGAACCTGATTTAAATGACAGTATTGAGAAGGATGGTAAGTATGATCCTTGTCTTCCTTTAAAGTTGATTATGAATGAAATTATTCTTGCTGCTGGAAAGTGAATTCCGAATGGATTTTGTAAGTTTCACTATGAACTGTTATCATTGATTGGTGTCTTGTTTGGATTAAATTTTCCAGGTACAGTCATGAGGAAAAGGAAATAGGAGTGTGGATGGATAATTTGAAATAATGATCATTTTCTTCTCTCATACAGTTGGAAATCTGTAATCGTTATGGAACGAATTTTGTATTGCTTGTGGTTTAAGCATCTACATTTTATTGTTGTTTACTTTTCTCATCTAGTATTTGATTGCTTGAAATCAAATGAGTTGCATGAACTGAAAGGAAAGAAATTCGGTTTATATTTTTCAGTTCAAATTTTATCCTTTGAAATTATAACTAATGTAAGGGAATGGAATTGATAGCATTTGTGTTAGAACAGCAGTATACATACTTGTGTTCCTAGTTCTTACAGATGTTGTAATCTGGAACTGTTGAAGGAAATTACTTCTTATAATGATTATTTGGGAAAGAGGGCAGTAATCTTTGACTGATTGGGATGGTAATTAGATAATCGGGTTGTTATGCTGTTCATCATTGTTGATACTTAATTCTTGAATGATGTTCATATTAACGTTTCATAAAAGCAGGGTTCTTTTATTGAGACAGTTAATTAAAAGCACCTCATTTTAATGACAAGTGCTTAATATGCTCAGTTCAATGAACTGACCCGTGCAAGTAATTTTGCAGATGGAACTTGAGTATAAACAAAGACATGGTTGTTTTCTGATACTTCTTTTGATTGACTGAAGATGGATTGTAATTGATAGATATTACTCCTCTACGAGGAATTGAGAAAAGAAGAAATTACATTCTTCTATCTTATGTGTTGTAATGTTGTTTAATATAAACAAAGTCCAGTCCTTTGGACTGGAAAATGTATAGATTATAAAACGGATGGATGAATACAAATACAAGTGTGATATTTTAATGACTGTATCAGTTTGATATTGTTGAATAAGTTGGGAATATAACATTATTCCTTGATTTGAAATTATTCAAATGTTCATGGATGGATTTAAAAGGAAATGACATCTATTCTTACCTAAATGCAACTTTTACGTTGAAATGTGCAATTAGTTCATACTTGGGTTAAGATGAATTTTTAATTGACATTAAAAAGGATTTAGGAAAAACATGATCTCTTAATTGAAAGGTATTCGGGATTAGCTTGAAAAGCTATGGATTATCAAATAACTTAGGAGCAGCTGAACCTCGTATTCGGACTCTGTTAATAGCCTCGAATGTTAAAATCAGAAAATAAGGATATGGGAAAAAAACATATCTATGGTTAACAGACCTTAACTACGTAAGGTTAAGGAGGATAAATGAATAAATTCATTTAGAATTAGACCTCGTTTAAATGACGTCTAATAAGATGGAATTCTTAATTTGTTTACAGTTGTGGAAAAACTTGGTTAAGTTTAATAGGTTAAACTTATTAAGTTTATCGGTAATGGGCTGCTTAGTCCAAGGATTAAGAAAAGAACCAAGTAGAGAAAATGCAACCCTTCGGTACGAAGGAGGAGATGCATAGTAAGCTAGAAGATGGATTAAGTCTCTCTTAGCTACATACAACTGTAACAAGAACGAGGATAAAGGATCAGCATGGCTGCTGAAAGTTGATCTTAAATATTAAGATCATAACCAAATCACACTTGAGCTGGATGTGTACTCTCGATGGGAGGATTCTGTAGGACATTGACATACGCCAGCTACAACATGGTGTCTTCATGAAGGCGGGGCCTTCATGACGACACAATGTTATAGCTGGCATATTACAATGCCCTCCTGAATTAAATCATCAAGATTACATAAGCTGGATACTAAGTTCTTGGCTGGGGATAGGAATGTGATCACGTATACGGAGTGACTCCGGAGGACTAAAGGTAACTAGACACACAGAGTCATCTATGGACGACACTATATGTCTGCATATCTTTAGTTACCATGAGTAACTTCCTATACTCGTTCATATTGCTAGTTGGGGTTAGAGTTTGACCTTAATTGGAAGGACTGGTAGAGACCAGGAAAGACCATTCTAGATAACAGATGAAGTGAGGTGAAGGACGTATTCCATTGGTGTGTATCACATCCAGTAATATGATCATGCAAAGCATGTGAAAATCTTTGGCCAAAGTATCGCAAGTGCTGGTTGCGTTGTCCTAATCACCTAGTTTAAGATGCAGGATGTCAGATGAATATCAGTAACAGATATTCAGATAGGCTTCTTAAATGGATCACTTCGATAACCGGAAACGGTAAGAGAACCTTGTATATACATTATACTATGCATGAATTAACATGAAGGATCGGTAAGTCGCCGAGTCATGAAATGAGAGATCGTTGAAACTCCAAGCCATAAAATGGGAGATCGGTAGTTCTTCGAGTCATTTACAGCAGCATATGGAATCTGTTATATGATTGAATGGCACTGAATGTGTGTTCCATATTGCAAATATGTGAACAGAGAACATTAGTTTTAAAAGGAAATTGTGTGATCCAAACTGCATTATTTGGACAGAGAACAATTATTAAAACTTGAACGTGTGTTTGAATTGTATAATTCATAACAGGGAATGTTGTATAAAAAAAAAATCCCTTGTTCTATTATCTTAAAATGGGGATGTTACAAACTAAATCGATGTTCTAGCTAAGTATAAACATTGGCTTGTCGGTAGATTTTGGCTCAACACTCGACTCCCTTATTACAGCAGGACCATGGGGTGAGGAGGTAAGTCCCAATACCAAGCCCGTACCAAAAATAGTACATACTTTTGCCTCACGTACCTTTGATTATATCGAGGACTCCTCCTTTAAACACACCTAAAACTAACTTTAGATAGCCATTTCTCATGACCCTTGTAACCTATTTTACATCTTTCCTCTTTTATAATTAAAAAAACATAAGAACAAATACTTTGATTTTCATCTCTTCTTGTTTGATAATTAGCACGATTACTTATTAATCATTTGCTTTGTATTTTTTTGTGTGTTTTTTTATTATGGTACTCACTAGACAACAAACATGTAATCAATCATTCAAAATTATGTCTACCCCAACACCTACATTTCAACTTCAAGCCCCACTTCATACTACACCACTTCCAACCAAAATATCTTATCCTATGCAACCACAAATGTTACTCTATCAAACAAATACATCCAACCCCTTTTATGACATACAAACATGGAATGAAATAGGGACTAGTAACAACAATGAAACATGACAACAATATTTTTACTCTCCACATCAAAACCAAGGAAATTTTCTCTATACACCTGATTCAAAACACTTTTTCTCTCCCACTACATTCGAACTCCCATTTTACAATAGGGGTGATCTAGTTTTTGAGGAAATGTTATATTTGAATCCTATTTCTTTCAATTTCTACCTAGCAGCGAGAAACATAAAAATGAAACCGTTCACACCTCAATCAGTAACACACACTTACCAACCCCTATTTTCTATTTCATAATTTATAGGTAAAGAACCTATTGTCCAACAATTATTTCCTTACGCTTCAAATCAATCTGAAACACCGAACACCAGTCAATATTATAGCACTACTAACTCTACCAAACCTTTTGACACATTGAATGAACAAATTTTTACCAATCAACCTCTAACATCTGACATTTCCTCGCCATCCATTTATGACCTTCATATGATTTGATCTCAAAACACATCAACACATAAGCTCACATATTTGAAAATATCATCTACAACATCCACGTGACCTCCAAGTAGTACTACTGTTGCTGTAACTACTCACTTTATTTCTTCACGGGCTTAAACCTCTTCATTGGGATGTGTGTCTCTTTCTACAATTATGTTTTCTCAATAGATCACTACCCCAATCCAAAATATCGCCATGTCTATGTCCAAAACAACATCAAATATTAATACTAGGGTCATTTCTAGAATGCATCTCACCTCGCAATACATGCCACAACCCTTGCAACTATTGATTTTTATCTCACAGTCCATGCCATTACAAAACATCCCACAATAAAATATCTTACAGTAGACACCATAATTTTTCGTCTCTTCTACACCATCCCAACACATTCCCACATATTCACATCCTCTTATGTAAATTTAAGCACCATACTAGTACATTCAAACTCCATAATCTATTTTCTTACAACAAGGTTCTTTCCCTCAACAAAATATCCCACAATACAATATTCCACAACAAAATATCCCATCATAGAACATCCCTCAACAAAAAATTCCTCACCAATAGTACGCACCTCAAAAAAATATTCCGCAGTAAAATTCCACATAATGTACCATTCCACAATAAAATAATCCTTATCAACCTAACCTCTCTTATCAGTAAAACATTCCTCAAACAAAAATTCTCTTCCAAATAACTATTATGCAATAACACCAAGAATATTCACATTAGTCATCTTATCAACCCATCTCATCCTTGATTCAATACACTCAAACTAATTCTCTCCAATCTCTCCTTAGCCATATATTTATATTGGAGGCTACCTCATCCTTATCTAAAAATACCCTCTCCTATGAACAAATTTGTAATGAGACCGTTCATCCTTCTGTGTCGTACAAGCCATATCCCCCACACTAGTAACTCCCTAAGTTTATCAAGTTCTATAGAAAATAGGACCCTCGGAAACACATTCACGCTTTTCACCACACATGTTATTTGATATCTCACGACTAGGACTTAATGCTAAGAACGTTCCCTATGTCTCTTGTTGGTCCTGCCTTAGATTGGTACAACAACATTTTACAGCATTCTTTGTCTCTTTTGCATAACTTGCCAAACACTTTTTAGATCATTTCTACATAAACATAGCTCGTAAAATTTCCATTAATGATTTTTATGTCATCACCTGTTGGAGGGGTGTAGCTAATCATTTATCCTTCACGTTACCACGAATAGAATTGATTGATATTTTCCATCACACATGTGCTAAAAACATTTCATCAACTTTACAAATTCAATCATTCCACACCTTCGATGAAGCCTTCACCATGGCTTGTAAGTTGGAATTGTGAGCTCTAGAAGATGGGTGGGTAAAGCTTCATCCCAAGAAAACAAAATTAGAGCTCCCACATAAATCAACATCCAATCCAGATAAAGCTAAAATAGCTCCTAATTCAATTGTGGTCAAATCCTTTCCCAAAGAAAATCATGTTATGGAACGAGTTCGTTAACAATGTAATTACACACCCATAACAAAATTTTACAGTGTGGTTTTCCATAAATTATTCACTTTCAACATCACATCATTACCATTCATTTGACCTGTTGACATATCGGTATCGAAGCCCATTTGGTACCATGATAATGATTATTGTAAATTCCATAGAGTAAATGGCCATGACATAGAAATATGTCATACTTTTCATAATGTCCTTTAGGATTTGATTGATAAAGTCAACATCCATTTAGATAATCCAAATGAGCTTCCAAACCAAAACCTTGATATATTCAAATAACCCTTCCCGAATCATCCCTCGTCCTCTGAATCACCACAATATAATTTCATCCACACCATTAACATAGAAATAAAAATTGAACCTATTTATCCACCCACTTTATTTCCTAGCAAAAAATAATCCACATAATCCTTACTAGTGGCCAACGAACATGCAATCACAACTACATAAATCTTCCCCACTCTAATCAACATACAAACTACTCTCATATCCTTGTCAGTTGTTTATTCAACACCTACTAAATTGATACAAAAATATGATAATTCCATGGCCATTGAACCACCACTTACCACTAGACTCCTTCCCATACCTTTACCTGACATTGTTTCGAGGTCCATGCCCATATTAACGTAGACTAATGCACCTACACCTACTCCTAGATTTACAAATATCACAATGGTACCATTAGAAACATTTTTAGCTCAGTCACCTCCATCTAAACCCACCATGAATCTCAGCCATCAACAACCTAAAAAAATAAATAATCCTAAAAATCATGTGGGCTATATCAACCATATTATTCAAACCCATCTTCCTTCATCAGCATCAAGTTCAATAAATACATCGAGTTCATATAAGACTTTAAAGGGGCCATATAAACAAGGTGTTTTCCAAGTCTTTAAAAGTCCTCATTGTGATGAAGCTTATCATTTCTGGGGTCCTCCACTTTTTTCCCCACCTCTTCATCCAAGGAGCATACCTTCTTTTGAAGAACCCTTTGTCCTTCCAAAATCAAGACCCATAGGATCTCACAAATAAAATTCCCTCCAAAACCCTAATCAAGAACCCTTATATGACCCATCCTTCCTTATACACATTAACCACCCCAATATTATATGGGTAAAACCCACTCATCATGTTCCTGTAATGAGCCCTTACACCACATCCACTATCTCGTAATGGATAGCTATAACAGTCTATCCCTTTTAGGCAACACCTATACAAGACCCATGTCACCCTTTCGTTGGAGCAGCTATGAGACCTCCATGATCACTGAGTAAACTAACCATCACCATGCGACCCATTTCACCTATCCCTGTCAGAAATCAATTCCCAGTTGTATTTTTCCTGAAAGGATGATATGATACCATTTTAGATAAACTATTTCAAAAATCATAAATCACATTACCCCCTCCTAAGCCATCAAATCATCAGATGTGGAAGCATGTCTGGTATGATTTTAATACCTTTTTTATTATCACATAACCCATGGTCATACCATAGAATATTGTAAGGCCTTCCATTAGCAGATTCAGAAGATTGGAAATTCACTCTTTCTTCCTTCCCATCTAACTCCAGCTTTAACCTCAACACCATCAATCAAGTCTTATCCTAAAGCATTCAACCATCAAATCAATGTTATTCACATCACCACACATTCATGAAATTATGAAAAAAACCCTCTGAATCCAAAAAGGAAAAGACACCATCACTATACCCCTACCACCAGAATCATCAACATCATTTGATAAACCCAAGTTCTCAATTTCACTAGCTCCCGAAGAGCCCAATCAATCATCATCATCTATAGCCACAATTTCAAAAAAAAATTCCCCTCTTCCTCTCACTACATTACAAAAATTAGCCACAAAACAGTTACATCAATCCCCTATCAAAATTTCTCTCTATGAAATCATTCAAACATCGTTACATTATAAACAAGCCATAATAGAAGCACTTCAATCTATTAATATCTCATCTAATGCCTCAACCCCTATTACAATTTTTTTAGGTGCTCTAAAAGAATCCACCAAAATTTACTTTGAAACATATGAAATACCCACTCTTAGAATAGAAGACCATGAGTTACCACTTTTCACCACTTCTCAAATCAAAGATATCTCTATTAAAAGATTCATGATTAATATTGGTGCCATTGTCAACATTATATCCTCTCTATCCTTTGATCATCTCAGAATACCTAACATGGTTTTTTCTCAAACCTCAGTACTGTTGTGCTCATTTAATGACACAATAGCACCCACACTAGGAACTATCATCTTACCACTAAAATTTGGTGTCAAAACCATACAAGAAATATTCTACATCATAGAAGGAGAGTTTCAATATAATATTTTACTAGGACTCCCTTGGATACACATCATACATTGGGTTCCTTAAATTATCCTTTATTTCCTTAACTATAAATATGAAGGGAAAAATTACACGGTTCTCATTGACCCGAATCCATTTGTTGATTATTATATGATGTATCGTCCAAACGATGTATTAGAACCTAAATCCATATCTGAGTCTTTTGATCAAACATCCACTAGCACATCAATACCTTCTTCCAAACTACCAGATGACTCCTTTGTTACAGAAGATTTGAAATGTCTCACTCTCAAGGAATATTGCCTTCTTATGCTTAACTATGTCCCATCACCATAACTGTACAGTTTCCCTGACAAGCGACCTATGTACAATCCATATGTGGGAGATGTTATCTCTTATGGGATAGCATACATTAAAATAAATTTTTTTTATGGTGGGTTTGATAAACCATCTTCCCAATCAACCAATTTACACCATGTAACACCATTCAATTGAAATCTCAAATCCCTTGATAATCCTAGATTTGCATGTATGTACCTCCACCATTGCGCATGGAAAGGCTTTTTCCTTGGTCATTACAAGTAAGGAATACATGATCAAAATTGTTGAGGATTACATTGATTACCTCCTCAGAAAATCTAAATTTCACAAAAATAATCTTGATGTTCTTGAATAAATTTTCACCCATCTCATTCAATTTTGTCTCTTCTTCAATCTGGTAAAGTGTGTGTTCGGTTTTCTCACTGGAAATTTTTTAGGATTCATTGTATATCTTCATGGAATTGAATTTTATCCCGTAAAATTCAAAGCAATCATCGATATACCTCCACCTGCTAATCTCAAACAACTAAACACCCTACAAGGAAAGTTACAATCTATATGATATTTCATAGCACAGCTCTCTGACTACTATCAACCATTCCACCATTTACTCCGTAAAGATATAATATTTCAATGGGATTCTGATAGAAATTATTTGATGAAATCAAATATTATCTATTATCATCACTTGTCCTAACTCCACCTCATGATGGGGAACTGTTTTACCTATATATATCCACTTCGGAACATGCTCTAGGATCCATGCTTTCCCGTTGTGATATTCAACGTCACAAATAGGTTGTATACTAAATTAGCCGCATGCTCCATGAATATGAAACATGCTACTCTGAAGTTGAAAACCTATGTTGTGCATTATATTTTTCCACCTCCAAACTAAGACATTATCTTCTTAATCAAAAAAACATATGTAGTCACTAGGTTTAACATGTTTAAAGCCATGCATGCTAAACCTTATCATAATAACCCCATAACCCAATGGATCATGTTAATGACTGAATTTGACTTATAAATTATACCAAAAAATATATTAAAGGCCATGTTGTAGTTGATCAGCTTGTTGAAGAAACTCTTTAAGACAAAAAACCACCTCACGAATGCTTTATAAACGAATCCATTAACAACATTATTGAATTTGAGGATTGTGAATCAGATTTTTTCCCAGTCAAAATGACCCTCTTCTTTGAACGTGGTAAATTCGAAGAAGGAGGAGGAGATGGTGTTTTTTTCACACCACCTTAGAACATTTCCATCTCATTATCAATCAAACTCAATTTTGAGTGTAATAATAACTTGGCAGAATATGAGGCCTTAATTATGGGTTTGCAAACTACTATTCTTTTAGGTGTCCATGTCTTAGAAATCTATGGAGACTCACAACTCGTTATCAGTCAAGTTAAAGGGAAATACCAATGTAAAAATGAAATACTTAAAAAATATAAAGTCATTGTTGACTTTCTCCTTGTTGTGTTCAATCACTATACCATCCAAGCCATTCCACGGTCCTCTAACAGGTTTTTGGAAACTATGTCTTCTTTTAGATCTCTTGTCCCTTTCGAAATGGAGAAATCAAAGGATAAAACTAAAATTTGTGTATTCATTCAACAATTAGACCATCCTTCACCTCAAAATGAGCTACCTTCCATAAACATTATTGACAAAAATCCATTGGATTTATGGTAAACCTAAATATTTTATTATCTTTCTAAATCTAAAATACCATCAGACCTATCGCAAGGTGCTAAATGATCCTTCCTTTAATGTGTCACTCGCTTCGTGGTCATATGGGGCATCCTTTACAAATGTAGTTTTATCGGTGTATTACTATGTTGTCTTAAGTCATCTGAATCAATTAACACAATCAAAGAAGTCAATGATGGCATTTGTGGAGGCCATTTCAGTGGCAATGCTATCACTAGGCATATCATACATCTAGGTTATTACTGGCCCACTATTACCAAATAATGTTACACATACATGAAAATTTTTGTTAAATGTCAACTCCATTATGATCTCATCCATATCCTAAGTCACGCATTGCAACCATCCCAATACTTATGGCCTTTCTCTCAATAGGGCTTAGAGCTCATTAGTGAAATTAATCCAAAATCATCTTAACAACATTATTCAATCATCACTGCAAATGAATACTTAACTAAATGGGTTGAAGCAATTCTTATGACCTCAGCAAAGTCTAGACCCATCATCAACTTCATATATCAAAATATCATGTCTTTTTGGCATTCCACATAAGCTTATCAAAGACAATAGAAAATCCTTTAAAAACAAGGTTGTTAAAAGGTTATGTGATAATTTCAATATTAAACTAAGCTTCTCATCACCATAATATCCTCAGGAAAATGGAAAAATGGAGGCTTCCAATAAAACAATAACAAAATCCTCATGAAAACTGTAAATGACGTAGGAAGGAATTGACACATTCAAGTCCCATTCACCTTTTGGTCTTATCAAATTAGCATCCGTACACCTACTGGAGCTATACCTTATTCACTCGTCTATGGATTTGAATCCATTATACCCTTAGAAATTCAAATCCCATCACTCTGTGTATATTTAAAGGATTTCATTCCCAATGAATAATACCGCCAAATTCATCTTGCACAACTGGAATTATTGGATGAAAAGTGCTTAACATCCCTTCAATATTACCAATTTTATCAACAACGCATTAGTAGAGCATATAAAAAACATTTCAAAGAACATGACTTCAAAATAGGTGCCCTAGTACTTAAGGAAAATAAAAATGTGCCTAAATTATAAGGCAGTAAACATGGGAATTTCACCCCTAATTGGATTAGTCCCTACATTTTTACTCACAAGTATGGGTCAGGAGCATATCATCTCACTTCTCTTAAAGGGGAACTTGAATAGGAGCCTCTAAATGATCTGCACTTGTGTCCTTTCTACTGTTAAATGATTGATTATCACGATGACAATTATTTTGGTTAAAATTTATCATTCCATCACAAACAATAAACACGTTTATTTTTAAAAATATCCTCCATAACCGTTGCATTTATACATGGGGCATATGAATATGTGTCGCTTATACATCTATACCCTCTTTTGTGGATGATTTATTGGGATATTTCTCTTAGCTCAAAATAAATTCAAAATATACATATGGATGCTTCTTACTAAAATCAAAATATAATAAAATTATCATCCACTAAAGGATGGGTATTTGAATATCATATTGTTAAAATAAAATTAGACTAGTCCCTCGAAGGACAGCTACCATTTTAAAATTCATAGACTGATCCCTTGAAGGAAGGCTATTCAAATCAAAATATAAAATGTAGACCAGACCCTTGAAGGATGGCTACCCTGGAAAAAGGATTCCCATCTTGATCATTCTCTACAAATATATCAAAATCTAAGAGAATCTTGGAAATCTTCCCACATCGATCGAATTTCCCATAAGTAAGCTTCCCGCATTGATCAGTTTTCTTCATAAAATTTCTTATCATAAAGAGCTAGGGCATTGATTCCTTTTAATTTTGTCAAAAGGGAGAAACCTTTTTTCCTATAGAAAGCATGTATACATATTGTCCTTTCATCCACATCATTTAAGTCCACCATAATCATTATGGACTATCCATTGCTAGTCTCATTTAACATTTTAAATGGCTACAAGTGTAACCATTATCAAAACCCATTGTGAGTATATTATTCAATAGAGCATTTTCCATTTTGAAATTTACTTTATTTAATTTTAAGTTACATTTGATTCACATTTTTAACCACATAATCAAAACATAAACATAAACACATTCAAAAAATATTTCATGCAACACATAGGATATCGTGAACACAATAACAACTCATAAAATAATCATAGCCATCATCATCGTCGTCATAATTATTGTTCTTCAAACTTTCACCCGTGTCTCACATCTGGAAGGATCAAGTCATTTGAGACAATAATGGAACCATCTCCAAGTTGTGGGACCTTGGGCGCTTGAGACGAGTCTCTAGAGAAGGTCAGTTTGGTTCCTCTATTTTTTTCTACTGCTACTGCTACTCCTAGTGCTGAAAGGGAAAACTAAGCTAATAATGCCAAGTGACCAAGGATAGAAGGATAACATAAAAGGAAACTATACTAAAAGGTGATAACACCATAAAAAGAGGGATGAACACTATTTTTTTTGAGTGAAAATGAAGGGAAATGCATGAAGGAAGGATAGGCACGTGTAGAAAAATTAGAACATATTTACCAGATTAGATTCATGGAACACAACTAAATAAGGAGTTGCAAGGGATGTAGATTAGAAAAATGAGCATGCAATGTAAAAGAAAGGAAAGAAGAAATAATATAAACATGCTTAGGGCAAAGAATAGTAAAAAAATGATGCTTCCATTACTTCCAGAAATACACGGAGTTATTAAAATGGTGAAATAGGTTGATATCCACATGCACAAGCCAAATCTAGAGGTCTGTGACTCAAAATACAGAAAATATGAAATCCTTAGCAAAAGCGTAAGGATCCAAAAAATTCCAACATAACAAATGAGCCCAACTCTTACACTTATAGATGAATTCATGGAAGAATAAGAGAAGGAGGAAAAATCTGAATTTGAAATACAACCACTAACAAGAAGCATTTAATACCTACAAATTCACCTAGAAATCTATCAAATGCACTTCCCTAAGTCTGTTTGGCATGTTGAAGAAGGAAGAAGGGTGAATCAGATCAAATCAGGTGGTTGGAGCAATTAGATCTACTCATTAATGTTCAAAATGTCATTTTCCCATTTCTCACCTACCAGATCCCCCAAGAATTTGAATTTGAATATCTAGCATTGTAGCCTATGTTAGGAGTTATTGATTGAGACTAGGCATGCAAGGATCAGAGATCTGTAGAAAAAGATACGTCTGTCAAAATTTTATCAGAGTCATCTTCGCACACAAAACATGTGGCACACGTGGATGGGCTGAAATAATGGTCAATTGTGTAAATTTTCTTGCCATCTCTGCCATGTGTCACTCATTCATTCGGTGCAAGGATTCAGAACTATGTTGGAACACTTTGTCTAGTTGCATGTGGAACCCTCAAGCATGTCAGAGAATGATGTGGCATGGAAAGGTGGAAAGGAGGGTACAAAGATAATGCGCATGGAATAATGATGTATGGGAAGGAGGTAGAAGGAAGGCGTGAGTAATGCGTGCAGGGAAATGAGGTAAATTGGTGAGCAGAGATTGCATGGTCAAGGCACAATTATTACAAGATAATGTGTGGGGTGTGTGAGAGGGCCAAGGAATTAGCTAATTAAAGAAAGTGTAAGGCGCATGTGTAGGACGGATGCAATGTTTGAGAAGAAAGTGGAAGCACGGGGAATGCGTGCAAGGGGAAGATGGAACAATGAGGAAAAGGAAAAGGAAGGGAAGAAGGGGAAGAACGTAAGGTCATGTGAGGGAAGGAAGGGACAAACTCAAGGAATCTACAACCAATGGAATTTTCCAAGTAAACTTGAGCATGGACAACCTTGCAATGAAGAGCTCAAATCCAGATAATGTATACAAGCTACCCAAATAACTAGGAGATTTTTTTGAATAATAGTTTTGGTGACTTTCAGGGCCATCTACCTGCTAGATGAAGGAGATCGGTATCCTAGAGAATCCATTAGGCATGGATTCTACTATGTAATCATGAAATTATGATTTGTAAATTTGAATAACTGCCCCTAAAGTCACTTAAAGGATCATTTCTTGACTTTACTCTAGATCCTGCAAACTGCTGAAATAAGACTGACATTTTGGAATCAAAAGAATAGCGCATAGGGGAAGCATGTGAGAAGAAATAATTATGTACAAACAAACAAATTTGCACACGGTGCACTTGGAGGAATTAAAACTACTCTAATATATACAAAATGATGCAACAAACTTAATGGAAGGGTTTGAGATAGATCCCATTTACTAGGATTTTAAGTGCACCTCCTTCAAGATGAGTTAACTCAAAAGAGTTAGCCTCTTTACATTAACTAATGATGTATGGGCTACTCCAAAGTGCATCAAAGTTTGAATGGCACCTTGGGTTAGCTCTATCAGCATCCCATTTCAAGACCAAGTCCCCAACATTGAAATTTTGAGGCGTCTTTCAAACCACCTTTTCGTTGTTTTCTTATGTTTCTATAGCTTAATCTTGGTAGCATTCCTTAATTCTTTAATATTAACCAACTCTACCATATTTATTTCTCTCTTTTTTTTTCCTTCAAATTCCATTTGTTGGGCAGGTGCCAATGAGTTTAACTCCAACATAAAAGGAAGGGTAACCTCCTTGCCATAGAAAATCCTTTAAGGTGAGGTTCCTATAGCTTTCTTTATTGTGATTATATCTTCCCAGACCATGCAAGAGACCTTTTTATGCCACTATATTTGGTTAATGTTCATTATGTGATTCATGATCCTGATCAGGTTCTTATTTGTTGATTATGTCAGACCAT
Organism: Taxus chinensis; assembly: GCA_019776745.2. NCBI lineage: Eukaryota > Viridiplantae > Streptophyta > Pinopsida > Cupressales > Taxaceae > Taxus > Taxus chinensis. The sequence continues at coordinate 294,559,731 of CM034151.1, forward strand.
TGCGTTGGGCATAATAGTTGGAAGAATTTTTCATATAGATACCCAGATTTAAAGCCCAATCAGTGACTTTAGTGCCAAGGAAGGCTTTTACATTATCAGAGATAATGGTTTGAGGAATTCCAAACCTTATGAATATACCTTTGCGAAAGTCAAGGATGACTGACTCGGTTGATTCTTTGAGCGTGATAGCTTCTATCAATCTGGTGAAGTAGTTCATAGCTATCAACACCCATTTTTGTCCAACATTTGAAGGTGGATTGATCATTCCTATGAATTCGGGACCCCATTGCGTAAAAGGTTGATCCGCTTGGATTGGTCATAGGGGAATCACTACTAATCTCTTCTTTCCTAAAAATAAAGTACAGTCTTTGAATTTCATGACCCACTTGTGTGTATTTACAAATTAGGCCAAAATATACATGCCATTATGATATTCATTGCTTTAATTTTGGCAAAGAAGCATCCACCAGATAATCCATCATGAAATTCTACTACTTGTGCACCATTGATACATCTTAACAACACGCCATCAAGATTCTTCTCGAAGAGAAGTCCATTAATCAAAACATAATGGATAGATTGTAACCTCATATGTCTTCTCTTTTCCTTATTTTAAGCCAAGAGGGTATGCACCTTCATAAAGGAATGTGATCATGTCCTTCATCTAGTCACACATGTTATGATGAACATTTTGTTAATTTTCTATGTGCGGGATATCCTCATCTAGAAATAATGAAGTCTTAGGCTCATTCTACACATCCTCAGCAATCTACTTATAGAGTGCGCTACCTCTCACCAGCTTGGTAGCATTTATAGTCAGATCATACGCCATGGTTTTGGTCACCCATCATGCTCTTTTTTAACTAATTTTTTCTCCCATGATGAAGTCTCTAACAAAAGAGTGTGAGACTAACACCTTGATATGATTGGTGAAAATCATACTCTTGAGTTTCTTGAGCATGCACATGATGGTGAAGACATACTTCTCCATGTGACTATATTTTAATTCATAATCCTTCAGCGTCTGGCTGAAGAAATCCACTGGTTGTGACAACCCTTGTTCATTTTCTTATGTTAGGACAGCAGCAACGCTCGCATAAGCGCCATAAGCATAAAGGATAAAATCCTTTGAATAATCTGGGTTGATGAGTGTTGACATACAATAAATTTATTTCTTGATCTTGTTGAAGCTTTCTTTTCCTTCTGTTGTCCATCTGAAAGCTATTTCCTTCTTTAGCATCAGGGTGATTTGCCTTACCAGTCCTAAGAAGTTAGTAATGAAGAACCTAATGAAATTGATATTACCGAGGAAGGATTGCAAGGAATTTTTGTGTGCCAGCGGGGAAAGATCTAGGATGCCTGAAACGTACTCAGGATTAATTTTGATGCCATCCTTTGAAACCACATGGCCCAAAAGCTTACCCTGAGCCACTACAAAATTACACTTCTATGGGTTAAGAGAAACCCCATACTTTCTGCACCTTTTAAAGAATTTCTCCATATGTGTTATGTGATCCTCAATCTACTTTGAGAAGACTATTATATCATCAAGGTAAACCAAGATGAACACATTAATGTAACCTTTTAAATAAATATTCATTACGTACTGGAACATTGTGCATGGGTTTGATAGACCGAATGGCATCTTCTGATATACATATTTTCCCCATTTGGTTGTAAATGTTGTTTTGAATTGATCCTCTTCCTTGACCAAGATCTGATTGAAACTTGAATACCCATCTAACATTTAGAATCTCTGAGCTTTGGCCATAGTCTGTAGAATTTGTTCCATTAATGGAAAAGGATAATGATCTTTTAGAGATGCCTTGTTCAAATCTCTGAAATCAACACAGAGTCTGATTTCACCATTATTTTTTCACACTGGAACTAGATTTGTGACCCAAATAGAGTACTTGATGGGAAAAATAATTTTCTTCTCAATGAGTTTGGATAATTCCTTTCTCATGAGGGGCTCTATCTTTGGATTAACTGGTATCTTATTTTTTCTGATGGGCTTAATACCAGAATCAAAGTCAATCAAGTTATGAGAAACACTTGAATCAAAACCTTTGAGGTCTTCATACTCCTATGAGAAGATATCACTATATTTTTTACAGAGAGAGATAAAGACCTTTTTTAATTGTGTGGACAAGTCTTACTGAGCAACAACTCCTTTCTACTCACAATAATGACTAGAGAGTAGTCTTCTTGTGTGACACACATATGTTTTTCTTCTCCCTTGAATTTATCATCAAGGATAAACATTTTCTCTAAGGTGACCAACCCTTTAGGTAACTTTTTTTTCTTCAAATGTATTACTTGGTCACCATAGTTGTCATGTAAGTCATCTTTCATACTTGATGAGAATTGAGCTTTATTTTGGATGAACTAGATGATCTACACGTCACTTTCAAACACTTTCTGATTGGTATTGTTGTCTAGAATGGATGGTTTGATTACCATCTTAATGTGTTGAGTGTTTCCTTTGATGAATTTCTCAATAGGAGAGAACTATGAACCAAGCAAGGCCATTTGATCATCTTCCTTGTTCATTTGGCGTATTACTACCTGTAGATTTAGACCATCAAATCTCTCAAGGAGGTCCCAAAATATGTATTTATAATCTTTGAAAAGCTTATTATTTACCTGGAACTTGTTGGTAACCTAGTGGATAACCAATTTTGTATCCCTGAATATCTGCAATGCCTTAATATTTTTCTTCAGCAATAAGCAGAACATGCAACAATGCTTCATATCCTGCTACATTATTGGAGCATGTGAACTGTAACCAGTGTGTGAAGAAGAATCTCTCATCCTTAGGGGAAATGAGAACAAATCCTACTCCCATGTTGTTTCTTCTTTTGGATCCTTCAAAGTATAACTTCCATAGACCAGGTTCAACTTGGTCTTTCTTGATCGCACACAGAAGCATAACTTCTTCTTTAAGGATGCAATAATTACTGATCCCAGTTTCATAAGCTTCCAGTTCTTCGGCATATGATTCAAATTTATGGTGCCTCTCTGCCCACTCATCAAGTAATAGATCAGGAATAGAGGGTGGAAGAGGCTACTCCTTAGGAACTAAATATTGTTCTTCTTGGACTAGGTAGTTGGCTTGGAGAGGGGATGGTACATATGACTCTACATGATAGGAAAATATTGGCTCAGCTTTTATGGTAAACCAGATACCAGACATTGTATTGAGTAACATATGAGACCAATTAGAAGACAATTAACAACCCACTTTAGCAGTAAAATCTCTTGATAGACATAAGGAAAACAAAGGAGGTAGATCAATGATAGACACATCTTGAGTTATGGTGAGGCTTGTACATGTATGAAGGGTCAACTCAAGATCCTTAATGACTCCTAAGGTAGTTACAGTTGAACCATAAATTTGCAGGAATCCTTTTGTTAAGGGGTTATACTTAAGACCTAAGACATCATCAATCTTCTTAGGAATGACAAAAGTACTAACACCTAAGTCAATCATGAAATTATGGACAAGATCATTTCCTATGATCAAGCATATATAAAAGGGTGGGGTTTTAACAATATTACTTACTTGTTTCTCCTATATCTGACAAATATTAATAGAAGTGCATGGTTTGTGAATAGTTGCATCAGGACAAGGAAGTAGGGACATGGCCTCATATAGCAGATCCCATTGAGATGGAATGGTTAGAGCATCCCACATTATTACATTTATATTTTTTTTATTCATCTAGTGCACAATGCTAAATTGAAGACCCATTGATTTGTGCATTTGAGGTACAAAGACATCCCTTTTTAACTTTTCATGCATGGAAGCAAGGGATTTAGCTAAAGATGAGGCTTTACCTACCAAAGGAGGGGCACACGTTACTTCTAGAGGATATTTGTGTGAGATCTCAGATCTAGGAATTTGAGCACTTTTATTACTGGATGCCCTGGATGCATCTTTATACTGTTGAGGGTCAATTTGTGTTGCTAGGACTATGACCTGTGTGCCAGATTCTAGCATTCTTTTCTTGTATCTTGTGTTGTCCACAACTTGGGTTTGCGGTTTTCTTATATCATATGTTTCTTGTTTGATTGCATAAAATTCCTCATTTCCAAAGAACATTAGACTGGAATCAGGAGGAAATTTTGGCCCTTCTTGGTTCACTTCTTCAAGTTCACTTTTTGAAGTCTCACAGATAGAAGCATTCTGGATCATGTAGGCTTGTGCGCGAACAACATTTGCATAGTGATATTTATTATGAGGCATATTGCAAGGAAAGTTCCGTTTTGAATCTTGTGCCAAATTACTCTAAATTAGAAAAAGCACCTAACTTGTACTGGGTGTTGGAAGAGGTTGTGTAGGAGGAATAACTTACAAAGGCAAGTGCACAGGAGTATGCCATCTATCGTTCTTTTGGTTGGGGGCATATCTTTGGTTTCCATATTGATTCTTCCAAGGATGGTTGTTTTGGCTATGTACCTGATTAGAACAACCTCTATAGGCTTGTACCTATTGTTTCTCTAACAATATGACCTTGTTTGACAAGTTTCTAATAAGGATCTTCAATTCTTCATCTTCTTTCTACCGTGCCGAAGAGTAGGATGTTGACGCAACAGGTTGCATGCTTTTCTCAGGAATAGGAATAAGGGCCACAAAATTCTAGGAGCTTGTGACATTTCTGGGAACAAGGGCATAGGAAATCTAGGAGATACATTTCCCTCCTGAATAATGTTATTTTCTTCCATTACTCCAATATTATAAGTAGCTGGTAAAGTCCTACCTCCCATAAATTGAATCATAATTGAGATATCGCTATTCAGTGCCTTTAGATAATATAGAAAAGCATGTTGGGATGTAGGACTTGCCACAAGAGGGATTTTCTACCAAGTTTTTTAAAATATGATATTGAAATCAATCATCTGCTCGTTAGGTGCCCTCCTTGTTGTTGTTAGTTTCTCTACCAAAGATAAATGATATGACTTATCTTCAAAATAATTACAAATATTTTTTCCTAGCTCATCCAAAGTGGCGATAGATCCAACTATTAAGCCTCGGTAACATTGGAGTGATTTTCTTTTAAAAGAGGCTGCAAGTATCCTAACTACTACATCATCGTGTGTGATCAAATAGAGTGAAAATACATTTTCTACATACTGGATATGCTCCTGAGAGGTGACTTGATTCTCACCAGTAAAGTATGGAATACTTTTGAGCACATCATTTTGCATATCATGTTGCATGGCTAGAACCAGGGGACTTCCTCCGATGAAGTTAGAAATGTTCCTTAGTGGAGGAGGTGGCTGATGCACGGATTATATTTTGTGAGGAGGATTTAAATGGGCATGGCATGTTGGAGATGGATATAGAGGAGCAGGCTTTCTGGAATGAACTCTTCTTTTGGATAAATGGAAGTACTTGAAGCAATATTCAATTGTTACACTTTTCCTTGTATACACTCTTCTCATGAAAGGAGTTCAGGGCTGTAAAACAAGAGTTCTGGAAATGTTGGGAGTCACCATATGTGTTTAAATGAGCCTCCAAAGCCTAAACTACTAATTCCACACAATAAAACGTAGCAATATGAAATTTAATCTTTCAATGGTTATCGCATTGGGCATGCCACAAACTATAAGTCATCAAACTTACACCCATGTCTCTGATCTGGAAGGATCGAGTCGTTTTAGATAACAATGGAACCATATCCAAGTTGTGGGACCTTGCACACTTGAGACGTATCTCTAGAGAAGGCCAGTTCCTCTATCTATTTCTATAGTTACTGCTACTCCTAGTGTTGAAAGGGAAAACTAAGCTAATAATGTCAAGGGACCAAGGATAGAAGGATAACATGAAAGGAAACTACACTAAAATTTGATGGCACCAAAAAAAGAGGGACGAACACTATCTGTTCTGAGCAAAAAATTAAGGGAAATGCATGAAAGAAGGCTAGGCACGTGTAGCATGACTAGAATGTATTTAACAAATATGATTCATGGAACACAACTAAGTAAGGAGTTGCAAGGGACGTAGAATGACACAAAAAGCACACAATGTAAAAGAAAGGCAAGAAGAAATAATATAAACACACTCAAGACAATGAATAGTCACAAAAAAATGCTTCCATTACTTCTAGAAATACATAGAGTTGTTACAATGGTGAAAGAGGCTGATATCCACATGCACGAGCCAAATCTAGAGGACTGCGACTCAAAATATAGAAAATATTAAATCCTTAGCAAAAGTGTAAGGATCCAAAAAATGTCCAACATAACAAATGAGAATAGCTCTTAAATTTATAGATGAATTCATGGAAGAATTAGAGAAGGAGGAAAAATATGAATTTGAAATACAACCACAAACAAGAAGCATTCAATTCCTAAAAATTCACTTAGAAATTTGTCAAATGCATTTCCCCAAGTCTGTTTGGTGTGTTGAAGAAGGAAGGAGGGCGAATCATATCAAATCAGGTGGTTCTAGCAATTATAACTTCTCATTAATGTCTAGAATGTAGTTTTACCATTTCTCACCTACTAGATCCCCCAAGAATTTGAATTTAAATGTCTAGCATTATAGCCTATGCCATTAGTTATTGATTAAGACTAGGTGCGCATCGATCAGAGCTCTGTAGAAAAATATATGGATGTCATAAGTTTTTCAAATTCGTCTGTGCACGTAAGACATGTGGCACATGCAGATGGGCTTAATTGATGGCCAATTATGTAAAAAAAAATCTTCTCTACCACGTGTCGTTCATTGATTCATTGCAAGGATTCGGTGTCCTATTGGCAAACTTTTACTAGTTGCATGTGGCACCCTCAAGCATGTCATAGAATGATGTGGCATGGAAAGGTGCAAAGGAGGGCACAAAGATAATGTGCACAGAATAATGAGGCATGGGAAGGATTCAAAAGGAAGGTGTGTGCAACGTGCACAGGGAAATGAAAAAACTAGTGACCAGAGAACACATGATGTAGTCGCAATTATTACAAGAAAATGTGCAGGGTGCATGAGAGGGACAGGGACTTAGATGAGAAAGTGTAAGGTACACACGCAGGACATATGCAGTGTTTGAAAAGAAATTGGAAGCATATGGAATGCACACAAGGGTACATGAGGAAAGGAAAGGAGGTAAGTGAGGAATATGCAACCAAGAGAATGTGCCAAGTAAACTTGAGCATGTGAAACCTTGCAATGAAGAGCTCAGGAATTGAAAATGTATACAAGTTACCCAAATAACTAGGAGAGTTATTTGGATAACAATAATCATCACCATAATCACCATCATACACAAAAACATATAATCATATCATCATATTTTATATAATTTATAACTGCATCATCCATGTAAAATTAAGAATCTACTATAGAACTAGAAATCAACACCATCATCATATATATATCAAAGTCCAAATGTCCACAAAATCAATATAATGTCGTACATAGAAAAAATGACTTCTATGAGCCTATAATCAAATGGAAAAATCCATAACAATAGGATCGGGAGTCCATCCCACTAAAGCACCATCAGCTCCTCCTGCACCATCATCCCCTCTTGGTGGTCTCCAAGGTGGGTGCCCCACACTCACCGTATTGTCACTCGGCCTAGCTACTACTGCGGTTCCCCCTTACGCGGTTATGTGATCAACATACAATATAGCATCAGGGTAGTTCTTGATGATCATATCTACATAATAATCATGCTCCACCTTCATGGATTCAAAATGATATATCACGATCATACTTGAAGATCTAGCAAAAGGCCCTCTCTGTCTGACCAATACTGAAAACTTTGTTCTAGAAATGGAAGGCCATGTCATCCCCAAGGCCTTCGTAAAGGTGTCTCTCTTGCTCTTATACCACTCCCTCTCAAAAGAAACCCTCACAATTTGGTCCTAAAGCACATCACACTATACAATCAAGCCATCCCTCTCTCTAATGAGAGTATCACATACTCTTATCAAGCCATTTCGCTCTCTACGAGCAGCATTTCTCTTAACTTCTACTAAAGCCTTCTCATCTGTCACGGTAGCAACATCTAGAGCTATAGCCACATCACCCTCTACTCACTCCTCCTCTACCTCAACACCCTCCTTGGCTCTTCCCTCTTCTCGAGCCCACACCCATCTAACTAATCAAGCTTCCCTCTCTATAACCATCTCCCTCTATAAAACCCTTCAATGAACGGGACCTCCAAATAGTAAAATATGGGGTGGCCTCTGCATCATCAATCAATACTATGGTACCATCCTCATCTAGACCCATCGCCCCTAGCTCATTAGCAGTGGGTATTGACCTAGTCACAACTGTATGTGGGATATCATTGTCCCCATCATCTCATCTATACACAACCGACTCCTCGAGTATACCCTGAATCAACCCAAATTGTCTCCTCACCCAAATAAAATGTATCATCTCATCCTCTTTGGCCCTGCACCCATGTATCTTGCTGCAAAATTGATAGTTCCTTGAAAAACTTAGGCCAATTATGAAACTCAACATATGGATGCCAAATCACGTCTCCCGTATGTAATCTTGAAATCAGATCCCTATAATAAGTAGGCCCCTTGGCCTTCTTGGCCCAACCTAAACTCTGGATCCAGCTCATGAAACCTAGATGTCTCACCTCAATAACACCTGCCAATCCAAATGGATGAGAAATAACAATATTCTCATGTGCCCAACATTGTAGTAAGAAACTGAAATCGATCCCATATCTCTTTTGGTCCATCTAAGCCCACATCTCTCTATATGTTTGTGCTAATAAAGTAAGTTCCCACTCAAAGATAGTATGGTGCTCCATCATCTCCACAACCACACTGGTCATCATCCATGGGAATTGGCCTCACCCTAAATCTAGAAGCACAAAAAATGAAATCCCTATCATCATCATGGTCATCCACGGACAACCATCTCTACCAGCATCATGCAAATCTTGATAGTCAAAAGCCCCTGATGAGTATCTAACACCCACAACATCACCTGCATATAAATTTTACATGGTATCAGATCTCTCTATATCTAAAATGCAATAAAATGGCTCTCCCCTCACTAGAAGCCTCGTAATCTGATGAAAATCCTTGAGTGTGATGGTCATCTCTCCTATGGGTAACCAGAAAGTGTTGGTGGAAGGATTCCACCTCTCCTATAATGCAAGAATCAAACTATGACATTTCTACACTCTCCTATAATTTCTCATCCCAAAAAACCCTAGGGCCTCCATATTTGCCTAATCATCATCAAATAGGTCCTCCCTCACTTCATCCAGCATCAAGTGGATGTGGTCTTAAATGGTCAACTAGGCATCTACCCGCAGAAACATTAAACGAAAACAAACATTAATAAAGATGTGGATAATAATAAAAAACTCATAACTATAACTTATTCTCATAAAACACAAGTCTAATAAGTAGACATGTGGAATATTATCCTAAACATCCAATAAAGTTAAATGCATTTTTTAAAAATATCATTTTTCAACACAAAACACAAATCATTTGCATTGCAGGTGAATCGCTAGCGATTGAAGAAATTGCTAGCAATTTTTCCCTAGGGCATTGACATGGGCCTAAATCCTCCTAAAACCCCTAAAATCCATAAAACTATAAGAAAATTAGACTAAAATGTAATTGTAGCCTACCTCAAAAGGACGGGCTTTTGTTTGTGGCTAGATGTGGCCATTTGACACCCTTTTCGCTCGAAAAACATGTTTTTTCTCTGACAAGTTGTTTTCGCGTACAATATAAAATAACAAATAAACAAACCATTTGGGGTATTTATACCCCCAATTTTTTTCCCAACCCAATCACTAGCGATCATTGCAATTGCCAACGATTACCCTATTATGGGTTTTTTATATATGTGGCCTTCTTGATCTAGCAAAAACAAAAGCAAAAATATAATAAAAGAAAAAATATACACAAGTGTACAGTGCCTCTAAAATGGACCTTAGCCTATGGAAACCTTTCATAAAGTCAACACAAGCACAACATTAGGATTTTTCATATGTCTATGGGAGACAATCCCTTTAGCCCCCATCACTTTTCCTTTTCCCCATTTATCTGGTAAGAATCATATTCCCATGGGTGTTGAGCCCTTTGGCCACCTTGCCACTTGATTCCCCAACATCAGGCTTTACACCCTTTCCAATTAGGGAAATAATTTCTAAGACACAAACACATTAGTGTTCATTGTATTGTGTTGTAGTGGATTCACCCATACCAACAAAATTTTCTTTCATCATTTTTGTCTATCAATTTTCCTGAAAATCACCAGACAAAAAGGGGCAAATGTAGACACCAAAAAATTTGCACCCCCTAAACCTGAACAAGCCCGTGAATAAAAATGAAATGCTTGCAACATTTTGTTATATCACCCCCCTTTTTTAATTAATTTATCCCATCATATTCCTAAGAGTCTAAAATGAATTATTTAAATGATTAAAATATATAAATAGATATTATTCCCTCACCCCTTCCCTTCACAACTCATCTACTTCACCACAACACCTCACTGAGTCACTTAACAAATTACTAAAATCCCACTAAACACCTTCCTAAACTAGCTTATTTTCTAACTAATCAAATATACAAAAAATTAACTACTACCCACATCCAAATAAGTCATCTCGTGCTTTTTAACCTCCACCACATCAAACAAACTCAAAACCCATCCTTTGGGATGAAAAATAGAAGGAAATCATTCGGTTTCTAGCCGAACTAAAATTTCACCAAAATCATTGGCAATTTACCCTATCTCCAGTGATCTATAAGAACAAGTTTTCAAACCCCATTTTCATCACGAATACACAGGCCTTGCAAGAACATTCTGCCATTTTCTCAATCCACCAGGCATTCAAGTCTTCAACATCAACATACTACAACGTTACAGTGTTTGTAGAACATCATAATCATCTTCAAATTTCTTATTCTCACCCTTCAATCACTTTTTTTTGTCTATCGGTCATACCAAATGTTCTACAAGGTAAAATATTTCCTTTTATTCATTTTTAAGCACTTTAACAATGTACGTTCTTGATTATAGTTCCTTTATATGTTACAATCACTTTTTTCTTGGTAAAATTGAAAGCTAGATCATTAATTTTGGCTTTGTTTAATAAAAAATCTAACTTCACAGTAATCGCTAGAGATTACCTCAATCACCTATGATTCCCCTGAATCACTTGCGATTCCTTTATGTTTTATCTCTTTACTATTTTTTATTCAACCTAATCAGAATGAATGCATGTTTTTGGTCATTTGTTAATATCCTGTCTAGTTTTATGATCTTAGATGTCATCAGGAGATTCTAACTTCACTGAAGCTAGCTCTTTCCCTCTTCTCCATCATCCATTCCATTGGGAGCAATATGAATTGCTCAATCATCTAGATCTATGTGTCATCTAGGTTTCCTTGCTTGATTTTATTAAATCCATCTTTACCACTACAGAATGTATCTGGGAAATAATTTATGCCTTTTGGGAGGCTTACGATGAAACATTGAGGTTGTGAGAGGAGCTTGCTCAACTTGAACCCTGTTTCACAACCTTTCTTGAACATTTGGAGGATGATTACCGTATGGCTTCTGAGTTCGGCTCCACCAGTCACATAAAAATTTTGAGCTCTAATTCCACATTTGTAGAACAATACGATTCTCTGGAAGAAGACTCATATTTCTTCGTCGAGGATTATATCTCAGTCCCAGACTCTAATATGATTGAAGAAGAAGAAGAAACTACCAACTCTATTAAATCTCATTCCTCAGTCTCTGAAAATATTTATACTGATCGAGAATCTAACTTGTCGATTTAATCATTGATTATTCTCAAATCACATATGTACTTAAATAAGTGATAAGCATATGTTGTTTTGTAAACTTTTATATACACACAACTATATGTATTAAATAAAGATTAGAGTGATTTATCTTGATCAATAACATTTTTTTTAACATAACATTGCAGCTTTGATTACAGGAGTCTCATTCATAGGATAGACTCATTTTTTTCTTTTTGAACACGGTGCACAAAACATAATCAAAATTTGTAGGTATCCTATAAACCCCGCCATATTGAGATCGATTTTAATTATTACGCCTTGAAACCATGAAGACATCCAAGGTAAAAAAAACACACAAAACAAAGGAGTTAAAGCGAATCATTTTTATGATGATTAGCATCAAAAAATATGAAAGGATATTGATTTTCATGTACTAATATATGTTGAATTATGCCTACATATAGGACCCATTCTTGACTCCATTTATAAAATTGGAAGATGTCTTAGGATATGAAGTATACACTTTAATGGATGTGTTTTTTAGCTATCATCGGGTGAAAATTATAGATGAAGCCAAGGTCAAGAAAAATTTTACAATATAATGGGGATTGTTTTTTTATAATTTAATTTTATTCAAATTGAATAATGTGCTAGTAATTATTTTTTGAATTATTGTTGAATCTTTCAATGGATTTATTAAAAAAATTTATAAGTATACCTGGATGATTAAATAGTGTATGGAATACTATGGGATCACCATAATAATTTTTTATTGATGTTTGAACAGTGCATAATGTTATCACAAAACCATTGCACCCTCTGAATGGCCAAGTGATGGATAGGGCATTTAGTGTGATTGGGTAACATGGGATCACCTCTCAAGCTGTGGGACTTGGGCTCGAGGTGAACCTATGGATAAGGCCAGATTCCTCTTCCTAAACTAAGCACAACATTAATTCTAATGCAATAAAAATATTTGACTAGACCTATACTAACATTTTCAAGGGATTTAGGGAGAGATATTTGCAAGAAGTAAACCTATACTAGAAGTGGTGATGCACCAAAAAATGGTTATTGCTAAACAATTTTTTGGTTTTCCAGTGAAGGAAGATGACAATGAGAAGGATGAAAAAGTTCCACACCTCAACCACATACAAATATTCACTCCCATATAAGCACATAATTCCCAACACCTACAATGGAAACTTGAAGTTGCACATTATACATTCATACACGAGAAAGGCACAACGAAGTAGATAGAATAATGAAGAGACCAATAATATTCACAAAACACAATTTTATTACTTCAATAATATGTACAATACATCATTACATGAGGAATAAGAAATATTTACCATTACAATATTGGAAGAGAGGCTTGAAAGTTCTCACAATCCATAATATACTAGCTTGTGAAAAAGGGAGAGAAATCTAAAAAATGTCCAGCGTCTAACTTTCTAACCCCTTGGAATGAGTTTCTCCTTTACATTTATAGAAAATATCAGTGTACGCAAAGGATGGAAAAAGACTAAATTTTAGGGCATCAATAATGGCACATGATGGTCTTCAGTAATTACATCATTAAAGACACCACTTAGGAACATTTCATCATGCTTAATAAACTCAAAATTCTAACTAATCCACTATTAATTAGAGATAATATTTTTAATAATAATAATAATAATATTTTATTAAAATATTTTAATAAAAATAAAATTATTAAGCTGGTGGGACCTCCCTTTTATGCATTTTATGTTTTTGAGGGGTTTAAATGATAACTTGTCTAGCCATCTCGCCAACCAACTCGGCGAGCTAGTTGGCTAGTTCCACATCCTCTCATGTTTAGATGACCGGGTTGACCGCTTTGTGCTTATCGTTGGTGGGTTTCAATTTTTGTTGAATTGGCCAAAAACTTGGATGAATCTCTTTTGACGAGCTTATTCTTTCTTTTGGCTCGTTATCCATGTGAAAATATCTCAATGGCTTGACTGACACCCCATTTTCATGGTGATTTTGCTTATAGCTCGGCTAACCAAGATGCCTAGAGATCGTCAAAACACCTCAAATATACATTGGCTTCCATCATGCCCAACTCATAAAATTTTAATTTTGACTTCAATGCATCGAGATAACTCCATTTGACTCACCATATTCAACTCATCTAAAAGGCTAGCTCGATTTTACCACTCTAAGTGTGAACTCATCCTCCTAAATGACATTCCAATTGACCAGATCTTTCACCACGCCTTGACCACATTCATGTATAGGTTTAGTCAAAATTATCCACAAGCCTCTGTAATATTTCTTTGACTCACTCGAATGATTCACTTGCCGAGCCAAGATATCAAGCTTGCCCCTTGACTTACCAAATTCTTTGATTGTATTTGGATCCTTTCCTATGCTAAGAAGATTTGAATCCTGCAGTGGGTGCGACATGTTTACATGGCTCACTCTAAGATTTTCCTTTCTCAATGAACATGGATTTTTTTACTTAGCTCGATCGACGAGCTAGTCCACCTAACCACCCATACTCAAGATCTTCACATATGCATGGTTCAACATTCTTATTTTTTCCCCTGAATCATCATTCTTGACTTTTTCTAAGTTCACTTCACCCAACATCTTCACTTTCATCTACATGATCACCCAGAAGTGATCTAGCTTCTATGCATGGCGATTAACTTACTCATTTTCTAATTCAATGTAACTTGACCTCATATCCTCCATGATTTAGCTTGCTAGACCAAGCTACCTTGATGATAAGGTCTTCACCTAATTCATGTGATGTCAGGCTCAATGAATTGATAGAGATTGAGCTCAATCTCACAAGCTGTCAAATTAATCCTAGTCATCATATGCACTAATACTTCTAATTAACCCTTGAATCCTTCTCTAGTCATGTACAAGTTCTTCTGTGTGAGCACTGTGATCTTGAACCAATTAAGAAAATCTATTTTCAATTTTCCAAGGTGCCTTCACATGAATTTTCCATGTAGAACCACTTTTTTCCATGTCTCTTGGTCTTTCCATTGGCCTTCCACATAGCTCGGTGCATGACTCACCATCTTGACTAGGTCTCCCGATTTCTTAGCCAAAAGACTCAGGCTAAATTTTGCAAGCATGCTCCTACACTTCACTTCAACACAACCACTTACTAATGACTCGATCATGCATATGAAATTTGCCCCAATTTACTCGGAATGTGTTATCTTGGCGAATTATCCCTCATTGACCACTTTTCCATAACACCATGCTTGAATTTAGCCACAACTTTTTCCACTTCCGTAGATGGATACCTGACAATATTCCAAATATGGGATTTTTATTTTGGATTTCCATCTTAACAACCCCACCTAGAAATGGATACCCCAAATTTTGATGTTCATGCTTTAGTGTGGGGTTTATACATCCTTTTCACCCACTTGACTAGAAATGGTCTAAAACTTTCCCAAAATTTCCTTATCCACTTGGATTTCAACTCATCTGAGTTGACTTCATGGGTCTCCTGAACACGAGCCTCCATATCCATCGATCTAACATTAATATGTCGAATTAGAACTATTGTATGCTCAAAATACTGAGATAAAACTTACAAATCCCAAGCTCACTACAACAACCACCAATATTTCCTCAGGCTCATGATCTAGATTTTTCACATAACCAACCTTTATGCCAAGTTCAATCTATTATCTTCTGCTTAATATAAGTAGTCATCTTCTTCGATCTTGGCAAGAAACTCCTCATGAATGAGTCACTCTATTTTCTTGGCAGGAATCCTTCCACCGTTGAATTCAAAATATCCAACTCACTCCTACACAATTTCCATTCACTTTAGCTCAATACGTCGATCTTTCCATTACACCACAACCCACCTCACACTCTCTAAGCCACTTCACTTGCGTCTTCGTTTGAGATGCTTTGTAATACAAGTAATACCCATGTCAAGCTCTTCTTGTTTAATTTTAACATCTTAGGGCTTGCACTCACTGGGTTCATCCCTAGCTCGATTGAGAAATCTATTCATATACCCTTCTCTATGAGGCCAAGATATTCCATGTGGGTTCGAGCAGCCCTTGCTAAGTAGATATTTTCACATTCTACCTAGACGAACATCGAGCTAAACATGAGTTATCCTAGTTCTTTGAGCTTGCCTCACAATCCCCTCAAGCCAATGTCCCCTACTATTTCCTTCTGTCTTGACACTCATGCACTAATTACAATGCAAAAATTTACCACTCAAGTTCCACCATCCTTTAACACTCCTACCAAGTGACTCGTGATCCTCTCGGACCATTCGAACATGCTATGTTGACACTACGAGCTCATAGGTACTACCTTGTAATTCGTTCCAAGATGATACGTGGGGCCATGAATCTCAAATTTCTTTGACGACAACTCATCCAAGTCATCTTGTTTGTGAATTACATTGTTTCCATGTTGAGCTTTGAATGCATTGAGTTGTTTACTACTACATTCTCCCTATGATTTTTTTCCTTCATTGCTCGACACCAAGATCTTTCTAATCATTGAGCTCACCACATTTTGGCTCACCTATGTACAACTCGTGACTCGGTTTCATACAAAATTTGATCTTTCCTATATTCCCATAAATTATACACGAGCCACTCGTAAAACAAGTTGGATTAATCCCTCATATGAAAAACCCAACTTAGCTCGGTGAGTTATTCTAGCTTATACCTTTCAAACCTGATTTTTCTATGAAAATTGATTCTCTATTATGTTTCTCAAATACAGATGGAAATATAAGCACAATAAGACCCTTTCAACAAAAATTATCAATTTTTGTGCATGTTGACTGGACGTGGGCCTGTTTTGGTCAGTTTCCAAACTCTAAGAAAACTTTGAGCCTCTAAGACCCAGAAAGGGAAAAATAAAACAAGATGATCCCAGTACCTCCCAAAATACCATAATGCTCCTTAAATGCAAAATTTACTCAAAATGACATGGAATGATTATGGATAGCTATTTCCAATCCCAAGACGAAATAGGCCCCTATTGTCCAATTTTACTCCAAGGGGAAAAATTGGATAAAAAGTTTTGGTGATCTTTCGGGGATGATTGTCTGCTAAGCACAAGTCCAGTAGCCTTAAGCAATCTCTTGGGAATGGATTCAATGTTGGAATCTTGAAACTGATTTGATCTTCATGATGGATCCTAAAATCTCCTTGAGCACTATTGTGTCTAGGACATCATGGAATTTTATGAAAACTTGAACCTTTTCCTTCTGTTGAAAAACTTCCACCTTCGATAAACTGTATAAGGAAACAACCAAAACACAACACACACAACAATTAAAAATCATACATGCTTCAAATGAAACATATATAGTGTGTAGGAAATTATTTTGCTAAAAAGAAACCGATCACTACTCTATGCTAACTAGAGGCACATATGAGCTAAACAAACCCTACAAATAGTTGTGAAAAATAGCTCCCCTTCCTCACAATAGGAATCCATGCAAATGATTTGATAGTGCACATAGCTGAGAATGAAAGTGAAAAACTAAAACAAGCCCAATTCTCCCCTTGGTTTACCAAGGAATCAACTAGAAAAATAAATCATGCCTCTTTTAATTACTCTGAATTTGTTTTGTAGAGGCATTGCAGTTGACCCTCAATACTGTGAAACTTATATTCAAATTCTAAAGTGAATGTAACTAGTTCCAGATCCTCTTTTACTACCAACAAAGCCAAATACCTTATGGAATATGGTCTAATCTATTGAATATTCCTACTGCCGTGAACTTCAATTTTAACAAGAAATTTTAGCTAAAGAAATCCTTAAAAAATATGGTTATTCACGACCTAATTTCCCTCTTGTGCCCCATTTACAAACAATGAATCTTCCACCTAAGTGGATGGTATCGTAGTGAAATCTCTTTTATTCGACATGAAGCTTGATAAATTAAAACCCTCCTATTTACATCTTTTGAAAATTGTTAGGGGAAGAAAAATCTTCAAGAATACTTTCCTCCACCATAGGTTCATTAAACAAATTAGATTTCCCGATTGAGAGAAATAAACCCTCATTGATATCATCTCCATCAAAATCCTTTGAATCATCCCTAGCCTCTCTTGCATGTAATGAGGGACATGAAAGATTCAATTCATCCCATTCAGATTCAAAAGGATAGTTATGAGTAACAAGATTTTCTTGAGCATTTCCCTCCATAACACTAGGCACTTTGTGTTGGAAAAGAATTGATGGAATAACAAAATTATAAATTTCCATAGGCTTCTTTCCATCAAAACATTCTTCCAAATCTGATAGATAATTTTCTTCTTCATAATCTGGTTGTGTCAAGGGTTCTTCTTCAATATGGGTATCCTTCGAACTAGAATATCCTTCACCTTGATATTCCTCGCTCTTAAACAAGAAATTAGAAATATCAAATTCATCTAAAAAATCAGTTTTTTGAGAAGGATTTGAAAGACTCTACATGGTCTCATTTGTATTCAAGATCTCTGAATCTATCTTATTCTCATCAAACTCTTTGTGGATGATTATAACATCTAATGACAACCTTGTAAAACTACTACAACCTTCTAGAAGTACTAAAATTTCTCTAAATTCATGACAATAAGGATCATTTCACTCACTACAGCTGCCTTGTGCACTTGAGAGTCTTTCTTCTTCAACTTGTACATGCTCCTCTTCTAATATATTTAGAGCTAACTCTTGCTCTTATAAAATTGGTTACTGCATGATATGGAGCCAATATGGATACTGCATTTCGAATGAGTAGATTGTTGGTCTTCATCCTTTAGCTCTGACTATTTTTCTGGTACAAAACTAATTTTTCTCGCTTGTTCGTAAGCCTCCGATTCCACAGAAGTTTTAGTCATGAATGACTTTTTATTGATGTTAATCTTTACCACTCTTTAGATTATTTGCAATATTTTCTTAGCTAGTCTTCCCAACCATATCTTCCTCTTCTTTGGTACTATCATCTATTTTATCCTTCCAAAATGGGTTTTGGAATGCAACAGGAGGGATGGGTTGGGGTTCAAAATTTTCAGTCACAATTTGAGGTAATGGAGGAAATTTATCCCCTTGTCTTGATGGCCTCTGTAGAAAATAAGGAATTTTAGAATAACGAGGCACAAAAGTTCCATGACATAACGGAGGAATAGGAGATGAATCAGTGAATTACACCGTAGGGGTAGCGACTATAAGGTTAGAACCATGGGGTCAAGTTAAAACTACATGGACGGAAACACAGGAAGAGGGTTGATGTGTGGTAATGTAGGGACCTCCCATGGATAGGATTGACTAACATTACATTTGTGAACATCCCTCTTCTTGATCCATTCTCCAAATTGAGTCATCATCTTGATTATGAAATGAACCTTTTGTTAGGATTAAGATCACATGATATACGGCTAGCCCATGGGTATGCAATGTGGAAACCAATCTGGGTTTCCTTCATCATTTCGTTGATCCTTATTTGCACCATGTTATACTTCAACCCTAAAACCTTCTTTTGAAAGTGGCCTTCTTCAGGTGTAGGATAACCTCTAGAATCTACATGCTATTTTTCTTCAGTATCCCCATAGTTTGGTGGATGACGTAATTTATTTGTATATTTCTCATGTGGACGCACATGCTCGAAAAAATATTCACGCGCTGGATGATAATAGCTTGAATATGGAAATAATTGTTTCTACTGAAAGTGGGATTTACACTATGGCAATGAAGCCATGATTACACAACTTCATGAATGGGAGAAAAATGGAAATATGTGGAAGAAAACTAGATGGAAATGGGTAAAAAAATGAAAGTTTAAAAACATAGAGCGTGGGTTACTTTGACCAATGGAGTCACCAGTTGTGCTTGGGTATACCTCCTAAGGATGAAATTTCACTAAGAGCACAACAACTTAATGAAATTAAGTGAACACAATACACACACTTGTGAAATATATGACTCTTGTGGTCCCACTGGGCGTGCTAAAAAAATTTATCACCAAATCATTGAACCCTCCAAATGGCCAAGTGATGGATAGGGCATTTAGTGTGATTGGGTAACTTGGGATCACCTCTCAAGTTGTGGGACTTGGGCTTGAGGTGAACCTATGGAGAAGGATGACTTCCTCTTCCTAAACTAAACACAAAACTACTTCTAATGCAATAAAAATAGTTAACTAGACCTATACTAACATTTTCATGAGATTTAGGGAGAGATATTTACAAGAAGTAATCCTATACTGGAAGTGGTGATGCACGAGGAAAGGATTATTGTTAGACAAGTTTTCAATTTTCCAGTGATGGAAGATGAAAATGAGAAGGATGAACAAGCACCACAAATAAACCACATATAAAGCTTCACTCCTAGAGAAGCATAAAATTCCCAACACCTATAATGGAAACTTGAAGTTGCACAATATACCTGCATACACAAGAAAGGTACCACAAAGTAGATAGAATAATGAAAGGACCAATAATAGTCACAAAACACAATTTTATTACTTCAATCACGTGAAAAATGCATCGTTACATGAGGAAGAGGAAATTTTTTCCATTACAATATTTGAAGAGAGACTTGAAAGTTCCCACAATCCACAATAGACTAGCTTGTCAAAAAGGGAGAGAAATCTAAAAAAAGTCCAATGTCTAACTTTCTAACCCCTTGGAATGAGTTTCTCCTTTACATTTATATAAAATATCATTGAAGAGAAAGGATGGATAAATCATAAATTCTAGGGCATGAATAATGGCACATGAATGCCTTCATTAATTACGTCATTAAAGACACCACTTAGGAACATTCCATCATGCTTAATAATTCAAAATTTGAACTAATCCACTATTATTTAAAGATAATATTTTAATAAAATATTATAATGATAAAAAATATTATTTTATTAAAATATTTTAATAAAAATAAAATTATTAAGTTGGCGGGACCTCCCTTAACTCATTTTATGCTTTGGAGGGGTTTAAATGATAACTCAGCCAACTAGCTCGCCAGCAAAATTGGTGAGATGGTTGGTGAGCTCCACATCCTCTCATGTATACATGACTGAGCTGACCACTTTGTGCTTTTCCTTGGTGGGCTCGAATTTCTTGATGACTTGACTGACAACTCGGACAACCCTCTTTTCATGAGCTCATTCTTTCTTTTGGCTTGTTATCCATGTGACGATCTCTTAACGGCTCGACTGATGCCCCATTGTCTTGGTGAGTTCACTCATAGCTCGGCTAACCGATTTTCCTAGAGCTCGTCAAAACTCCTCAAATATACATTGGCTCTCATCATGCCCAACTCATACAATTTTAATTTCAAATTCAACTTCAACCCATCGAGATAACTCCATTTGACTCACCATCTTCATGCCATTTGAAAGTATCGCTTGATGTTACCACTCTGAGTGTGAACTCGTCCTCCAAAAAGACATTCCACATGATGATATCTTTCACCACTCGTTGACCACGTTCATGTATAGGTCAAGAAAAAATGATCCACAAGCCTTTGCAATGTCTCTTTAACTCACTTGAATGATTCAATCACCGCTCCAAGCTGTCAAGCTTGCCCCTCGACTCACCTACTCCTCTAATGGTATTTGGATTCTCTGGTACTCTGGGATGAGTTAAATCATGTAGCGGGTGCGACATGTTTATATAGATCACTATGAGAGTTTCCTTTATTGATGAACATGGATTTTTTTACTTAGCTCGATCCACAAGCTAGTCTGCCTAACCACCCATACTTAATCTCATCACATATGAATGGTTCAAAGTTCTTAATTTTTCCCTAAAATCATCATTCTTGACTCAGTCTAAGTTCACTTCACTTGGCATCTTCGCTTTGACCTGAATTCTGAGCTCTTCATGTTTTATTTTAACATCTTAGGGATTACACTTGCTAGGTTTGGCCCTGGCTGCATAGAATGATCCATTCTTATACCCTTCTCCATGAAGTTGAGCTAGTCCGTGTGGGCTCGAGTAACCCATGTTGAGTAGATATTTTCACATTCTACCTAGATGAATGTCGACCTAAACACGAGCTCTCCTAGGTCTTCGAGCTTTCCTCACGAGCCCCTTAAGCCAATATCCCCTGGTATTTCCTTCTGGCTTGACACTCATGCACTGAGTATGATGACAAACTTTTCCACTTGAGTTCCACCCTTCTTCAATGATCCTACTGAGTGATTCGGTCTCATCTCAAACCATTCAAACTTGTTATGTTGACACTGTGAGCTCATAGGTACTACCTTACAATCCATCTTGAGAGGATACATGGGTCCATGAATTTAAAAATTTTTGAAAAAAACTCATCCCAGTCATCTTCTTTGTACATTGCATTGCTTCCATGTTGATCTTTGAATGCATTGAGTTGCCTACTGTTGCATTCTCCCTATGATTTTTCTTCCTTCATTTCTCGATGCCAAGATCTTTCCAATCGTTGATCTCACCACGATTTGGATCACCTATATACAACTTTTGACTTGGTTTCATACAAAATTTAATCTTCCATATATTCCTGGAACTCATATACGAGCCACTTGTAAAATAATTTGGATCGAGCCCTCATATGTAAAACCCAACTACACTCGCTGAGCTGCTCAGTGAGCTATTCTAGCTTATGCCTTTCAAAACTATTTTTTCTCTGAAAACTGACTTTCCGAT
>CM034151.1:294582633-294648496 GCA_019776745.2 Taxus chinensis
TTATATAGAAAGGGCGCACAGAAATGCATGTTTACATTGAGATTTGGTGCGCCCTTTGGCGCATGGGCAGTTGTGCAACATGGAAAAAAGGCGCCCATAGGTAGTGGCGCGGGCGCATGAGGGTCTACACAACATCTGTACTTGCAACGGAAGGAGCGCCCGCGGCCTTGGAGGCTTTACACTTGCGCAAATAACTCTTGCGTTGCATGGAAGCTGGGCGCGCCCTTTTAGCACATGGAAGAGGGATGCAACAGGGGTACAAGATGCGCCAAAGGGATATAAGGAGGCGCGGGTTTTTGAGCGTGTTACGGGCCGAAAGGGTGCGCTTAGGGGCGCATGATTCTTGACTGCAGCATGGGGGATAGACGCGCCGAGGGGCGCGACTGTCTAAGGTGTAACTATGACGCGACAGCGCTCCACGGGAAATTACCAACAACCACTTAAACATTTAAACATTCTTCATTCTAACATTCACAAAGGAGGCTTGGTGGAACTAGGCCCTAAAAAAAAAGGTTTTCAACCACACCAAGCCTAATCAAACCAACTCCCCCTACAAACTGGAAAAGAGGGAGGGAGAGGATGAAGAAGTTAAAATATGCGGGATAGGGGAAGAACCAGCCCAATGCAAACGACATTTAAAACAGGCCATCAAACGAAAACCAGACCGAGCACACCAAAGCACAAAAATTGAAAAAGAGGATGGACCTCTTACCTTAAATATATGTTAAAATCGGGAAAGCGGGTCCACAGGGCGAGATAATGACAGAGCAGAGCTGACAAATCCAGAGCGATCACGTGCCTTGACAAAATGCAATGAAAATGAACATGGGCAGGGCGCACAGGTATATATAGAAAATCTTGTCATTAATGCGCCACCAAACTTTTGAAATGGCGCATGGAAACAGCTGTCGACAGGGGAAAGCATGCGCCCTTTGGCGCATGGAAGGAATTGACAACAGGAGGATGAGCGCGCCTTTGGCGCATCAAACGAGTTGTCGACACGAAGCTATGTGCGCCCTTTGGCGCACCAAAAATTGATGTAACAAAGATATTACGTGTGCCCTTTGGCGCACCAAAAACTGACTCAACATCCTTTGGCGCACCGAAAGACGTGCTAACATGGAAAACCATGCGCCAAAGGATTTTAAGGAGGCGCATCAAAAATTGATGTTTGCAAGGCAAAACCATGCGCCCAGCCAAAAAGGCTCAAAAAGACTAAGTTCAAAAACTGAATTTCCCGGGAAGGGATTTTACAATATTTTGAACGCGAAGGATCCCTAACGAGGGATCGAAACAAAATTTTCGGTATGGTTATCGGTAAAATTGCCCTTGTCAATTTTACGGGATAACACACACACACCCAATTTATATATTTTTTTAAACCCCAAAATACATATGCAGTTTCATTTTGCAAACAATATATAGTTCAAGCCATCTGGTATTAAAATTAATGCATACCCAGTTCACATTTCTACTTACAGTCACAAAAAATTGTATACCCTTTTTTTTACATGAAAAAATAATAAACTTAAATAACACAATATTATAACTACATATCCATATTCCTCATGTAAACAATTTAGAAACGCCGAGCTTTCCATTATCAAGGTATAACTATAGTGTTACAAAAATTATGGGAAGAAGCTCATGCCTAGAATATGTAAGATATTTCTCAACTCGACCTTTTTCTCTCTTATTTTTCATTAAAAAATCCAAAATAAAAGTAATAACAATTAAAAATATTTTTTGCAGTGAAGGTGCAACATATCATACTTGTAATAATTTCCATGGCAAAAAAACAGGCGCAGTGGAGGAGAAAATCCATTACCTCCATGACTGAAAAAAATAATAGTTTCCAAATAGTGAAATGATCAATATGAGAGAGAAAAAGGAGAAAGAGATGTAACCTGATTAGGTTGGTTTCTTTGGGAAGCTAACCATTCCATAAACCCAAAACTTTTCTATAGTCCTTACTTGCCACGTATTCCATCAAACTCCTCATTTTCCACTTGTTTTGTATTCTTTACCAAAGCTTAGGTCACATTTATTTTCTTAGAATTAGGCTAAGTCCCATAAAAATCCCATTAAACATGTCATGTAACCATTAAAATCTATATCATAGATTGAATAAACATTCTTATATATGTTCCCATTTAATAATATTGGTATATGTCATTTAAAATAAATAAATTTTATCATTTATGCCACAACATTTACATGTTACCCACTTATATTAGGTGGCGTAATTTATAATGCATTATACATACGAATTCAAACAAACATAGCTAAGTCTTATTTTTCATGACTAAACAATAGCAATTCATTCAAGCTAGTTGAGTATGGCTTGTACTCATTTATATATCACAATATTTGATTTAAACACTATTACGAATCAAATGATTTTATAAATTGATCAAAAATATATATGATCATTATCTGGTAGGTGATAACATATATTAATAGAAATTTTGGCGCGAGATAAGACTCCTGGTGAATAAATTTGTTTTAAATCTACTGACAGTCATTTGACTATCTATTTAGTCATAACTTTCGAGATGTAAAAGGGTGGGATGTTACAATGCTTATAAACATCCCCACTGGTATGGATACAATGTTTTTTTTTAATGTTAGGTCACATACCAAGAATGTGGTATATCCATTAGTAAACGAGAGTGGATGCAAAAAAGTAAGATTAAATTGTAACAAACCATTTCTATATTTTTAATTTCTAGGATGCTAACTTGCACATCCTTAAATCATTACAAAGGATCCACATGTTATTAATATTCCCTGATGAGGAAGTAATTATTAAGTTTATGTGGATATATGGAAAAAAGAGAACAAATTAATCTAACAAGATAATATGAAACGTGGAACCATAGATAATAAATGATATGCCATTCTATTTTGCCGCAAAAAAAACAACATAAAGAGGATATAGAATAATGACCCAATACCACTATTTTTACAAACTACTAAAAATAAGAGAAGAAAACATTGTAAAAAACGGTGAAGAAAAACTTACAATGTAACATCCTGAATTAATGTACTTGTTGAACTACTAAAGTCATTAATCTTTCCCCCTTATGATGTATGTTTGTTTTGGTTACATTGATACTTGTACATAACAAGTTGTTTGTGATAATGTAATAAGTTAATAAGAAATATGTATGTAAGTATATGTTTTTCAATGATCATGTGTGTGTATACACACACACACACACATATATATATATATATATATATATACATATATTTATATATAGAATTAGATAATTATACACACACATACACACATGTATATATAGATCTTTATTAGATATGTATGTATGTATGTGGATATTGATATCTATGTTTTGATTTAAATGGTTCAAAAAACCACCATAACCTAAAGCTTGGTTTATAAGTTGGAAATGGAACACTAAGGAATTTAAGTTAAGCTAGGTTCGTGGCATTTTTTAAGGGAATGGGTAAGGTGGTATTCGACCACCATGCAAGCATATTAAATCTATTAATTTTAAAATAAACTTAAGATAACTTAAGTTTTGGCATGTAGAATGGTTACCAAGGTTCAAGATTTTGGCAGTTATTTGAATCCACGATGTACCTTTGCTAATTAATAACGAATTAAATATTGTCGGGTTTCTTGGGAACCAATAGCCTCTTGGAGAAGCTAAGCATGCAAAATTGGATACATTACTGTATTTTTCATTTGTGTTTTTAGTTATGCATGCAACATGGCATGGAGATTTTTGTGGAATCGGATTTATGGATTGTGCATGGGGAATATATTGTTGATAAACTCCATCAAACATGGAATTTTTTTGTTCAAATGTACTATTGGAATATTTGATGGTGTTTTGGATGCATTCGAAAAGATAAAACATAGGCATGGGTTTCATTCTCTCACTCCTTACTATACTAGTATGAGATAATTGAATACATTTTGGTTTGGTGTATTTGATTCAAAATGGGAAAAATAATGCATTTGGTTTTAGGTTTTTTTTTAAAATTCGGTAAATAAAAAGATAATGGAATGGTTGCATGAATTCTAGGTGGTCCATTGTGAAATTTTGAACTGAATACATTAAGAGTTTTGTCTGATATTTAAAATATGGAATCTTCATATGGTTTGGATTATTGGGTATGTTCAATATTTGAAAGTTAGAAGAAACTCATATAGGGCTTCACTTTTAGTAAATGGTGTCATTTTCTTGTGGGAAGCTTAGCTAATAATATTGTTTTATAAGATCATATTCAGCTTTGTCATTATCATTTGGTTTGAATTCTTCTTGATTTCTGGGAATATCATTTATTTCACATCTCTTGAAGAGTATGGATGCATTAATATCCCTATAAACAGTTTTGTTTGAATTTTACGGGAAAACTGAATGGTATACGGTTTGGATTAATTAGGAATTGGGCATTATGTCAAACTGAAATAGGATACATTTTGATCTAAATGTATTTTATTCTAGTTCTAGTTTATATTTGGAAGTTTGAACTCATTTTTATTATTAAGATATATCTAAAAAATTATATGTAATGATTTTGAGATATTTGGAAGGATTGAGAAATGTAATCCTTTAGACTTTTTGATATTGATTCAAGACCTTGAAACTATATACATCTTGGTTGTAGATATGTGGATTTGGAAATGAAATCTCTTGTTTGATTTTTCTCATTTGGTCAAATATGGGAAAGATATTAATATTTTTATCTCTCTCTTACTTAACATTAATGTAATCATTCTCTCCCCTGCATATATATTCGGATTTGGGATATTATGTGGATTTATAATTGTATTCACTTGGTTTATTTGATAAAACTGGTAATAGACACATTTGGGTCTTGGTTATTTGTGTTTATGGAAAATTGGAAAATATTTATATTAAACTCATTCATGAGCAATATTGTCCATACCTTCTTAAAAACTTGTTTTAAAACTGGGTAATGTGATTTGGGGAAATAACTAATGAGATAGTTTTGTGGCTATTCTTAGAGAATTGTTGTTTAAATTAGTTTTGTTAATCTCCTTCTTGAGCATAACTATTATCATATGGTTGAAATCTACTTCTTTATATGTTGTCATTATTATTATTTAATTGAATAATTTCTATTTGAAAATTAAATATGAATATTGAACAAAACAAAAATGAACTTGTTAGTTAAATACACCTCCTTCCATGAGCTTGACTCTTAGCATGTTACATTCAATTTGAGGATTTTTTATGAAATTTAGAAAAATATTTGGGGATCTCAAGCTCCACCTTTGATTTATGTTGATATCATTCTTCTTGTTGTGTTTTTAGAAAGAAAGGTATGATTTGAGGTTGATTCAAATCTTGAAACAAATAAAGGTTTAATTAAACAAGAGTTGTCTTTTATTTAGTGAATTGATGTTTCAAATCTTGGATTATGGAAATAAAAGACAACATTAATATGTTCCATTATCATCTAAATGTTAATTTTTAATAGGTTGGTTTCATGTAGTGGTAGTGAATATATTGTTTCTATATAGTTACGAAGTATCATTATTATATGTATGAGATTGATTTGTTATTATAAACTAGGAAGTTTATAATTATAACATACTCATTAATAATAAACTTAGCCATAATTTTTTTTATCTTTAAACAATTTTGACTAGAGTTATGAACTAGGGGGTTCTTGGGTCCCCTTCCTTAACAATGACAATGTCCTCTAACAAGATATTACAATTAATCTAACACAATCACAAACCACGACCACTGATCCCACACTGATCATGAAATTTTTTCTGCTACCTTTGTTTTTAGAGCCACTAGCCACCACTAATGCCAATTCCAATGATGCAAAGTCCTCCACCTCTAAGAAGAACCGCCAACAAAAACCATTAGTGATGTAACACATACCACCACTGATAGACCACCCTAATGGGGATCGTGCCCAATGGGATTTGAACCTGGGTGGATCCAGACACAACCGTCTATCTCAATCGATCCACCTAAACCCCATTGGCTAAACTTAGCCATAAATAATTCAATTATTTCATTATGATTACATCATAGAATATGATCACGTGGAATCATGACAATTATTATGAGATGACCCATATCCATGTCTCTCCTACAGATTTTTAAGAAAAGCCATCATGCTTAAAGTGACTAGTTGGATTTTATGTGTGATTACATTTAAGTCTTAAGTTTAATTTGATATAAATACAAAAAAAATTATTGTAATAAAATGATAACGCGATTGCAATGTCATCACATCTTGTAAAAAGCATTATGCCCTAATTTATTATACTTATTGATGTAAATAATTATTAATGAAGAGTAAGGTTTATCCTCATTTGAAATCAGATTTTGTGACTTAGTTGATTTATGATTTATCTTGTTTGGAAATGAAAATATGGATATACTACTTATATAACTAATTTATTTATAAGATGGTTATTCTTAAGTTATGTAATTAATGTTAACTTCATTATTTTTGATTGAGAGATTAAATCATACTGAATAATGACACAAACAATAAGGATAAAAATGGAAATTAAATGAGGATATTGTTGTACCTTATGGTATTAAATGGATTATTTATCACAGGAAATGTACTTTATAGAATAAAGACTATTCTTATCAAGTTAATGTAATGAATCAACTCGTTACGGGAAATGATTAGTAAACCTACACCTGACGATGTATACTACATTATAATAGTACGATAATAGAAACTAATAAAATTCAGTAACTCATTGAGTTACTATAACCCTCTTATGAGAAGCTAATAAATATCGTGAAAAAATAATTTTAATGTGTCATAAAGAAATATAGTTACTTTATCTAATAAAGGTAACCTAAGAATATAAGAAATGTAGGTACATTTTTATTCATCTTTTCGTCATTATCCTTCCTCATTTCAACATAATATGGCTATAGGAAGGATAATGAGGACATAATGATGGTAATCATTACATAGTCCCTATATTTCCCACAAGGATCCTACTATGGTATGGATAGGATTATTTCTCTTAGTAAAATGAATTGGATATGGAATCTTGTTCTTCATAACCAAATAATATTATTAAAAAATAAAATTTAATCCATATAGTTTTTATGAGATGGTTGTGTGGTGAAAAAAGATGAGTAACATATACTTGTGGATGGTCATGAAACTAATCTTGCAAAGTAATGTATTATTTGACTACATTAGTTGTTCACCAATCCCATAATTTAATCTGTTAGATATTGGATGGAATGCAATATGAATGTTTTCTAGGTAGATAATTAGGACATGCACATAGTTTTCATGACCTCTAAAAGGTTTAACCAAATATAAAAAGTATACACACTCAGGTAGAGTGATTAAAGCGAGATTGTGGAGATCTAGATTTACCCTTATAGCTATACATGGTTATCATATGTTATCAAATAGATTATGGATATTAAATAATTTTGGATTTTTTAGTAGTAAGATAAATAATAATATTAAACATTAGAAGAATTAATTATACAACAAGTGTATGTTTAATAAAAATCCCTTAGTTTAGATGAATCATAACATGTGTGTTACATACAATAATAGGGGATTACTGGAAAGAGGAGCATGTCTTCAAAATCACAAAAAATATTATATAATATCAAAGTATCTTCCCCAAAGAATTCAAATAACTCCACGTAACCAAAGAAGAAGTGGGAACTATAAAAATTCAAACTAGGGAAGGGAATAAACCATAAAAGAAAAGGCCATATAGACTCAACCAAAACCAAAAATTCATGGTCAAATATAATATGTATAAAATGTTGAATACACGAATCCTTAAATTTGTGGAAGATGTTGAATGGATAGGCCCACTGGTAGTTTAGAATAATAAAATCGGATAAATAAGGGTATGTGTGGATTACAAAGAATTAAAAAAATCATGCATACAAAATCCATTTCCCACTCTATTCACTGAAGAAGTATTACAGAACATGCACAGTAGGAAAATATACTCCGCTGATGGATTTTATTGCTATCATCAAGTAAGAGTAGCTCTAGATGACCAACCAAAAATAACTTTTGTAATAAAATGGGGTTCATTCATATAAATAGAAATGTCATTTGGATTGAAGAATGCACCGGTTGTATTCATTTGTATAATAGTAAATTCCTTTAAAGAGTTCATACATGAATTCCTAGAAGTATACCTAGATAAATGGACAATGTATGGGTTGTTGAAGGATCATATAAAAATATTACACCTTATTTTTGAAACATGGTGTATTTTACAAATATAATTAAACTTGAAGAAATGCATCTTCCTTAAACCATTTGGAACATTACTCGAACATATCATTTGCAAATAAGTCTTGTTAATAAATCCCCTAAAAAACATATAATAGTAACACTACCACATCCTAAAACACAAAAAGATGACCACGCTTTAATTGGGTACACAATATATCATAGAAATTTTATAAGGAACTACATGGCTATAAGTTCCCCATTGGAGGAGTTACTAAGGAAGAAAACAATAGATCAAATGGATAAAATAATGTATATATGCATTTAAATTATTAAAGGATAAACTATTGAATGCTCCAATTTTAATATTTCTAGACTCAAAGGTACCTTTCAATTTACATGTAGACGCTTATGGAATAGAAATAGGCACGGTGTTGGCTCAATCATAGGACAAGATAAACCACCCTATTTCATTTGAAAGATGAAAATCAACTAAACCAAAGAGAAACTATTCCACCACAAAAAGAGAAGCCTTACCTATGGTGTCATGTATTTTAGAAATTTGGACGTTACCTACTAGATACACCATTTGTCTTTTATACTGAGCATGAACCTTTTAATTACTTGATAAATAAATCAATATTACAAGCAGGATTTTGTGGATGGTTAATGATGTTCTAGGAATTTTGTTTCACCATATTTATAACGATGGGGAAATTGAACAATGGACTAGACTATCTATCTAGAATTGATATGGGAGAGCATCAACGACTAATTGATGATGATTTCATAGGAGGGTAAGCAGTGGAAAATTGAATAAGGGGTGGAGGAAGTTACCAAAGGCAGCACAAATAGCTAGCAACAATAAATTAAAGGTAGAGAACAATCCCTTTAACAATTAAAAACTTAACCCTAGACCACCATTAGAGTGGAGGTAAAAATAATTTTGAAAGATGAGAAGATTTGGGGCCAAAAACCACCCTTGGATAAATCAAAGTGCATTCCAAGCTAGCCATGATAATAAATCTATATCAAATAAAGTGCATAATAATAAGGCTATACAACTGTAGACACCTAAAATTTTCTTACGCAACCTTTAATGCTAAGATTGTACTAATTATCCTCTTTCTTGTTAACGCTTTTCCGCTAATTAGCTAACATTCCTCTTCATATTCATTAATTAACGACCTTTTGTTAATTAATTAGCCTTCCTATCATTAAAGATGTCAATTAATGACCTTTTTTTAATTTATATCCACTTCTACTTGGGTTAATTAATTATTATTAATTATTACACTCGCAACTCTAAATCAATAAATTGTCATTTATTGGATCAAATTTCTCTCTTACATCCTGCAAATCATAGTAATTTTCCTCTAATTAGCTTCTATAAGCTTACATCTACCTATTAATTAATCACCTTTGATTAATTAAAATATCCTTCAACTCCTATGACTTACTAAAGAAAAATTAAACTCTTTTAAATCAAGATTACCTTTTATAAAACAACCTTATCCATTCCTAATCTTGTTTTACCTTTATCCCACATTCATCAATTTGTTAGCCTTGCCTCTTCAGGAAAGCTATATAAGGAACCCTCCTTCTTACCTTTCTTCTTGCACCATGCTTTGAATAGTGAAAACTATAAGTATTTTTATCTTGAGTCATTCTCCATTGTTGGAAATAGTTTTTCCATCTTGCATCCTTTCACTCAAAATTGAGTAATATGGGAAGATCCAAAATGGCCTTGTAGCCATTCTTGGTGAGATTCCATTCTCAATCCTTGAGATAAAATGACAATCCACTTTGATTGCTTATGTTTTTCATAGGTTCATAGTTTATGTTAGCAATCATAGAGAGTAGGAAATAGCTTAGCATGTAGTTTCATTTATGCATTGAAGAAGTATTTCCTTTAAGCTCTTATCTTGATGGTTCATTGTTTTATTAACATTTTATTTTTAAGCTATGTAGATAATAGTTTAAATTTATAGATTATTTAATAAAACATGAGCACATATGGCACGCCCGGTGGGACTTACTCTGGATTTTCTTTTGCACTTAATTTCAAGTTTTTGCAGTTAAGTTTCATTTTTGGTTACTAACCCTCTTTTACACATATTGACATAACTTATTTTGTTGATTTTGAATGTGTTGAGTCTTCCTTGTAGGTATAAAGGAGGTGAAGTGATGTCAAAATTGGAATTGATGGGAAAATTTCAATATTTCTCCATGTTTTCATTTTTAAATCTTGCTTTTTCAACATTCTACATGCTAGTTTTGTCAATTTCTTGAAAACATTAAATTCTTGAGCATGTAGGTTAGTGTTTGATAGTGTTGAGTCTTATATTTAAATATTAATGTGGCGGGTTGCTGTAAAAATTAAATCTTGGTGATAAAATTTCAATATTTCATCATGTTTTCATTTTTAGAGCTTACTTTTTCATCATTCTACATGCTAGTTTTGCTAATGTTTTGAAAATCTTAAATTCTTGAGTATGTATGTTAATGTTTGATAGCATTGAGTCTTATATTTACATATTAGTGTGATGGGTTTTTGTAAAAATTGAATCTTCATTGGAAAACTTTGACCATTTTACAGGTTAAGGGACATTTTTGTTACATTTTTTAAGTGCATGTCAAGTGCATACCCGTGAGCATAAGAACTTATGCGTAACCCATCTTCCGAAGGCCATAACTTTTTCTCCTGAACTAAAAATGACTCATTTTTTTTTGTGTTGGAAAGGTATTGAAGTTAAATATGAAATGAAAACATAAATTTGAGATTTATACTTACAGAAATTACAGGTTTTCAATTTATTTTAAAACATGTCATTTTCTAACACGTCTAATGTTTTGATGAATGTTGTATTTCCATGCTTTACTTGATTTAGAACAAAGAGTGTGTATGCTCTTCTCTTGCACCTTTTGGTGATCTTGAGAATAAAAAATTAACTTTGATCTCTATCTTTTTAACATTGGAATTAAACTTGGAAATTTGATTATTCATTTTGCTTAAGGCAATGAACCTTTTACAAAGCATTATTCAATGGTCATTTGATTTGAATTTTTCCATTTCTATATAGTTGGGATAAATTTTGTGTATGATATTCTCTTACACCTTAGGGTGATCTTAACAATCAAAAGCAACTTTAGTTCTCATTTTATAACATTTGGTAAATTGGAAACTTCATCTTTCACTTTTGGTTTAAGGGAATGAACATTTATCAAGCTTTTTGTATGGTTCATTGATTACAAAGGTTTTGTTTAAATTTTAGTTGGATTATTTGTTGTGTATGCTATTCTATTACATCCTTGAATGATCTTGAGAATCAAAAGCAACTCTTAATCCACTTTTAAATAATGTGATTTACTTGGAGAACTACTAACGCTTGAGTGTATGATCTAAAAAGACTTGTCAAATAAAGGAGTTCAAAAACAAAATTAAAATAATAATATGGTTTTTTTTTCAGTTGCCAAAAGGTGTTCAAGCAAACCAAATCCAATTTAAAAAAGATAAAAAAAAAAACACCACAATCAACACACTATATTTGCAGGTTCGGATAAGGGTATGTTTCGTCTGCTTAAAACTAGGACATAACCCCTTTGGCATAAGCCTTAAGCTACAACAATGGGAGTGGTCCTAGGAACCCCAAATTAGTCCACACAATAGAGAACCTTGTGGATGAAATGGGAAGTGCTATGCACAACCTACTTGACTAGTACTACCATTTATGAGATTTAGAGTCACAAGTCGTCCGTATGGATACCTAGTGAGAGTACACAATGGATACATTTATTGCCCACTATGCTTGAAGGGGGTAAAGTAACGCCAAGATACTCCCAAATTAGTCAGTGTGACTTTTTGGGTAAATCAAGATCGCTTAAGATGGTCTTGGTGACACCTAGTTGAGTGAACCACCCAGGAAGCTATCTTTGACCAGGAGCCCACTTGGACCACATCAAAGCAAATTTTGAGTTGTTCATCATGAAACATGTGAAGTGTTATTTTTTCTTAGTTTTTCACTTGCCCTAAGGCAAGGAAAAACTCTACCAAAGTGAGGCTAACATTTTTTAACCCCAATTGATCTACTTCCTTCACTTTCTTTTGACACTTTGTTGATCAAAAGAAGAGTTGTTGCCTTTGTGTTATCAATTTATTGTTTCACCTCTTTTTTTCTGTTTACACCCATCCCTGTTTACGGCTGGGTTATT
This sequence comes from Taxus chinensis, assembly GCA_019776745.2. Lineage (NCBI taxonomy): Eukaryota > Viridiplantae > Streptophyta > Pinopsida > Cupressales > Taxaceae > Taxus > Taxus chinensis. The sequence continues at coordinate 294,595,054 of CM034151.1, forward strand.
AAATGTCTAAAGTGTGTTGAGAGATTTTCATATCATCGGTAGCCTTTTTTATCTTGATGCCCAAGTCAATATCATCCTCGTAGTTAGGCTTGGTTCATCACTTTGATTCTCCTCTTAATGGTTATCTTGTTTATACTGTGACACTAAAATTCAGGTATTTACATCTTTTTTCGTATAAACTTGGACTAAATATCTATATTGTAAGGTTACGTTGTATACACTTTAACAATTCCTAGGTATACTATCGTTTTAGTTTGATTTCAATTATTACCTCGATTCTTAAGAGTGTTAAGCATTTCCAATTGTGCATGTTATATCAATATCATCTTGATAATACCTTTCTCATAAATTTTGGTTAACATATCTTTGTGAAATTGTTATGTCACCCACAATCGTAACTGACACCCTTTGGAATATAGGTCTTTTTTGAATTTGGGCTTACTTCTACTATACTTTATTTGGAGGTCATGTTAACTTATTGTTATTACTTATGCCTTGTTCATTTCTTTGAGCTCAACATAAGTAGGGACATTTTGTTAATCATCATATAACACCAACTACCTTTCTAAAGAAAAATTTAGGAAGTACTCCACTTGACTGATTGGTTTGAAACTAAACATTGTGTGATTGTGTCTTGTTTATCACTTTTGACTTATCCATTTCAGACAATCACTTTGATCCATTGATTCTTTATCATTCATTATTCTTTGGTCATTAATTTGGCTTTATGTTTTGAACTTGAGTGATTGTTCCTTTTGTTTATCTACCTTATAAAATCATTTATAGGACAATCCTTTGGGTCTTCGATCCTTTTGATATTCTTATTTTTTCCTAAGTTCATGATCATTTTTGAACACATCTTTCAAACCTTGGTAAAAACATTCAAGAAAATTTTTCATCAATCAAACATTGGAAATCTTTCCTTTGTATATTTTATGTTGCTAAAATTTTGATCAATCCTTTGACATTTATGCCTTCATCCCTTGTTGGATTATCAGTCTTGAGTCATCATGATGTATGTTTTCCTTAGCTTCCCTTTTGGAAAATCACACAAGCATCCCCATATTTATGAAATGTCTAGTTGGTTATCATTATTCTGCCCAAATCAACATGAAACCATCTTCACTTTGAAAACGTTTGATCATACAATCTAGGTTTAGACCTTTTAACCCATCACACATTGACAATGACTAATTATTATAAGGTCCCTTATACGTACAACAATAAGGAATCAAGTTTTTAGTGTTCACATCAAAAGACACCCATCATGAGAAAACCTTGATTGGTTATTCACGCCAGAGAACCAATTCAGGTAACTCATTCCCCACCTTCATCTCATAGTCGGTGGTATGATTTGGATGCTTCTGATCCAAATTATTATTTGATTTCCCCCCAATCTTCTTCTAATTCTAATCCAAACATTTCCTCTTCTTCTAAGGATTGTAATCCAAATATTTCCTCTGACTCTTTTGACGATTCAGGTCAACACTACTACTTGGATCTAAACTACTATTCTAATTCATCTAATTCAACCCCTAAGTCATCTAATGAAACTCCTATGTCATGGTCCTCCCTATCTTTATAGGAACCTCTTCATCATACATTTAATATGACTCCAATGTCATGGTCCTCCCTTTCTTCGCAGGACCCCTTTTATCGGTCGCCTCAACGATGTCTTTTTCCTTTGAAGATACGCGTGACTCCAAATCACTCCAATAAAACATCTAAAACAATTCTTGAATCACAATCCTCTATTTCTTTGTAGGACCCTTGTTATTATTCATCCAATGTAATTCTTGAATTATGGTCCTCCCCTTCTTCGTAGGACCTTCTTCATCAATCACCCCCACTAAGTCTTCCTTCTTTCAAGATTCATGTGACTCAAATTCCTTCTAGTCAAACATTTGAATTGACCCATGCATCACAATCTACAAACTTTGGACTTATTCCTACTAGTTTATAGAAGATATACCATCATATAGGTATGTCCACACCACCTTCTTCTACTCTTGAGGCATCTAGCTCCACATATTCTTTGTCCCTCACGTCATCTTCTTCTATCAATCATCATCAAACATCTTCTAAGTCTTCCAACCCAATTGAATATCTTTCTTCCAATCAACCCCTAGTGTTTGATCAACAACTAATACCAATTGATCTTTTTCATAATGAAGAAATAATCAGAGCATTTATAAGGGCACATGAATATATGCCTTTAGTAGATTACGAACAAGTATTCTCTTTAGACTTCGATGCATCCACATATTGTGAGGAAAAGGTCATTTAATTTTATCAAGAAAAAGAGGAAGAGCCTTAAATCATGCAACTTGATCCTCCTCTTATTATTCCATCTTCACATTATTCATTATGTGATGAAACTCATTGGTCTTGCATTGATCCATGACCTATCTTCTCATCACCCAATCACTCTTTGTCTATCATAAATCCTCAATCACAATCTCTTATGGGGTCAACATCAAGTATCCCTTCATCTTCATCTAGGTGTGGGTCACCTTCTAGTATCCCTCTCTCTACTATTTGTGGGACATTTTCAAGTACTCCATTATCTTCTATTCTAGGGGCATGTCCAACTAGCCCCGTGTCTCCTATATATGGATCACCCTGGGTAGTCCATCATATTCTATTATTGGGCCACATCCTAATAGCCCATCATCTTACATCTATGGGTCACGTCCTATTAGCCCTTCTTCTTCTATTCCTGGGCCACATCCTAGTAGCCCTTCATCTTCTTCCTATGGCTCACCTCCCAGTAGCCCATCTTCTTCAATCCTTGGACCATATCCTTTTTATCCATCACATTATTCTTCTACCAAATATTTTGGCAAGCCCAGTGCCATTCCTCTCATCAATTCTAACCATCCACATTATTTTCTCACTTCTCAAGATCAGACAAGTCAAGCATTAGCTTATAAGAAATCTAGACATGTTCTTTATCAAGCTAAGATCAAAACTCTGAAGAGCTCCAAAGCTCCCAATAACTCAAAAAATTATAAAATTCAAAATCAAACGTGATTCCAGAATGCACACCAACATACCCATCAAGTATGGCACAAAGTGTAGAAACCTATGGATAGGGAGCTCAAACTCCCACATATGAAACCCATGTTTCAAAACAAATCACAGTCATTTGTTGAGTGTGAACTCACCACAATCATTGAGATCAGGGATAATATCACTTTTGATAAACAAACATGCTTAGTCTTCCTTATCAAGGAAGTCACACACATCATTGTTGGATCATATCATGTAGATTGACATTTTTGGTCCCAAATTCCAAAAAATCAACAAAAATCACAAATAGTTCAAAAATTATAAAAATCATAAAACAGTTCAAAAATACAAAAAAATGAGAAAACATTAAAACATTACAAAAAAAAAAATCAAAGGTAAAAATATCAAACATATTAATCAGGTATTACGTACACATGGATGTTATTTCTTCCATTTCTTTCATATTCCTCTACAATTCATCCACCATTTTCATCCCTTCGATGATATTTTGGTTATCTTATTTCACACACATTTTGTGACATTTATATCTATGGTATCCATTTGACCTTGGTCTTTCATAACCTTGGTAAATTAAAGAATGACTGACCTCTTAGAGATCTTATCACAATTCTCATCTAATAAACTTGTTGTGAAGAATTTTTGGGCGTATTTGTTGACACTATCCAATGTCATCATCACAATCACTTCCACATCCTTCCATCAAGCCATCAGTGGTTCTTAACCCCTTTTCAAACAAGAGAGTTGAAATAAGTTTTTAGAAAGGAAAAGAATAAAAAATCAATCAATCAAAAAGAAAAATTTAAAAAGTAAAAAAAAATTGATATATAACTGTCTCTTGGGGTATTTCCAATAATCTCTACCAGGGCTATGGACGTCTGACTGGTAGTAGAGAAATGTTATGATTAGAATCAAATGCATCTCCGTCGAGGCTATGGATGTTTGGTTAGCAGTGGAGTAATGTATGGCTCTCTTTTCACAATCCATTCACACATCACCTTTCAAACTAAATCATTCCCACACATTGGCTAATGTCTTCACTTATTGTCTATCATGTTAGGAAATAAGGGATAAAATATTTGGAATAATACCTCATAGAATCGCAACAGTAGAAACTAATATGCAGAAATTATTACAGATCTCAAATAAAATTGTAGAATAAAATAACAAAACACAAAGAGACAGTATTTAACGTGGTTCACCCAGTTTGGGCTATGTCCACCAAGAATTACTTGCTCAGATTTTATTACAAGCCACCGCTCTCTCAATACAATACCCAGATCCGTTTGGAGCTATGCTCAAAAAACTCTACAGAATTCACATCCGAATTCAAAGTACATCTGCAATGTTCTTCATACCTCTATCATATGCATAAAACCATATAAATAGACAACTGCTTAAGCATTTTTACAAAACCATGGGTATCAAAACCATGGGAAAAATCCATCCCATAAACCTATGGGTCAAAAATATCACCCATATGAGAAGAGCACGTTTCCCGATATGTCGGGTGCATTTTTTCGAGGCCAAAAAAAAAAATTACGCCTAATTTTTTTTTTTCGGGGGCTGCGCCCCCGAATCCCGGAGAGGATACATGAAAAGTGTACAGTACTCTTAGTGTACAGTATTCAACACTTTCACACATGAAAACAGGATCCACAACCTAACAATCTCCCACTTGGAGACTAGTTTTCCTCTGAGCAAGCTTCTCAACCCTTCACTAGTTTCTGTGAAGACCAACTAAAGTTGAACATAACTTCAATTTTTACCTTGTGACCACCTTGGTCATCATGTCTGTAGGATTCTGACTGATATGAATCTTCTCCAACTTCAACTTCTCTTCCTCCAAATCTGTCCTAATTAAATGGTACCTTAACTGTATATTCATCCTGGAGTGGAAAGCAAAGTTCTTAGCTAGGTGTATAGCACTCTGACTATCACTATGCAATTTACATTCCTCCTTCTTATGCTCTAAATCCTCAAGAAATTGTTGTAACCAAATCATATATTTGCTTGCCTCTATGGAAGCAACATACTCAGCCTCCGTGGTTGACAAAGCCACCAGCTTCTGTAGTCATGAAATCCAGCTCACTGCTGTCCCACCTACAGTGTAAATATAACCTGTCGTGCTCCTCATGCTGTCTACATCTCCAGCCATGTCTGAATCTACATAACCACGTAAAGTGGTGTCTGATCCACTGTAGCACAAAACTTCCCCCATGGTCCCTCTCAAATACCGAAGGATCCACTTTACTGCTTGCCAATGCTCTTTACCTGCATCACTCATAAATCTACTCACAACTCCCACTACATGGGAAATATCAGGCCTAGTGCACACCATAGCATACATCAAACTACCAACTGCTGATGAGTAAGGTACCTTGGACATCTGGTTTCTTTCCTGATCTGTCTTGGGACACTGCTCCTTTGATAACTTAAAATGGCTTGCCAAAGGAGTCCTAACAGGTTTAGCATCTTGCTTGTTAAACCTATCGAATACCTTCTTAATGTACTCTTCCTGAGATAAAGTCAGATTCCGTTCCTTCCTATCCCGAGTTATCCTCATACCAAGGATTCATCTGGCTGCCCCCAAATCCTTTATATCAAAGGATTCACTTAGTTGTTTCTTGAGTAATTTTATTTCCTACATGTTTTTACCTACAACCAACATGTCATCAACATACAAACACAGGATAATATAACTTCCATCCTCAAATTTATTTGTATACACGCAATGGTTAGAATGACATCTAATATAACCTTTCTCCATCATGAAGCTATCAAACTTCTTATACCATTGACGTGGAGCTTGTTTCAGGCCATACAAGCTCTTCTTCAGTTTGCACACCATCTCCTCTTTACCTTTGAATTCATATCCTTCTGGCTGCTGCATATATAGCTCCTCTTCCAAATCACCATGGAGAAATGCAGTCTTTACATCTAACTGTTCTAAGTGCAAGTCTTCTACTGCCACTATTCCAAGAACATTTCTAATAGAAGTCATTTTTACTACAGGAGAAAAAATATCATCAGAATATATACCGTGTTTATATACAAACCCCTTAACCACCAACCGGGTCTTATATCTTTTCTTTCCTCCTTCTTCATCTTTAACTCTGTACACCCACTTGTTCTGCAAGGCTCTTTTGCCTTCCGGTAGCTTCACCAAATCCCAAGTTTGGTTCTCCATGAGAGACTTATGCTCCTCATCCATGGCTTTCTCCCACTTCTTACTGGTATCTACCTGCATTGCTTTCATCAAATCTCTCTGGCTCTCCACTATCAGTGAGTAATAAATAATAAATAAAAGGAGAAAAATGTTCAGGTTCTTTTCTTACCCTAGAAGACCTCCTCACTGTAGGATTTTGGGGTTCCTGTTGAGTAGGTTCCTGAACTGATTCATGGGTCACTTTCCCATCCGAAAGATCCTCTACCACTACATATTCTTTCTTGGATTCTTCCCTGTTTTCCTGCAACTGTTGCTTATACATGACTTTCTCATTAAAGACCACATCCCTAGACCGAATGATTTTCTTGTCCTTAATACTCCAAAATTTTAAACCAAATTCATCACCACCATAACCAATAAAAATGTATTTTTCTGATTTAGCCTCTAGCTTGGTCCTATCATCCTTGTCAATATGAACAAACACCTCACATCCAAAGACTCTAAGAAATGAGAAATTGAATTTCTTACCAGACCAAGCCTCCTCAGGTATGCCTCCATCCAAGGCACTTGAGGGTCCTCTGTTTATCAAGTACACAGATGTGCTCACCACTTCTGCACAAAAATAAAGAAGCAGTCCTACATGTAACCTCATTCTCCTAGCACGTTCCATTATTGTTCTGCTCATCCTTTCTGATACCCTATTCTGCTGCGGAGTTCCTAGAACCCGTCTTTTTCCTATAGATTCCATTCTTAGAACAGTAATCATTAAATTCATTGCTACAATACTCCCCTCCTTTATCTAACCTAAGATATTTTAGCTTAAGACCTGTTTCATTCTCTACCAAGGCTTTCCATTTAACAAAAGTGTCAAATACATAAAATTTGTTTCTAATACAATAAACCCAAAAGTTCCTTGTTGCATCATCAATAAAAGTAACATAATAACTTGAACCCTCAAGAGATGATACCTAAGCTGGCCCCCACGCATCAGAATGAACCATCTCTAACTTACTCTCTTTCTTTGTAGGTCCAACCTTGAGAAACCTTACTCGCTTCTATTTCCCATATATGCAGTCCTTACAGAACTCCAAAACTGTTTCTGTATATCCAGGCAAATTATTCTTTATGATGTCCATGCCCTTATGGCTCATATGACCGAGCCTATAGTGCCATAATGTTGTATCTACATCTGAAGCCACAAGATTACAATCATTAGTACTATCAGTGGTTAAATACAAGGTTCCAACCTTCTTACCTCTTGTCACCACAAGAGCACCCTTGGTAACCTTCCAAGAGTTAGCTGTAAATATCACAGTACAACCATCACTTCCCAATTACCCCGCCGATATCAAATTTCTCCTTAATGAAGGCACATGTCTGACATCCTTCAATAGCCATGTATTCCCATTCTACATCTTAACCTGAACATAACCTTTTCCAACTATATTGCAAGGCTCATCATCACCAAGAAAAACATGCCCAAAATCCCCTTGAACATAATCAACAAAATAATGCCTATGTGGAGTAGCATGAAAAGAAGCCCTTGAATCTAAAACCCAAGATTCAGTAATATTATGAAAAGAAAGAATCAAAGCATCCTGGCATACATTACCTGATGCCACATTTTCCTCCTTGTTTTCTTCTTGTTGTTTCTTCTTATCGCGAAGCTCCCAATAGTCCTTCTTTACATGCCCAGGCTTTCCACAATTCTAGCATACAATCTTGTTCTTAGATTTTGACCTTGCCCGATCTTTTGATTTTCCATGGTTTCCTCTATTCTTTTGTCTCCCTCTAGTTTCCATTGTCAAAGCATTCCCTGAAGTAGAAGATTTTCTTGAGCTTTTTCTTCGCATTTCCTTGCTTAGAATCACCCCTACAACATCCTCAAACTTCAACTTTGAGTTAGCTGGAACCGAGTTACTTACCACCATTGCCAGGCTATTCCAACTCTCAGGTAAAGAGCACAAGAATTAATAAAGCCCTAACTTCTTCATCAAATTCTTTTGTAACCGAAGCTAGCATATTCACAACCATATTGAAATCATTTAAATGATTTGCTACTGAACTATTCTCAAACACCTTCATATTAAACAACTTTTTCATTAAAAATATCTTGTTAGAGGTAGAGGGTTTTTTCATACAACTTCCCTAATGCATCCATTAAAGAATGACGATCTTTTGTAGTCTTTTCCTTTGAAACATTAAATAATACCGAAGATGCAAGACACAATTGGATTGTCCCAAGTGCCTTCCTATCCAGAAAATCCCATTCCGCATCTATCATACTCGAGGGTTTGTTCACCTTCTCAAACAATGAGAGTATAAAGATCCTTCTGATAAAGGTAATCTTCCATCTGCATCTTCCAAAGACTGAAATTCTGTACCCATTGAGTTTATCTCAACCCTAGATCTTCCTTCATTTGCCATAGCTTCCACTCAAGCTAAAAAATGGCTCTCTTTTCCCTGCGATTCAACACTTCAGCAAACCAAACCATTGGCTCTCACTGATACCAATTGTTAGGAAATAAGGGATAAAATATGTGGAATAATCCCTCACAGAATCGCAACAATAGAAACTAATATGCAGAAATTATTACAGATCTCAAATAAAATTACAGAATAAAATAACACAACACAAAGAGACAGTATTTAACGTGGTTCACCCAATTTGGGCTACATCCACCAAGAATCACTTGCTCATATTTTATTACAAGCCACCGCTCTCTCAATACAATACCCAGATCCGTTTGGAGATATGCTCAACAAAATCTATAGAATTCACAGCCGAATTCAAAGCACATCTGCAATGTTCTTCATATCTCTATCATATACATAAAACCATATAAATAGACAATTGCTTAAGTAGTTTTATAAAACCATGGGTATCAAAACCATGGGCAAAACCCGTCCCATAAACCTATGGGTCAAAAATCTCTCCAATACGAGAAGAGCACGTTTCCCGATATGTTGGGTGCTTTTTTCGAGGCCAAAAAAAATTTACTTCTAAAAATAAATAAATTCAGGGGCGCAGTGCTACCGAGGGCTGTTGCCCCCGAACCCGGCGAGGATACATGAAAAGTGTATAGTACTCTTAGTGTACATTTTTCAACACTTTCACACATGAAAATAGGCTCCACAACCTAACAATCTCCCACTTAGAGACTAGTTTTCCTCTGAGCAAGCTTCTCAACCCTTCACTAGTTTCTGTGAAGACCAACTAAAGCTGAACACAACTTTAGTTTTTACCTTGTGACCACCTTGGTCATCAAGTCTGTAGGATTCTGACTGGTATGAATCTTCTCCAACTTCAACTTCTCTTCCTCCAAATCTGTCCTAATTAAATGGTACCTTAACTGTATATTCATCCTGGAGTGGAAAGCAGAGTTCTTAGCTAGGTGTATAGCACTCTGACTATCACTATGCAACTTACATTCCTCCTTCTTATGCCCCAACTCCTCAAGCAATTGTTGTAACTAAATCATCTCTTTGCTTGCCTCTGTGGCAGCAACATACTCAACCTCCGTGGTTGACAAAGCCATCAGCTTCTGTAGTCATGAAATCCAGCTTAATACTGTCCCACTACAATGTAAATATAATATGTCGTGCTCCTCCTGCTGTCTACATCTCCAGCCATGTCTGAATCTACATAACCACGTAAAGCGGTGTCTGATCCACTGTAGCATAAAACCGTCCCCATGGTCCCTTTCAAATACTGAAGGATCCACTTTATTGCTTGCCAATGCTCTTTACCTAGATCACTCATAAATCTACTCACAGCCCCCTACTGCATGGGCAATATCAGGCCTAGTGCATACCATAACATACATCAAACTTTCAACTGCTGATGAGTAAGGTACCTTGGACATATGGATTCTTTCCTGCTCTATCTTTAGACATTGCTCCTTTGATAACTTAAAATGTCCTACTAAAGGAGTCTCAACCGGTTTAGCATCCTGCATGTTAAACCTATCCAATACCTTCTTAATGTACTCTTCCTGAGATAAAGTCAGCTTCCGTTCCTTCCTATTCCGAGTTATCCTCATACCAAGGATTTGTCTAGCAGCCCCCAAATCCTTCATATCAAAGGATTCACTTAGTTGTTTCTTGAGTACTTTTATTTCCTGCATATGATAGTACCCATCCTAATGAGACCTGTACTTTCAAGTCCACTAAGGATTTGTTGTATGTGCTTTCTCAAGTGTTTGGGACCCATACTTTAGATACCTCTTTTAAAGCCTCAACTACATCAAGTATAAGCAGTGATACTTCTATAACAAGCAAAATTCTTCATCCAACACCCATAACGATAAACCCTCAAAGGTTGCTCATGGCAATAATGAATTTATCAAGCTATAACTAATAAAGATAAGCCTAGCACAGTTCTGCATAAGTTGTAAGAAAGAAAGCTCATTACTCTACCTACCACCTAGTATCGCCCACAATATCAACTCATATGACATGGGGCAAAGGCTTTTGTGAATATCTTTGGATTAACGGACATAATACGAACAAATGTTTCTCCTTGAGTGAACACATTAAGCACCTTATTCATGATGGGACCATTATACTGGAGGATTGGAAGCAAAAAGCAACAACGCAATCTAATAAGCACAATTAAACTCCAAATGAAGAAAGCAGGGTACCTAATCAAAAGGAAGCACCCAGGAAAGAAGCACTTACAAAGGAAGTGCCTACAAAGGAAGAACCTCAAGTCAAAGTCTTGTATAAGAAACAACACACTAACCCAATGTACATACGAGAAGTTGTTAGCAACCAATATTAGAAAGGGATCATAACTGATAAGAGCAAGCATACAAAGCATGCAACATAGATGTAATTCATCAACTGGGGCATAAAAATGAATTTGAGCATACTTTACATTATGAGGGTTCTTTGGGACACATTACTGCACTGGTTGCATTAGGACCTAGAGTCATTGACACTACATTCTTTATCATGCCTACTACAAAAGAGTTTAATGCAATTTTGGGAAAACAATGGCTAACCCAAACGGAAGCAACCATGGATAACAACAATGAATGACTTAGTTTTCACTACAATGGCAACCTAATAACAATATCACAAGATTGTTCATGTAACGAGAGTAGCCTTCAAAACGAGAATCCATTCCTATAGCCTTGCCCACATTAGAGCAAGCAAAAGAATCTACCTCAAACGAGGAGCAAGTAACACCTAGTTTTCAAGTATTGCAACAACCAATGGTCCAATGGGGTCATTTGCATGGCAACATACCATTACGTAAAAGTGTTTCATATATGGGATCAACATACACCGAACACCAGCCTACAACTTCTAATTTATGCATCTTTCAAGAATATCAGGATTATGTAGATACATACGGCGATCCTAAGTCCACCGAAATTAGTAGTTGATCGTTTTCTCTAAGCACCACACTTCAATGCCACATCCTACAAGTCCAATCAAATCATCTTAAGTCTTTCAATCATTTTAGGGTATTGTATCACACATGGCCACACCTCAAGCTCAGACGATGGCTTTACCATTCCTAGTACTTGTCATCGGCATCATACGCACTTTACACCACTTTATACAGGACATTTATATGATTATTCCATTGACGAGACCATAGGATAGCCTTCCTATGACTTTCCTTATTGCATTATTCACATTTACAAGTGCAATAACTTGTACATAACTTCTTTGACAAACACATGCTTACTTTACTCCACCACTAATTGGCATTTTATCATGGCACAAGACTCATTCTTCTAACACCTACTCTATAGTCCACGACTAGGGCATAACTCGACGATGCATCACATTTCAAGGGTTCGTGATTGTTAAGGGAATAATCATTACCCAAGGCCCCATCCCCTTTCTCCTTTTATTTACAGCCTATGGCCCAGGGCCCTATTATATTACAAATTGGTAGTGTTTCAAGTTCTCTCTTATGCAAAAATATACCAAAACAATACAATATGAAAAAAATACAAAACTACGACCTATATATTACTAGCTTTTTCATTACGTGGACTTAGACATTGTCTTTATTTTTTGGGTTTAGCACTTTACACAACCTACTTCCTATGCACTTGCTACTTATAATACACGTGATGGTTGCAAATACACATAATCCATGGATATTCATTCACAGACTTTGTAGCTTCTTTAATCCTTACACCCTAGGGGCAACCCACCACATTGGGGGCATATCTACACTAGGGGAATCTTACATACAAAGCTTATTTGACTTATATTTTTTCCCACTAGTCCAATGGTGATACAATTCTTCTATTATTATCTTGCACTACCTTATATCTTATGGCATGTATCGTATTGTGCTTCATTCGAAAATTACATTATTTACTTCTATATACAGGGTTTGACATGCTCCATGCTTACTTCTTGATATTGATGCATTTGCATACTGCGTCATTACTTGCCTATTGCATGCTTCTATGCTTGTTTGACTACTATTGGCTCTAAGCTCCTGTTTACCATCACACATTGTTTGATTCATTGTTTTCTCTGTGCACATTGTCTACTACATTATTTGGGTTTACACATTTTCTATCACACAATACTTGTTATATGCACTTTGTTTGCTACCTATCGTTTGATTCATTGTTTGCTACACTACTTGCTCTACACACATTGTTTGATTCACTACAAGCTTTACACATGCATTGTTTAGTGCCTTTCATGCGTTACAGACATCGTCCTTGATATATGCTTAGTACACATGGTACCTGGCACACACATTGCTTACTACGCCTATTGGTTGGGGCACATTGTTTATGACACAATGCTTACAACACATCTTGCTTGAGACACATTGTTTTAGACAACATACTTGAGTTGCATTGCGGAATAAATACTAGTTGATACATTGTTGTTCACATCTAGTTTGACACACAGTGCCTAGAACACATTATTGTTTGTGCATACTTGCTTAGGACAGACAACTAATGTTGCTAACAATATTCGAGTTATCATCATGATGTCTTGTCAGTGATCTATGTCATATGATGGGACTACCATTTCATGTCTTGTCATGTCATGTTGTAAATCCTAATAGGTCCGTTGGTGTCGAGTCGTGTCTCTACTAACATACTACTTTGTTGTTCATTGTTATGCTCTTAGTTATTGATTTCTATAGATTACTGGGCATGCTTCCTATATGCTTTTCCATAGGATGACATCCACTACTTGTTCTCTAATGCTCATATCTAATGCACGTTGCTTTTACAACCATGTTTAGTACATATGTTTTATATGGATGACCCTAGATGTTTTAATTATATTTTTTACAACTAACCACTTTTCTCTTTTAGGCCAAGTGATACATGGCAGCATCCCTCATCTTAAAAGAGGGCATATTGCGGGATCTATCACAAGTTCACACAAATCATGGCCAAGCGTCATAGGGTAGACAAGGTGATACTATTTCACACAAGTCGGATGCAAGTATTCGGGACAGATTCAGGGTTATATCAGATTTTAAATGGACTTGGGTTAGGATCATCGTTATAGATTATAGATTTATATACATTTATGGCACTTATTTAGATGACATTTAAATGATTTGGGTACAAGCTCATCTTGCAAATTCAGTTACACCTATAACATTTATTTGAGTTCATATTGGCATGGATTACGCACAAATTCGTCATTCAAGGTCATATCACATTTTCGGCAGACCTACAGAAGGCATTCAGCTCATTCAGTGACCTGATGACTGATACATCTAGCTCATTCAAGGGCTCAATGACTAATACATCTAGCTCTTTCAGTGGCTCAATGGCTTATACAACCGGATCCCTTAGTGGCCCAATGACTGATACACGGGGCTCTCTCAGTGGCCCAATACAAAAACGATGATGCAAGCAGGCCAATATTAGTCTCGCATAAGATATTTACACACTTTGCATACAAAACACTACATGCATATTTTGGCACAACCAATCAGGTGTCATCATTCTATGGTTTATTTCACTTTACATATTTCAATTTTTCATATATTGATTTTAATATCTCTATTGAGCACTAATACACATCTCTGCCATGTGGTTAAAAAATTTCACATTGGATTGGCATCGGGCACACTCATCAAATTCACACATTGTCATCCTATCATAGGGATGCGAGGTTTGCATTCACTTTTTTTCTTTAAATCAAATATTTTCAATACTCGATTGAAGGGGGCAATTGTAGTACCTGATATTTCGCTCTGTAATCTTGGCAAACTTACGTTGGCATTTATCCTAGCATTATCCCATTTATCTATTTATTGACCAACTTAAATCTTTCTTCTCTATCCCATATCCTAAGTCCACTAGGTTCTAACTACTACTTCTCTAACTGAGCACTTCAAGAATCATTGCACATTCTACAAAATACATAAGACTATTTACAGACTATTGCATGTCTCAGATCTAGTTCAACTATATCCTAGACACGTTCAGAGGCCCAGGTGAGGTTTGGCCGACAAATTTTCTCCAGGCCTACGAACTTGTCCCTTGTACTTGCAATAGTCATCTTTTCAAATGCATAAGTTACCTTGGTCAACATAAGCAAACTTTATGAAGGTCATTCAACAAAGCATTGAAGCACCTCTCCCTAAGAGCACACCATAACAAAGTTGCTCAAATCTGAATACATCTTTATTACTTCCTACATCACAAATCCATGAACTACAACAAGTTGAGTGTCAATTGCCAAGTGTTGTAGGCCAAATTGAGGGCTACATCTTGTTTACTTTCTCATATTGTATTGCATTATGTATGTCGCAGGGAGTTAGGCATCTTTTACTTTCTCGTATTGTATTGCATTTTGTATGTTTCATGGAGTTGGTGTTTTTATCTATGGACATTTGCTCGTATATGGCTTTTCATGTCATATGACACTTTTGTTCATTTTTTTTAATAAGGACTGATGACGTTGATTCTAAGCAAAATGATGAAATAAAGTTGGTTTTTACATCGTCAAGATGATAGCTATATCCATCTCTTTTTATCTTCATTTTTCTTCCATATCACTCTCCTTCTATCAACACTTTTCTTTAAAAGTAACTTGGTGCAATAGCGATCAATTATTCTACTTCTTCTATTTTGTTCTTTCATCTTTTCGATCGTCAATCGCCCTCTTTCATCACCCCTCGACACTCGAGGGGGCATCTTTCATTCTATTAATTTTTTCTTCTATCTCTTCAAAAACATTATTTGTTTGTACTTGTCTACTATCTTTGAAGTGGCATCACTTACTCCACCCCAAAGAGGGGTAAATGTAGACACCTAAAATTCACTTACACAACCTTTAATGCTAAGATTGCATTAATTATCCTCTTTCTCATCATTTCCATAATAATTAGCATGTTTCCACTAATTAGCTAACATTCCTCTTCATATTCATTAATTAACGACCTTTCATTAATTAATTAGTCTTCCTATCATTAAATATGTCAATTAATGACCTTTCCTTAATTAATATCTACTTTTACTTGAGTTAATTAATTATTATTAATTAATTACACTCACAACTCTAAATCAATAAATTACCATTTATTGGATCAAATTCCTCTCTTACATCCCACAAATCATAATAATTTTTCTCTAATTAGCTTTTATAAGCTTACATCTACCTATTAATTAATCACCTTTGATTAATTAAAATATCCCCCAACTCCTATGACTTACTAATGACAACTTACACTCTTCTAAATCAATATTACCTTTTATAAAGCAAACTTATCCATTCCTAATCGTGTTTTACCTTTATCCCACATTCATCAATTTGCTAGCCTTGCCTCTTCAGGAAAGCTATATAAGGAACCCTCCTTATTAGCTTTCTTCTTGCACCATGATTTGAATAGTGAAAACTATAAGTATTTTTATCTTGAGCCATTCTCCATTGTTGGAAATATCTTTTCCATCTTGCATCCTTTCACTCAAAATTGAGTAATATGGGAAAATCCAAAATGGCCTTACAGCCATTCTTGGTGGTATTCCATTCACAATCCTTGAGATAAAGAAACAATCCACTTTGATTGATTATATTCTTCATAGGTTCATAGTTTATTTTAGCAATCATAGAGATTAGGAAATAACTTAGCATGTAGTTTCATTTATGCATTGAAGAAGCATTTCCTTTAAGCTCTTATCTTGATGGTTCATTGTTTAATCAACATTTGATTTTGAAGCTATGTAGTTCTTAGTTTCAATTTATAGCTTAGTTAATAAAACATGAGCACAAAAACAACCTAGTACTTGTAGTCCAAATATTTTAGGCACTTCCACAAATTCAATGTTAAGTGAAGAATCATGAGACACTATAATAAGGGAAGTTACAAGTGGGGAAGAAGAGATATATATTGAAGAAGAGGTAGAAGTGTTGGTGGTTGAAGTTGATGTAGGAACTAGTCCATTTGAACACACCAAGAAGAAAGAAAAGAAAAGGATGACTCTAAGACAAAAATTAAAGAAGGACATGAGTCCCATGTAATTTATCTTTGTGAAGAAATACCTAGAAGATGTATTAGAACTAGAGAAATGGAATACCAAAGTCAATTCATTAAATATCTTTAAGGGGTGTGTAATTTATGATGATAGTGTGAAATACATGCTTGAACAATTAGGGGTTCTTCAAATTTATGATCTACCCTTATTGAAAAAATCAATTGATCTATTCTAGTACTTGATCTTGCGTGTATGTGAGGGTTACTTATATATTGTAAGGAGATACATATGAATCACTTGTTCATTAATCAATAAAGAAACAAGGATGATAAATGTTAGGGAATATTTGGCACAGACTTCATGTAATGAGTAAGATATTGAGGGGGTCAATGACCTCTTGAATGATAAGAAAGTGGGGTGTACTTTCCCCATTATAGAAATAAACGACCTAGGTACAAGGGTTGTGGTGTGAACTACACATCCAAACTAGTAGGGAAGAGAAATATGGACATAGGAAAATTAAATTTTATTATATATCATGGAATAAATGGTGTGAGGGACTGAGTATAATTTTTCACATTGTATTACTAAGCGTATAACACAAAATTCAAATCTTGCACATACCAAACCTATAATTAAATTATGATGGGGCACGATACTTCTACTTTCAGTCTTCAGTTAGATAAGTTTTCCCCAAGGTGATGAAACACATGATTGGTTAACCCTTTGGATAATGATTCCCTCACTAAACTATACAATAAATTCATATTTCCCACTAGTCTCAATAATACCTATAAAATCAGTCTTGACAACTTGCTAAAACACTTGCAAGACATATTTGAGAAATAATGAAGGATTCTATGCTTGATACCTGATGAGAGAGAATAATAAGTATAGTTTTGCATGATGCAACACTACTACCTATGTAAATTAATGCGAATCGATAGGAATTTCTATCCTTGGGAAAAATTATCATATGCCTTTATATATAATTCTTTGTGTGATTCATGAATCGAACCATAGAAGAACAAAAAATAAAAAATTGATGTGCTATTAATTGACAATGATATCCAAACCCTCATTGAAAATTAAAAATATGAGGGACAATAAGCATATGTGGAGAGGTAATTATTCATAAACCTTCTCACTCACGCAAGTAGAAGCAATATTAGTAAACAATAAGACACATTGGTTGTTCTACTACTTGAGGAAATATAAAAAGAAACACATGGTAGGCCCACAATTCAAGGAAGAACTAGATGAAAAATGGTTCCACCTTCTATGATAAAGGGAAAGGGGATGAAAATTTTGAAGCAAGGAAATAAAACTTTCGAAGAAGATGGGGGACATAAGGCCCAACACAAAAATAGGAATAAGTGAGATGGAGAAAAATATTGGATGACTCTTTAAAACTATGAATCCACTCACAAGACTAGATAAAGTGAGTTGAAACAATTATATGACGATAAGGAGATTGGTAGTATAGGAACTACCACTAAGTCAAGAGATTCTAGTGTGCTAGTTGCATGGACACAGGTGTAGTAGCTAGTACTAAAATACCAATTCCATATAAGAACATATAGGAGGTATATTTTGGCACACTAATGTAGATAACTCCTCCAAGATAACCTGCCCCAACCTTAACACATTCACGTGTAGAAGAGGATCGAGAAAAAGAAAAGTGTCTTAAATACTTAGGCCCTAGGAAATATATAGCTTCAAAATCACCCCCACAGATTATACTAGTTGAAGATGAAGAGAAAGAAACTAGTGAGGAGGAGGAGATGAAGGATTAGGAAGAGAAATAATATGGAGGTGGTGTAAACGTATATGATGAACATGAGAATGAATAAGAGGAAGATGAGTTTCATGGAGACAAAAGAAAACATATGATAGAAGAGTTGGAGGAAGAAGAAGATGACGAGGAGGATGAAACATGAAAATTTGATCCTAAGTAACCTCATAAATCTATCCATGTAAGGTATTAACAAGGGAGGGCCAATAAGGATCTATTCTCTTTGGATTTTCATAAAGGATTCCATAGAGGCAAATCATGCAACAAAGGCATTATCCTTTACCTGTGAAGCCTATATAGAGGAACCCATCATTGAGCTTCCCAAAAAAATTCTAAACCAAATTCCTAGAGAAGATGGAGAAAAATAGTCCTTTCCAAAATGTAATACATTTCTAAAACATAAGGAGGTGAGGTACTGCTAAAAATAACTAGTGAAGTGGTCCAATAGAATCTAAACAATAGCATTGATTGTGTATACAAATATAAAGAGTGAATGAGTTGTCTAAGGAGCTCAGAATAACAAATATTAATTTGTGTGAGTTAATAAGGTAGTAGATGACATTGTATTAAATTGATGTGCATGTTGATAAAAAGTTAGAATATTTAGGTGATAAGATAATGTTTAATGAACCTAAACATATAAGAGAAAATTTGATCATCTTGGTTGCAAATATAGAGGAATTAGAGAAGTTTCTAAACATCATATTCAAGAAGATAGATGCTAACCTGGAACAAGTGAAGAAGAATAAGGGAAAACAAGAAAGTATCAGGGTTATCTACATGAATAAATTTAAAGCATGTAAAAAGATAAAAAAAGAGCTCGAAGGAAAAGGCCATGTACACATATAAGATCCTCAAAGGAGTTTTCAAGAAATAAAGAATTATTAATGTGTGGATGAAATAAGAAACAAAAAAATAAGAAACCTTAGAATCCCAAATGGATATCAATGCTATTGATAACATTACTCGTAACCAACTCATCGAGGAGTTTGAGAAGATAGGAGAAGAGACCGCTGAAAAGTGGGAAAAGGACAATCAATGAACAAAAGATCTATGGAAGCTCACTACCAAGGTTAAAACTGAGATGAAAATAAAAAACAATGAGGCTAGTGTAAAATTTAAAGTAATTTATACAACAACCACTACTAGTGTAAAAAGCATAACATATTTTACCAAGCTAGCCGCACAACTAGATCAAATCACTACTCTCTTCCAAAAGGAAGTAGATGATTGGAAGACACATGAAGATGTGCTTAGAAAAGAAGGGCCAAATTTGTTAGAGGAGCCAAATGAAAGTTCTTCCCAAGGGCATACAACCAAATTAGTGTAGGGTGATGTTAGATCCCAAGATTCTCGTATTATTTTATTGGTAAAGTTCCACACTAGGAACTAACTCTCATTATTAGCAATAGATGATGAAATCTTTGCTGAAATCAGGACAGGCCAAAACTGGAGTTTTAGCGATAGCTCTCTTTAATACCTTCAAAGGATTCCTTTCCTTCAGAAGACCAACCAAATGTTTGCTTCCCTTTCATCATCTGAGAAATATTCAAAGTAACTCTGCAAAATCAGGGACGTCCCAATTTCAATTATGCAAGCTGTTCCAAGTTTTCGGCCGAAACACCCGAACCGCGTACTCCGGAACTTTTCGTCCCAAATGTCCCAAGTTCAAATGGGACTTTTGTTCCATTTTCGGCTGAAACACCCGAACTGCGTACTCCGGAACTTTTCGTCCCAAATGTCCCAAGTTCAAATGGGCCTTTTGTTCCATTTTTGGCCGAAACACCCGAACCGCGTACTTCGCGCATTTTCGTCTCAAATGTCCCAAAAATTTTCGGACCCATTGGAACCTTTTCGGCCGATTCTCCCAAATCGCGCACTTTGCGCATTCATGTCCCGCGTGTCCCAAAAGACATTTGTGCGTCTTTTCCCCACCTCGCCCGAACCGGCCGAGCCGCGTGTTTCTCGCATCCGCGTCTCACATGTCCCAAATGAACCAAGTGCCATTCGTGCTATTTTTTCCGCTCTACTGAATATCCTGCTATTCAAATTGGTGGCGTATATATTAACTGGCACCATTCATGGCCTTTCTCTCTCCTAAACGGCTATTATAACGGGTATTCCCCCTTTGCCATTTTTCACATGTTTCCATTGCTTACCCACTTTGCAACCTAATTCCCTACGCGTGTATCCCTTTTCTCTTGTTAATTCCTCCCCGAGTTTAGGTTGCAGCTCTGAGACTATCAATATGAAGATAAAATTCCAGGGACAGGAACAAGTTTCACCACTAGAGTCTGTCATTCTCAATATTGGGGACAGTGAAGCTTGACATCTCGACTTCGGTGATTTTTGGGCGATGGGTGGCAGATGCAAACCCTACACCAATGGCACAAATGATTCACGGATAGCGGTTTGGCCTTTACTGGCGGTTTCCCGATCTCGGTACAGTGTGTTGATACCATGCTTTCATGCGGAGCTCACTTCAAACCCCGCTGCGAGCGAATTGACCAATATCCACGGGGAACTCATCACCAAATTGGATGTTGCCGCCATTAGCACTGTTCTGAGCATGATTTCCAGAGATGGATACTGCCAATAGTCATTTCTCAGGATCAAGACAGGCCCTGTTCAACCAAGACATGTGACACATATAAGGCACGAGTGGCGAAGTCTTGGCTGACGAACCCTCAGAAGGAGCTTCTCATCTGACCAAAACCCTTTTACGGGAAGATTTCAATGAAGAATTGTCCTCGACTTCATAATTTTGCTGGCTCGGGTATGTGTTTTCCCTCTACCAATGAATTTCACTTCTGGATGTGCCCGCTCATCAGCATGGTGTGCGAGGGGACACAGAATATCAACTGAGCAGAGATCATCAGCATGAATTTGGCAGAGCAGCTATCCAAAGTGCAGTAAACGAAGAAGTTCTACATGACTTCTTACCTGATGTATACCCTGGTAGTGTCACGGAAATGGTTTTGTTTTTCCTACATTGATGCTCACAAAGATGACCCAGTGTATGCCTACTGTCCGCAGTTCACCTGGAGACCAGCAATCGAAATTTCAGAAGGGTCAATGACACTTTCACCATGTACGTGGTCAGGCTGCTCGAAGGTGATACTGCTAGGAGGTTTTCAGATGAAGCCATGAACCTGATATCGCAATATGGTGCTTATTTCATCCAATTCAGGAAATTTTCTTATATCAGGCTTGCATGCTATGAGAGCACCCCTCTGAGGCTTCCCATGTTCTGCAATGATAAGATGGCCTTGATTGAAGTATGCAGGGACAAGAAGATTTCTGATTTGCATTTTCCCATCTCTTTGGGAAATTACACTTGTAAAACAGCCCTAGACGCACAGAACATAGAGAGATCCCTGGTACCTATCACCGTTCATTTCTTCAAACCAAGAAGTTTGTTCGACTTGAAGAAGTTCATTGAACAGAACATCAAGATAATCTACCATCATAGGGCAGATACAAAAGACTACTGGGCTAACTGTGCAGATGATTTTGAGGCCAGGAGAAGGCATTGTGGCAGGTTCTCCCTGCAATTGATCCAAGAACTCAGCTTGTATCAAGTTCCCAAAGGACTCCAGGATGACAATTCTGATCTATACTCGTATGAGTATGACAGTGTGACTAAGCACACCCCCTTGGAGAACTTGGATTGGAACAGGAAAGAAAAATATGATCTGGCTGAGATACTTGCCCCAGTCTTAGTCAGAACTAAGGTCTGGTTTGACAGAAAAGTTCGAGAGCTCAGAAGGCACTCAGGAGAGTCCTCTTCCAAGGATGTTTCAACACCATGGAGAGAGACATCGGTTCCCAGGTCAGAAACACCAGTGCAAACCCCAACTGCCTCATCAATACAAGGACCTGCAGCTTCCACTCCTTCTTCATCCACTCAAGTGTACCAGAAGAAACTCAAGGAGGTTAAGAAGGAGCCTGTGGAAAATGATCCTCAAAGAAAGCAGGTAGAAGTGCCTATGGGACCGGAGAACATCATTGTTCTCAGTGAAAGCGAAGAAAGTGAAGTACCAGCCCTTGCAGATGCTCCTGAAGATCCAACAAATCAAGATAAGGAAGTACAGAGCACTGTACTTCCATGTGCTATTGATTCCTCTGCAGTGATTGTCTCCAGCGCCCCACTCACATCTCAACTTGAGGCAACAGTTGTGCAAACCTTGAGTGTCATGAGCTCCATGTCTCTTGGTCCTCTTGCCCCTCCTGCTGCTTCCTCTTCCTATTTTACGTGGGTTCAACCTTTTTTTGATAGTAGAAAGAGGAAATCTTCCTCTCGGAGCTCAGGGCCCCATTTTGATGCTGTGGCAGCCATGTTGGGCACTACTCCTTCTCGTGCCAAGAAAGCCAAGGTCACCTCCATAATAGTGTCTGATGCTCAAGGTCATCAATTCCTGGAGATTGCAGAGCCTACAGTGGACAAGTCAGAGCAGGACTTGCAGACATCTAACTTAGAGCTCTCAAGGATTCCAATGGGAGAATCTACCCTTGAAGGTGAGATTCACAACCTCAAAGAAACAGTCACAAGAGTCATTGGGAGGGTAGAGAAAGGGTAGCAAACTATTGAGTAATTAGAAGAACAGGCCCAAATTCTCACAGGTTTCATCAAGTCTCTTTTGTCTAAGGAAAAAGTTTTAGACCCTACTCCATTGACCACTCTTCCACCACCTGTAATTTTGAGCCAAGATGAAGTACAGAGTATCAAAGACATGCACAAGTATTCCGTCTATGGCAGAGCTATGGAAGCCATGGTGGATGATATGCTTGTTGCAGGGTTGAAATTCATCGATGAAGCTTTCAAACTCCATGGAAAAGTGAACAATTTGCAACAGAAGCTCTCCTCTACTATTGGGATCATGGATAAAGAGCTCAAACTCTGGAGTAGTTGCATAGTAGACCTCCGCCTTATGGGACAGACAGATGAGAACATCTTACTGGAAAATAAGGTTTTTGATGATGCAAAGGATAATCTATCAAAATCCTAGGTTTACAGCGTGGAGTGGAAGATCAAAGTCTTGGAGGAGGCTTTGGGAGAACTGAAGAACAGTTGGAAAAAGGGTGAAGCTTTCAAGACACTGGTGGTCTCTGCTTTCAAATATATACACTGCCATCTTCAAGATGAAACTTCTGGTGTACTCCTTTCCTTGCAAGAAATCAAAGCTCAATTCAGAGCTTATGTCAAAGATAACTTATTCAAGGAAAGTTCCATCTCCAAGGAGAAAATGAAGGAGATTTTCTCTCTTCAATCTTCCGTTGAAGAAGAAAACAAAGATTATCATACTCATGTCGAGTTTGATAAAGAGATGGAGAAGTGTCTTGGATTTTGGACTCAGTCTACGACTAACATGTCAGTCCCTCGTGGCAGAGACATAGCTGAGGCGTTAAAGAAGTTCAGGCAGTGAATTTTGAAGTCAGTGGGTCCCTCTCAGTAACTAACCACCTGTCTTCTTCTCCTTATTCTTCTCTTCTTTTCTAATTCTTTTTCTCGGATTCATTGTAAAATGTTGAGGTATTGCGGCTGGAAGTCCTTAACTATTCTTAGTTAAAAGAAGTAGTTAAAAAGAGTAATTGATTTGTAAGCTATATAATGGCCCTTCCACGCCATTTTGAAGGAGGAAGAACTGGGCTTATTTTCTGAAAAGTGTAAATAGATTATAAATAAATCAATACAGAAGGACTTTCCTTTCTTTGTCTATCTGATCTCTGTTATTCCTAAGATTTCATTTATTTTCTTTGTGAAGATCATTTGTCTGAAGTTCGTTAGTCTTACCGATTGCATACTCTTCAACTTTGCAAGCATGGTGATCTTGTATAACCAAGAAGGAACTTTGTGTCCTTGATTAATGAATCTGTGTTATGTTAAGAAACTTTGTGTTCTAAGCAGATGTTATTTACAGAACTTTGTGTCTTTGAATTCCATCTTATTTATCCGATACAAATGATCTTGTTTCAATTCACTGTGACTTCGCATACATAAAGAATTACTCTGATATCTATAATTCTGCATGTTTCCTTTCTGCTCTTTCCCGTACTCTCATTTCCTCAATCCTTTTGTAATTGATGATCTTCATAGAAAACACTTTCGTAATATCCAAGTTTAACCAACAAATCATGTCTTGTACATTTGTAAATAAGTTTGTTTCTGAATAAGGGAACCTCTCCCATTAAAGAGGAGGGACTTCTTTTCCCCTGACTGTTGCTCTTCGTAAAGTCCTATCTGACGACCAACAGGACCATAGTAGCAGGATTGATAAAATCTATAGAGGTAGAAATGCAAGCAAAGGGTATTCAATTTGCTACCATATTTCATATAATGAAAAAGGGAAGACCGATGTCAGATTTCAGAGAAAATAAAATGCTATATCAATTTATTGGTCTACAGAATGTTCCTCAATCTCATTGGTAAGATACCAGTGGCTGGGAGATTACAAAATGTCTATCTATGGTAGAAAAGGAGGATTTGAAACTGTGTGTTCAAAAGGCAAAGTAGATTTCCCTTTCATTAGATGAGGTTGCTGCAGTTGATAATACTTCATGGATATGTATTCATGTTTACACATTTGCTAATGAAATAAGGACTCCAAACCTCTTAGCAATTCATAAAATGACCGAGAATTGCAATTCTGAATATATATATATATATATATATATATATATATATATATATATATATATATATATATAAATTGGTGGTTTCAAATATGAAGGATATTACCGGAATGGATGACTTTGCAATTGCAACAAAATTAGTTTGTGTCAAAACCAATGTTGTAGCTATAATACAGGGAGCCACAAATGGTCTATGTGTTAGAATTCAGAAAACTATTGCTCCGTATATGGTTGTTTTCCGCTGCATGGATCACAAAATGAATCTCGCCTACAAAATTGTGAGCACATTTGAAAATGTAGCTAAAGTGGAGGAATTGATACGTGATCTACATGCCTATTATTCCAGCAGTCTGAAAAGATTTTTAGAATTTCAAAAATTTGCTATTGGACTGACAGAGGGAAAAAAATTCTTAAATATGTAGATACTAGATGGATATCTATGTATGAACCTTCATGTAGAATATTTGATGAATATCCTTCACTGATAGGATTTATGTTTAAATATCGCAGGGATGTAGATAAAGCTAAAGATCTATTTTTCCATCTAATTGACAAAAAATTTACTCACACTCTGCGGTATTTTTCCCATGTTGAGGGAGATTAATATTTTAACAAAGCATGCAAAAGATCAGTCTTTCTACATTATAGACTTCATAAGACTCAGAAGATGTGTTTTCTGGAGTCTAGAAAGTTTATATTTTTATGATGGGAGTTTTCAGGGTGCTACTTTTGAAAACTGGAATGCATTGAAAAATTTGAAAAATTCTAGGTGCTTCTTAAAGTACAATATACATGATCATCTATGTATAGCAACACATGGAAGAGATATTCCACTTCATACATTCCAAAAAAGAGTTGATATGCCTAACTCAAAAATATAAGAAGTACGAGTGACATGAAATTTATATGATGCAATATTAATGAAAACTAGGAATAAGTTGAGAAATATCTCTGAATCATTAGCTAAAGAGATCTAGGAAAGATTAAAAAATGATAAAATAATTGAATCAATTCTAAATCCGTAGTTTTAGAATTTGTCAGGTGGCAAACCATATACATCTATCAATCCTTTATTTATAAAAAACATGGGTGATCTAATTGATCATATCTCTAAGAATGAAGAGATGAATGGATTTTCTTTAGAAGGTATTTTGAAAAGAAAACTACTTAGTTCAAAGTCAATGGATTTTGGTAATACTATGATATGAAAAGTTCAACTTCTAAAAAACCCATAGGATTACAGTGCCATGAAAAGGATTTGGAAGGATATTTGTTCCAGTAGTATTCTAAGTGAAGATCTGAGCGAGTATATTAAGATGTATGAGTTATGCCAAACAATGATTCTGGGTTATGTGGAAGATGAGAGGATTTTCAGTGCACTATCCTTTTTAAAGTTCAAAGTTTGAAACAAATTGGATAGGAATCTATAAATTTGTCTTAGATTGTATGTATCCCATTATTCAGTGGAGTCTTTTCCTTATGATAGAGCACTGGCATTGTGGAATTCACTAGTAGAAAAAAGAGGAGTTAGTCATATTATGCCTGACCCAGGGGATCGAGACACATCCACAGATCATGCTACAGTTGATTTCCAAGACACAAATGAAAGTGTTTCTTCAGGACTATTCTAATTCACATAGATTTCATTACAATAATGTTATGTAACATGTATTGATTTATTTCATATGGAGATTACAACTTTTCCATTGGACCAATGTCATTATATGTTTCAATTATCCCATTTGTGTTTTATATTTGGTTTTCAAATTCAGTCTGAAATTAGTACACATTTGTCTTTTATATCTGTTAATTGATTTATTTTACATCTGCAACAAATAAGAAACGTAAATATTTTAAAGAAACAAATTTAAGTAAATTTAAGCAACATTTACATAAACAATAAAAAAGAAACATAGTTTGTATTATCAACTTATAATAACATTATACAATTATAATTTCCAAAGTTCTTTCGAAATTGATCTCTCATGTGGTGGATTACTTTATGAAAAAAATTACAAATCCATAAAGCATTGTCGGCTAATACAATTCCAAAAAGGGGGTTTTCATAACATATCAAAGCTTCCGGACAAGTTCTATCATATAAGGACACATTACGAGGTCATCCTCTTTCTTCCTATGATTCAAAATCATAGTTGTCCTTACATCTGCCACATGGAATAAAAACTAAAAAAGGGCTGGCCATTATCTTTTAATTCCTACACCAGTGTCAGAATTGTGACAACACACCTGTCACATGGTGAAATTTACTAACATATATTATTTTATGTTGCAGGTGAAGCTTGTTCTTTTTATTGCGTTAGAAGTGGAGGATTCTACTACATCTATACAAAGCTATCTGCTATAACTCCCGATGCCTACAGATATCGTGTTGTGGTATTGATATTCTCTAGAATATTCAGCTCCTCCCTCGCTACATCTCTTGCAGAAAAAAGTGTTGCATTTGTGTATGTATTTTCCTTCAGTAAGACTTCTGGATCCATATTATGCTCCCTTATTATCCTTCTCAACGTATTATTTTGTTTATTTATAACAATGAATTTTTCCTTTAACTGTGCAAATGAATTCAGGATTTTGCAGGCATTCTTCAAATGTGCTTCAAATACAACTGCTTCTTTCTTTAAATTTTCATATTTTGCCTACAAAACAAAAATATTAAGTTTTTAGTCTATTAGATAATATGAAAAAATATATTGCAGTGCTTATAATATTAGGATTTTGCATGTAAAACTAAAATCCCACTCTCAACAACTTTTTCTTTTTCAGCATTTGCTATTAAGACATTTGTCTTGTCTTTAGCCCATTTATCGTAGTAAGCCTGTGCTTCGGTGTTGAGATTATCCAACCTGTTTAGCATTATGTATATCATTTCATCATTCTAATCATTACTATATGAAATAGTCCCTGACTGATATTTGTTTAGCAAAACATCCTGTCATGTTGGTTGGATCTCTACGTCAGTGAACAATGAATGCCTTTGAGCATGATTATGGTATCGTGTATTTATTTCTTTTATCAAATTTTTTTCTCTCCTCTCCCAAGACCGCACCAAATCCACATCAGAAATTACAACCTCTTGAATTGTTTCCCCCATACTATATGATATCAGATTTTCTAATATAAAACGTGTCTTTTCATCATCTGTTTGTGGATCATTTCTTGGTGGAGGAGGAGAGTCACTGCATTGTATTACATGCACATTTTATTGTGGTTGAGGTGGATTCGATTGAATCATATCGTGGGTGTCAAAATATTTACCCTTGTCTACATCACCACTTTCAAATCCCAAATACTCCTTGTCAAGGGAGATGTTTTTGAAAAGCTGTGTGGTTGTTACACTTAAAACACCACGTAGTGACAGTCCAAGAAATTTTGTGGTAGCAGGATGAACTGTTCCTGCTCACTCTACATGAAACCTTATATTCTTTCCTACAATTCTTTTTGTTTGGACTAGACATGCTGGAGGTATTGGTTGCCTCCTTG
Organism: Taxus chinensis; assembly: GCA_019776745.2. Lineage (NCBI taxonomy): Eukaryota > Viridiplantae > Streptophyta > Pinopsida > Cupressales > Taxaceae > Taxus > Taxus chinensis. The sequence continues at coordinate 294,623,618 of CM034151.1, forward strand.
CAAGTGGAACATTCCCAAAAGCCACATTACTTGCATAAAGCAAACAAAAAATTGTCAGAATATTACGGTTGTGCTTTGTAAATGCTAAAAAATTGTAAGGAAAAAACATTCTAAATATTATAAATTACAATATACCTTGCATAGATGGAGACACAATCATGACATTTTGATCTTCAAACCTGGAATGAGTTTGATCTTCATCATCAAACTCAGTAGTTTCTAAATACAATAAATGTATAAAAGAATAGTAGAAATATTAAAATATAGTAGTACATACATAATCTATATTAATTGTTTGAATTAGTTATTTATAAAAAATATAACTTCATACCTGAACTTAAATGTGATGGTAAACGTAATGCACATATCAAAACCTAAGGCCACTTTTGATGAGGAGGTCTTACTGGTGTTGATTCTACTGGATCCATTTCAGAATCAGAAGAGACCTCTGGAGGGGCTTTACCTCTAACAATTACCTCCTTATGAGATGTTACAGCTATAATTTTTCTCTGAAAAATAAAATCACACAATTATTATTTTATTTAAAAATATTGAAGTTGAAATCCTTATAACAAGTAAATAGTAAAGGTAACTATTACCAACTTGTTGTTATTCGAGAGTAAGACCAATCATTTGATCATTAATTGTAGTTGGAATTTTATCTTGCGGAATTTCGTAGTATTCTTCATAATAAAAAGCAAGAATATAATTTCAACAAGAGAATATAGTCATGGATTTATCATATTGATTAGCTTTACAGGCATGGGAGATATCTATTTTTATTCTGTTGGAAAAACAACTGCACCAATCAAATTGTTTCCCTACTAGTGTCCACAATAAATATTGAACTGCCCAATACATAATGTCTACAGATCTGTCCTGTACTACAATCTTGGCCTAAAAAAGTGATGCAACTACAATAAAGAATTTGTTTGTAATACCTTGTAGAAGAAGGCCTCTTGATGAATGATTAAGAGGAGCTGAAATAACAAAGAATAAATGTTAGAGCCTTGGGTGGTCCAATAATGTTAAGAACAAAAGCATTTGAAAACAATAAACTTACCATTAACCTATACATTGTAATGAGACTCCAAATTTTTTTTGCCTTCATCTGTAAGAACAACCTTTGTAGTAATGACCGACTTATTTTTGAATGGTAAACCTGTTAACCGATGTACATCCTTGGGTTCAATTGAGAAATAAATTTGATGACATCTCAAATGAACGAGGAGAATGGGAAATTTACCTTCACTCTCGTTGTAAGAGGCAAGAAGGTAATCAAGGACTGAAGTATCAATATCGAATTGGGGCATGTCCACAAGCCTGATAAATTCTGAGTTTTCAAGTCAATCCTTTTGTGCATCTTTTGATCTTATTAGAGCTACAATATGTGGGCACATGATGTTTTTGTATTGAAATTTGGGTGTAGGAATAGATGTAGTGCTGGCCATTGCTGAAATTTAGGAGAAGTTTGAAGATTGGAGAGCTTAGAGCACTGGTGATTTTCGTAGAAAAGTGAACAATTAAAACTTGAAGGGGTATTTATAGGGTTCTGCATGGTTCAAAGGACACATGACGGAAAACTATTGGCTGGATGTGGTAGCCCAACCCTTACTCACCCAACCCACATGACCAAACATTAACCATCCAACCCACCTGCCTAACTCTTAGCCATCCAACCTCTCGAGGATCAACTGTCCAACCCCCACCTGACCAACCCACTCATCTAAAAATTAGCCATCCAACCCCTCACCCATCCAACCCACCCTTCCAACGATTAACCATCTAACACCTTGCTCATCCAACTCCTCGTCTGTCCAAACTACATGTCCAAACCTCAGTCATCCAACTCTCACCCGTCCAACACTTAGCCATCCAACCCCTCACCCATCCAACCCTTAGCCGTCTAACCCATCACCCATCCAACCCACTGTCCAAACCTTAGCCATCCAACCCTTAGCTACCCAACCCTTAGCCATTCAACCTTCACCCATCCCACATGCAACCATCCAACCTCTCACCCATTCAACTCTTAGCCATCCAACCCATCACTCGTCCAACCCACCATCCAACCCTTGGCCATCCAACCCTTAACCGTCTAACCCTTAGCTATCCAAACCTTAGCCATCTAACCCCTAACCCCTCCATCCCTCCCACCCAACCCTTAACCATCTAGATCCTCACTCATTCAACCCCACCTACCCAATAGTTTCCTAACCCCTCACCCATCCAATCCACCTGCCCAATCCTTAGCTGTCCAACCCTCACCCGCATAACTCCTAAATCGTCCAGCCCCCTACCAACCTATCCAACATAATTCCTACCCAACGGTAATTCTCAACCAACCTACCCGAACAACTTTATGCAATGAGGAAAAAATTCTCTCTGTGAAATATCCTTTGCCATGAAACATTTTTTCAGATATTCACCAACGATTCGAAAGTCGATTTTTTAGATTCACCAATGTTTCAAAAGTAATTTTGTAGAGGGGTCTTCTTAAAATGAACCTTGGTAGGTAGATGATGTGATGAAGGTACATAAGTGGGTTACCGTAACTTGGAATTTCCTTAGTGAAGTGGTTTCTTGACCAAGGTTAATGGATGTGGTCCTAAGATCGATAGAAGAGGTAAGGGTGAATAAGGCCTAGAAGATTGCGTCTTCTTATTAGGTGTGGGAGTTGACTTCGTGAAGGGTGGTTGTTTAGTAGACAAGTGTAATTTGAATACAGGATGTAGTATAATAGGCATAGGATGGACTCCCAATGTAGCATTAGGTTTAGTTGCAGGTGGTGGTTTAGGTGTTGATGAAGGTTTGGGTGCAAATGAAGGTTGATGTGAAGGTGAGGCTGATGAAGAAGATGCTAATATGACTAGTTCAGGCATCATGGTCTTATTTGTTTGGAATATCATTGGGTAGACTATGGAGGTGTCTTGGGTAAGAATATTCATTTGTGTAGGTACTGTGAGATAGAGTTGCCTCCAAAGGGTGGTGTGGTTGACATACTCTAAGCGATCAACCAAACGAGATAATGGCATAGAAGTAGAGGAAGATGGTGATGAATTGGTGGTAATCCCTATGAAATATTATGAGGTCTATGAGATAGGGAAGTTTTTGGCTTCTGAATCTATAGGCAGAAGTGATGCAAGAAGATTAATAGGATCCTGGTAGACCTTGGGAGACACATCACTGATAGGAAGAGAGTATAAAAGTGGCTCCTCTATGGGTTAAGGAGGGGGAAAGGTAGGTGGTGTAGAATCTTCCTTAGGTAGAGAAGAGGATAAAATAGACTCTTCTTTGGGTAGAATCGTGGGTAATACAGGTTTCTTGATAGGTGATGGAATAAGTGGGGCAAACACCTCTTTAGATGGAGTAGGTGATGTAGGTTGCTGGGTAGGTAAAAAAATGGATAAGGTCATCTCTTCCATGGGTAGAAGAGTAGGCGAGGTAGGATCCTCCATGGGTAGAGGGGTAGGAAAAATAGGCTCGTCTGTGGGAAGATGAGCGCGTGTAAGAATTTTGTCAATAGATGGGATGGGAGGTAGCTGAGTAGTAAAGGAAGGTATATTATCGAAGAAGGCACGAACCTCATGAATATTGGTGTCAGATGTCTCACCCACCTAGTTTGATGAATGGGTATGGTTTGGAAAATGTTTCTTAAAGACCTGAAGGTTTTGATTTGTTGGCGCGTTAGGGTTATCTTGGACGAGATCTCCATTATCTAGCATTTTCTGGATGATGTTCTCAAAATTTTTGTGGTTTCCATTGCTATGGCCCCTAACATGGTGATAGTTTAGGTAGTAATTCTCTTTATACCATGCTAGTACATGACGGAAAGGGTCAAAACCAGTATGTGGTTTGATTGGCAGAAGAGTGATATCACCTGCTTTTAACAACTTTTCCAATATAAAGGATTAAGGTTCTCCTATGGGGGTATAACGTCTTTGTTCGTACTTATACGGGAAATTCTAAACATGGGACATATTAGAGGGAGGTTTGATTGGTTTAATAGATGTGAAGGACCAAATTTGAGAACCACCACATTAGTAGATCCTTTTACCTTGGAAAAATTGTTTTGCAGCTTAGAAGAAGGAGTGTCATTTTATTTAAATAGAGTGATCTTGTTATGCAGATGAGGTTTATTCTCTTCCAGGGAACATATATCTAACTTCCAAGCCATGGTGAATGCCTCGTCAAACATTCAGAATGTATGTAATTGAAGATTTGGTGAGATGTTCCTGACACAAGTTCTAGTGAACAACTCTATCAACTCGGTTTGTGGAAGTTGAAAGGTGAGCTAGTTGATAAGGCTCCCCCAACATGTGACAAAATCAATGATAGATTCATCCTCGTATTGGTGCATCGAATACAAATCAATCTTGGAGATATTTTTGGTGATGTTGATGGAGAAATGGTCAAGGAAGGTCCAAGCCAACTAATTGAATGAAAAGATTGTGTGCCTGGGTAAAGCACTATACCAATCTAAAGCAGGTCTTGTAAAGGGCATGGGAAAAGTCCTAAGGAGTAAGGGGTCATTGTAGGCAATCAGATAAAAAATGTGTTTAAATGATCACAAATGTTATTATGGATCTTCCTTGCTATTAAACAGATTGAACTTAGGCATCTCCCAATGTGGGGGATAAGAATGAATGGGTATAGATGGATGAATAGGCTCATTACAAATTTCATAGGTCAAGGTATTACAAGAATCGGAAATAGATGCTTCGAGGGTATGCATCTTGTCCATCATCATTTTGATCAGATCCATGGTCAAATTAGATTGAAGCACACCTCCTGTAGTATAAGGAGGTGGATATGATGAGTAGGACGTAGAGGGCACACCACTATATGGAGGTGCCGAGTGAGAAAAAATGAGAAGGGGGGATATAAATAGTGATAGATGATGATGGTATATACCCTAAATGGGAGGTGTAGGAAACAGGTGGTGGTTGAGATAGGGTATAGGTGGGAGGAACATGTGTATAGAACCTCATAGCAATAGGTGGTAGAGTAGCAGATATAGAAACGACCAAACTTTTAAAAGGGGTCAATGCAACTAGAGGTTGCGAGGTAATAAGGATTGATGATGTGGGAATCCCTACACTAAGAGGCATAGATGATGGTGGTAATGCAGATGTCAAAGGGGTGACAGACGCTGAAGGTGCAATATATGTCATAGGTGTGACAGTTAACACTGAAGATGTAGGGATGATTTGAGAAATGATGGGTGGTGAGGTGGAAGTAGGTAATGCTACACTGGTGGTGGCTGATACAGAAGTGGGGGTGAGAGCGGGAGACATGGAGGTAGGCATCTTGAATAAAGGTTAACCTGACGAGTCATGAGTAGAAGAATGGGCAAGGTAATACTGCAAGGTTACAATATTATGATCAAGGAATTTTATGAATTCCTCATCACCTGCGGGTATAGCAGTAGAAGAAGCGAGGTCTATGGGTGAAGAAATCGAATATGGTGAAGGACTAGGTGGTAATGGTTGATGGACTAGTGTGAAAGACTAGGGCGTTGGCTTGCCAAAGAGTCAGAAACCATGTGAATAATGAAATAACAGGTGGTATTAATCTCTTGAAAATTATACAGAAACACATAAACATAAGATAGGAAAAATCTGGAAGATGATGATAAGATGCTATTTTGACAGGAAAATCAAAACATAGAAACCAACATCGGTTGGGTAACTGGTGCCAGTTAGGAAAAGATGAACTGATGCAATGGTCACTAGGACCTGGTGTCAGTTACTATGGATAACTTAGAAATTTAGAAAATCTAGATAAGAAAGGTACAAAAGGTGAAACAGGGTTCTGTAAGTGGTGACGGAGACTCCAAAATGAGTGTATTAGAAGAGAACAAAACATAAGAAGTGACAAAAAGTGTAAATATCATATTAAAGTTTTTTTTGACTAGATGATGAAAAACACAGAGAATGACACCGTTTAGGTAATAGGTGATGGTATGATAATGGAACTAACCGTGGCCACTGGACCAATGCCGACCACTGATAAATTTGAGAAACTTAAGACATTTTGAAATTTGGAGTGATTTAAGTCAAAAAAAAGTAAACCCAGAAGTTGAGTATGGAAAAATGATGTCCTATCACACTTTGAAAAATACGAAATACACTAACTATGATTGTGGAGTGTGAAAGAAAAGAAAATAAAGGAGATGAATCGTTCTTACAACTAAAAATGCAAATAAAAAACTAGCAAACACGCAAATCCTAGGTATAATATTTTTATGTTATGTGGCTTATGCCTTTTTAAACTGACTGTAAATAGAGTAGAGTTGTTGGTCAATGAAGGTTCCCTATAAGCAGTCTATATGGCTGGTATCAGGTGTTTTTTGTTTAAAGTGTCCCCAATATATACTTCACATTACGTGAGGTCTGAACTCTGATATGATGACTAGCCAGAACATTAGCTAGATCCACCATCAACAGGTTATTAATCTTTGATGACAACTACTGGGAAGGAAGATGTTTAAGAAATGAGTAAATTGTTAAAGTGATTTGGACAAGGGTGTGTGTGCACAAAGTGTAAACTACAATTAATTCCCACCAATCGTCAACTATTCATGACCTCCAGTATATAGATTGAAAATAAAATTTAGGTGATCTAATGTAACAATCACAAGGATGAAATGCACAAATTTTTAAAACCCAAATTGACAATGAAATTTGATGTAGCAAGTGGAGAACAGGAAGAGGAATGCTCTTTCACTAGATGCAATACAAAAGAAAAGAAGAATAAATGTTCTTTTTAAGCACCAAAGAACAAATTTTGTTTAGAAAAATAGAAAGAAGAGAAGGTTTCTAGGGAGAAATTTAATGTGAATTTTTCCAGAAAGAAACAAACACACAAATATTCCCTAAAATGAACAATGTAAAGAACCCAAAATATAGGGTCCCACCGGGTGTGCCAAAATGTTTCACCAACAAAATACACATTATTTTCAGAAACAAATAATAGGTGAGGTGAGGAGGAATACCTGTGATTATGTAGACATTGTGCATGCGTAGAATTTTGACCAAGCTGATTGTGAGAGCTTCCCTTTGGCTAGGAGGAATGACCTATATAAGAAACACAACAAGACCACTAAATGATATTAAATAACAAATGGTAAAGGACTGCCTAGCAAAGGATAGATCCAAGAAGCGTGATGCTTCCTCGAATGGCTGTCAATCCCCTGTTTATAAAAAATTAATGCCAGAAAGAATTGTACATGAATGATTCCTACCGTAGTTGATAAGATTTATGTATCTCCTATAACATACAATAAGTAAATTTGATCTAAATAGCACAGTTACGATGAAGTTCGGAGGTATAATAGGCTAGTTTGGGTCTGCAGGTTTGACAGAGGTTGTAGGTGAGGTTTGGGTAAGGTTTTGAAAGGTTCTGGGTTGTTTTGGATGAGTTAAAAGCTTTCTGGTTTGGGGAAAGTTACCAATTACTGAGACTGATGCTGGTTGGGAAACCGATGCTAGCTACTGGTAGTGAACCGACGCCGGTTGGGTGACTGGTGTCGGTAGGGGAAATTTGGTAAGAATATTAAAAATGAAGTTTTGGGGCACTCTTTGTGATTGCACAGAGAGTGACGGGGGTTTAGGTGAGGTTGTGGGATTTTTGTAAGGACTCAGAGGTAGAAATATAGAGGTTTGGGCAAGGTACGATGGGTAAATGGGAAGATAGTTAGACTAAGGTACTGTGGGAGAGATCTGGGTGAGGTAGAATATGGAATGAAATAGATAGCTAATAAAATAATCAATCTACTGAAAATGAAAAAGAATGAATAATACTTACTTGTGGGGTGCAGGTAGAAAGCTGGTGGTGGTGAGGATTGTAGAAAAAGTGGTCCCGAATGAATGCAACAACAACTAGAAGGCACGATGCTTCCTGGAGAGTGTACAGGAGCTTTGGATCTACCTGTGGATGGTTGGTATGGTCTCTGAATGCAGTGAGGGTCTCTGGTGTGTCAAAAAGTCACTGGAAAAATCGTGAACAAGAATGCAAGGTCAAAAAATCTAGATGAAAAGATTTAGAACCCAAACAAAGAGTTAGAAACTCTTACTAAATGTATTTGACGATGTTTAGGTGACCGACACCAGCTGAGGGATAACTGGTGCCAGTTAAGGAGAATAGGTCATAGTTGTTAAAAATAGTTTGATCCTTACTAAATTTTACGTGATATTATTTTTGGTTCCGGTTCATAAGTGAAGAATTGTGGTAAATGGAGTTGGAAATTTGTTAGAGGGTTAATAGGTCATTAAGATTAGGGTTAGACTAAATCCTAATTGGTTAGGATAAGTGGGGACTTAGTCTAAGGTAATAAATGGAGTTGGAATGGGTCTAGGGTGAGGTAGAGAGGTGGTTGGGTGAGGTAGGTAATTAAATTAATTTTGGTAATTAAGTTAATTAAAATGTGTTCAAGTGGGAATGGTGAGGGAATATTATTTCATTAATTAATCGAAGGGGGTTTAGAGGGTTACAACTTAATTTTGGGTGTCTACACCCTCACATAAAATATGATTAATATTACACTCATAAAATCATATTTATCTTTCCAATTTCAAGATCATACTCTGTTTTATACCTTTTTAGAGTGCCAATTTCGAGATCATTCCCCACACCTAAACTGAAATAAACAACAAAAATCAATTCTCCAATAGATAGAACAATTTTTGCACGTAAACCTTGATATGAAATACTTATTGGTTGATTGTAAACCTTACAGTGTATAATTATATATTGAACATGTTTTTTTATTATTGGAAAGAAGTGCATGGTGTTGGGGGAAGGGACTACTTGAATGGTGGGATTAGTTTGGTACATCATTTGTTATACTAATAGCTACTTGTCTTGGACTATGATTAGCAATTTTGAATGTTAAGTGTGTTTGATTTATTATAGGTATCATGTGGACGTTATTGTATAATATGATTATTACCCGTTTTTGTAATAAAATGAAGTAACTACCTCTTGTGGATTTTGACTTGATACTGAAATTTTTTCATGAATAACACTTAATGGTGTACACTCAAAATCTATGCACTTGGGTACATTTATAAGTTTTAGGAATCATGTTTACATTACTAAGTTTTAGGACTTATAAATGGATTTACACATCTTATAGTTTTATCTTTCACTTTAATGGATTTACACATCTTATAGTTTTTTATGGAAATTGACTGATTTACCTTTTGATGGCCTCAGACACTAGCACCCAGTTAGGAAAGAAGCTCCTAGGTGTTCCTATCCCTCTTGGGCTTTCATGTCCCTCTCCTTCTTCATCTTACTCTTTTGGGTCATTTTTCTCTTCTTGATCACCTGTTAGCACTTTGGGTCAAATTTTCAGCTGTCAATTACAAAATTCAAACAAGGGAATCATATATAAACTTATTTAATTCTTCTAAATAAAGTGACAATCATGATAAAAATTATCGATCATAGCCTAAGTTTGCACAAAGGCACACCAACGCTACAAAGTAAACACCTAACACATTCATACAAGGGACAGGGGATGTATTGGTCTTCATACACTTCATAAGAGGGGAGTTTATTCTGGTTCATCACACACATTTTGCATACTCAATTCAAATCTAGATCTAGCCTTCTATCATTGTGTAACTTGCACAAGGGAAACCTAGGGCACGAGATAAGGGTATATATACACACATAGAGAGAACTATATGGAGTATGAGATATAATGTAGTGATCATTCATAAGTTCACTCTTCGAGGTGACCACCGGGGTCAGGTCGACTCCACATTCTGCATCTTTTTTATTAGATCTGATGTGGTTTGTGGGCATGTGTAGGTATTCACCTATTTTCCAGGTTACAGGTACAACCGATGACCTAACAAGTGAAATCAGATTAACAAAGAGTGAGAAAAAATGAATGCCTTAAGACCTAGAAAAGACTAGACTTCAAAGCATCTAAGTAGACACAGGAGCCCAAATTAGTCATTAGCACTTGAGGTGAAATTCTGTCCTCCTCTGAGCACTCCTATCCTAGTACATTCCTATGGTTCTTAAAACTTTATTGAGCCTTTATGACATTGTTTTCACCCTGTTCTAGCATGGATAAATAGTCCTGATCATTCCCAAGTTGCACAGAATCAGGTAAGTCATCTTTCTCCCTCTCTCATTTCCTTATGGTTTTACATTATTGAATGCTTAATGCCTACAGATTATAGTATTTAATCATCTTAATATCATTTATTATAGTAAGTTACTCTCAAATAAAATTTTATTCAAATTAAATTTTATTCAAATTATATTTTTGGTGAAACTGATCGATCAAACCCTACCTTCTAAAAATGAATCAGATTCTCTCTCCTTCTTTTGAATTTATGGACCAATACTCTTACCCATCTTATGCACCCACCAAGGTTTTTTACATAGTTTACATTGTTGTTGATTTTATACAGGTCCGTACCCAACACCTTCCCCAATGTAACCCTCTAATACCTGAACCAACTATTAATGTGGTCACCACTCAATGCAATAGGAAACCCATGGATCCACCCATCTCTATTCCACCACATATTACTTCTACAGTTCTTACCGACACATCCAAAAGTTATGATATCATTGAGAAACTAAAGAACACACCAGCTAAAATATCCCTTTATGATATTTTACACGTAATGAACTAGACGATTGTCATACATTAGAGGCTCCCCTACATTCCATTCAAATTACAAGTGATAATTTCCCATGTTGTCCTTCACCCATCTTATTTAATCCCTCAAAAACCTACCACCTGCCATATCACTCAGTAATGAGGATATCCCTCTTACTGTCATTGGTGATCATTCCTCACCCTTTTCTTAGTACATCTACTACTATGGCCACCATCATATCAAGCACATACTAATTGAAAATGTCTCCACTCTAAATATATGTCCCCTCTCATTACTCACGTAATTACAAATTCTTGATACTCAAATAACCAAATCCTCTACCCTTGTTCATGGTTATGTTTATACTACTTGAATCATAAATCAACACCATCACCTTACCTTTATAGGTTGAGCTCGAAAACCTTCCCACATTATTATATATCATTGATACATAATTTAGTTCCAATTTTTACATGGTAGACCATGGATCCACATTATGCATGTTATTCCTTATACAGTTCATCAATGCATTAAATTATTACATGATGAATATGAGCATACTATTTCCGTTGCCATCCTCAAACCCTTCAAGTATCTGCTGAATATACCTAGTCACTGCCATGCCTATACCCCTATTTATATCCAATTCCCTACCGTACTATTAATACATATAATAGAGGTGAATCCAATACTCCCATTACCTCTTCTACCTTCACATCACACCTTCCATCCCTACACATACCAATGATCTTATTTCCCCTACCATATATCCCTCCATCACTACCACTATTCCACCCTTTAATAATTCTTCTAGTCCTACATCCACCACCCCTCCTAATATCTTTGATAATGTTATCCAACAAGATAATGTCCAAACCGATGATTCCAATGATGAGGTTGATGTCGTAGATCTTATCTATGAAATTTTTTGCAACCTCAGATTTACTCCTCTTAAGGTAGATGAATCCTATTTCCAAGACACCTTTGTTGCTATTAGTCCTGGTAAGTATTAATCCAATCAACCTCCTCCCTCTACTACAACCATGATTCCTTTCTAGTAAACGATACATACATCAAACCTCATCCCACCACCTCCATCTCCCTAGGCCACCTTCGGTCTGCAACTCGATCCATTCACATGCACCTTACTCATACATGAATCTTATTGGCCTCATATTCCATTTGATACCACTTACCCTGACATTGTTTGCACACATGAAGGCTTAGCACAATTAGGACTCACACTTACTGATCTCCTCCCCTCCCCTCATTCTCCCCACCTGTATCACGTATATGTATTCATTATTGTTGTGTATGGCCTCTGTGTCTTCCATTTATTGGTCTTCCTTGCATGTACACACCATTCCTCTCGACTCACCCTTGACAATCTTAGCTCAACTATATTGGTGCTACCTTTGACCCCAACCACACTACTATTACCTTTCCTATACCTTTTTTCCACATCTCTATTTGCAATGATTTCATACTTGGCTATTCCCATAACTTAACTCATTGGTATGCACATTATTATCCATAACCCCCTTTTAGTGATGAAGAATATGATATGGGCAATATAATTTACAACGCACATGATATTTCCTTGACCAACTTCACACTATCACATATTATGTCTCTAATCCAAATCCTATTAGTTATGACCCTGACACTAATGACCTCCTTGATGAGTTTACTTAACTCCCCACCCAACGCACAATCAAGGGGAGCTTGACTCTTCGCCCTCACTAGTCACATCCTAGTGATTTTCTCTCTATATCTCACGCTATGTGCTTCATGTCTACCTTTCTAAGAAGTTCCACATCTCCGGTAGACATACTTCACCTTTGCCACCCAATGATGCACTCTTGTTCTATGGTTCATACTTGACTGTTGAGGGTGTAATTCCTAAATGAAACTCATGTCATACACATATAATAGGGGGAAACATGGCTCCTCTATTTTTTACATCTTGCATATTGCAACACATCATCACTTTCACACAACATCTGCACATCTTCATTGTATTTTCTCTTGTTAGCTTATACTACTTACATGTTGCACTTTGTTTCCTATGATAGTTGGATACTTGGTAGGTCATTATATTTTTATACACACACATGCATGTTCACATGGTATATTGAGGTGAATGTAGGAATTTTACAAATTCTTACACAATGCATGATGTTCGACACTGCTCTTCACCAGTTCCACCAAGGCTCCTGGGGGCATCTACCTTCGCTACTCTCCTACTCCACAAATCATAGCTCCTATTGTTACAATATCTACTACTTCTTGTTACTATCAATTTTCTTTTCAATGATTTGTACATGATTTGACATATTATTTATCTTTCTATCGGGCTAATGGGTACTTCATGTGTACCATTTTTCTTGCAGGATACTATACAACCATGGTTATTTGCTACTTTTTGTTTGGTATTATTTTCCACTATTTTTCGGGCTATGCCCTATGTCTTTCTTGATCATTGTTTGCTTATGGACACTTCATCCCTGATTGTCTTGTGAAATTATGAGTGATGTCCCATATATGCAACCCACTTTTTACAGTCCCTATTGTATTCATAGTTGCTTGATACATTATATTCTATTACATGCTATCTCTTTTACACTAACACTTGTTTCTAGCCTATATTATTTGCATGTGCCTTGGTTTCTACCATACACATCCCCTACACCTCATAGGTATCCAGTCTATGATGTGCATATCAGTTTCAAATCCTCTCGTTTGGGATACCTCCTCCTACATTAATCATATGGACCCCAAAATTGGGAGGGAAACTATTGGGTGAATAAATCACCCTTCCAGTAACACAAAGCTCCAGAATAAAAACATCACAATACATAGTTGGTAAAAACACATAATTACAAAGTGGTGCAGAATCAGACTTGTATCACAAACATAGAGCAAACACTAACACCCAATATCATACAAGAACGATGGGTGCTTGTGTCTTGGGGGAAAAATCAGATAGTTTCTCAGTTCATCATAGTTTCCAGCAGTTTACAGTATGGACTATAATATCAGACACTTGGCTTCACCTATATAATATAATAATTTGGATACAAATCGGCTACAATTTGGATACATTTCAGTTGTAATTTGTTTATAATTTAGTTACAATTAGAGATGTGCCAATATGTAGTGGTACTTATCATTTGAGAAGTGTCATGGAAGGAAAGAAAAACATACCTCTCCCCAACACTCTTCTCCATGTGTGAGATTGTCTAAAAACCTCATCCTTGGTGTGAGATCACCCAAAAAACTCATCCTTGGTGTGAGATCGTGCAAAAACCTCACTCTTAGACATGAGATCACCCAAAAACCACACTCTTGGCGTGAGATCGCCTAAAAAACTCATCCTCGATGGCATGATGCTCAAATCCACAACATTTCCGAAGCAAACATGACAATTTGCTATCTTATACTCTTTCATACATCAGGTGAATTATTTCCTTAGCTACAAATTTCTACTACTTTTACATACTTATACATATGCTACTTTGATCTTTCAGATACGGGACTTTGACTACTCTCTTGCTCTTCTTTTACAGGTCCTTCCTTATAAGTAACAAAAATCAGCTCACATCAACAAGCACAAGCATACAATTCACCCTTAGGGTATACCCTCCTTTCTTAGTTGTCATGCTTCACATTGCGATCACTTCACGCTTCACATGAATACTTGTCCACTTGGCACGCTATGAGCTACACTCCACTTTGGTTTACAAGGTACACATCTTCTATCTACTTTATGCTATCGAGTATTCACTCAACCTAATAAAGTGGGGGGAAATGTAGACACAAAATCTACACACTTGGGTACATTTCTAGGTCCTAAAGCATGCAAATGTATACATGATTCCTAAGAAATAAAACTAGTGGTTGAAAAATCCTTTTTACTTTATCTCTAGCACTTTACTATTTTTGAGCTTGACTGAACATCCTTTTGGCTTTACACATCTTACAATTCTGCCGACATAACTGATTAATTTACTTTTAATGGCCTTAGACACTAGCATCCAGTTAGGACAGAAGTACCCAGGTTCTCCCATCCCTCCTAGGTGCACCTGTCCATCTCTTTCTTATTTTTACTCTTTTGGGTCATTTTCTCTTTTAAGCCACCTTTTAATACTCTGGGTCAGCTTTTTAGTTGTCTATTATGAAATTTAAACAAGGGAATCATATATATACTTAGTTACTTCTTCTAAATAAAGGGCCAAGCCTTATAATCATTATTTATCATCACCCAAGCTTGCACAAAGGCACAAGATCACTACAAAACATACATCTAGCACATCCATATAAGGGACAAGGGTTGTATTGATCTGCATACACTACTTAGGTGGGGAGTTTATTTTATTCCATCACACACATTTTGTACACTTAGGATGGAGTCTAGATCTAGCTCGCTATCATTGTGTAACCTTGCATAAGGGTAACCTAGGGTATAGGACACATGATACACACACACACAAAGAAATACATGGAGCCTAAGATGTAGTGCAACGCTCAAAGGTCACAAGTTCATTCTTATGGTGACCGTCGAGGTCAGTCTCGACTGCCACATTCTACATATTTTTTATTATGATTTGATGTGGTTTTTGGGCATGTGTAGGTATTAATATGTTTTGTAGGTTATAAGTATGAATGGTGACCTAATAGCGAAACCTGAGCAACAAAAAGTGAAGTAACAAACTAATAATTTCATAACCCAGAAAAGACCAGATTCCAAGAATTTGAGTAGACATAGGTGCTCAAGATCAGTCATTAGTTCGCTGGGGTGGTCATCTATCCTCCTATGCACACTTCTGTTCATATACATTCTTAGGGTTCTTGAACCCTCAATCAAGCCTTTGTGATGTTGTTTTCATCCTTGTTCCAATAGATAGATACACGATCCCAATCACTCCCAAGTTGCACAAAATCAGCTAAGTCATCTTTCCCCCTCTCTCATTTTCTTAGGGTTTTACATCCTTGAATTATTATTGCTTCCGTGTTATTGTACTTAATTATATGAATATCATTTGTTACAGTAAGTTACTCTAAAATAATATTAATTCAAATTAGAATAAATCAAATGGGTTGTCATTCATTTGTTGGAATTTAGTTGAACTGTTCATTTGATTATTTATATAATCATTCATTAGATTTGACTTCTTTTCGGGGACTTTAAATAACCCATGACATTATCTAAGGATTAATAATTATCTTTTGAACCTTGGTTGGCATGACTATTTTTTGTTAGCATTATTAAATATGTTTATTGAGAAGTTGAAAGTACATGGGATTATGGACTAACATGGAAAAAGATTCATTTTTTATTATCATTATTTTTGAGTCTTTATTATCCTTTTGGAAATTGTGTAATATAGTAGCCATCATCATGCCATTATTTCATTTTGAACCATGTAAGCACTTGTTTCCATTCAAATTATTTAGATTCTCACAGGGATTCTTTTCTAGAATGCTATCAATAGGATGAGTCACAATACAATTTTATTTAATGGTGGCCTTATGTTTATTTTTTCTATAATTTGGCTAATTGTAAATAGTGTCATGATTTTATTGCTTGGTCATGTCCATTCTCACGCACACATTAAAAGTCACATTCAAAATGAAGATCAGTTGTATGATCATGTTAAGAAGGCTAAGAACAACCACAAACATAATCACAGTCATAAATATTATCATGTTCATCAACATGGCCATAAAAACATAGATTTCCAAATAGGTGGTGCTCATGAATGTCACCATGGTGACAAAACAAGACTAGTAAATACTTTGCTTCATGATGTAGAAAGGGGTGAACCTTTGAATAATGAACATTTGAAGTGTTTATTCATCTGCTAAAGATAAATTGCCTTGTTATGGATTGAAAACTACTACTATCACTAAAAACCACTAAATACTCTAAAAAACCTTAAATTATAGTAGACATTATTTGGTGAAGATATGTCACAAGACACCCAACTTGATTATTCTTTTAACCACATACTCATGAACCATACTATTGTTTCATAAGGCATAAATTTGACGCTAACAAAATGCATGATAGAAAATGTAAGAAATAAGAAAGTGTACTTACACCTTATTTTTTCCGTCTTTCTTCCCCTCATATTTTCTTAGATGTACACTTATTCTTACTGCATATAATTAAGTTACAACATGGTTACCTTCATAATGAACTATGGTTTGATGAAAGAATGAGAATTGGGAAACAAATTGATATTTTCTCACCTTCACTTATCCATTTCCTTTGGTGGATGTGGTTTACGTGATATGCTCTTCTCTATCTTGTTCTCTTTTGTATATTATTGATTGATTGACCACCTTATGAGGAGGGGAATGAAATAATGTATGTGGTATACAATTACACCACCATTGAGAAAAATAACAAATTTTTCCCTAGTGGATTATGTCCTTAGGATATTGTTGTGCTTCTGTCATCATAGATGGTATATGATACACACTTATTTCTATCATCCTTACATAACTTGAAATAAACAACATTATTGATTATAAGCCAACCTAAGTTGATGTATTGAATACTCAAGTTAGTTTTACAATTATTTGATATGATTATTTTAATAACAATGTGATACACTTTTCTTTCCTTCATGTTTTTGTTTTGGGGATGGTGGTGAAAAGGATATATTTTTTGTTGTATAGGGTAATATATTACACGCCTTTTGATGAAATAATAGTTGGAAATTTCATTATATATCATTTGGTGAAATTTTAGGCTATAGTAGATTATACATATGCCATTTTATAATACATGACCATTATAAAAAAAGATAAAACACCCTTTCGTCATGCAATTGTACAAATTAGTGTCTGCTAGGCTTCATCTATTGCATTATATTATTGTAAAAACAATATGGTCTAGCTTAGCGGCCGCTAGACTCCTACCATTAAATCTAGTCATTGTAAAAACTATCTGTACATAATTTAGATCACAAGTGTTTTTCATTGTTTATAATCGTATCGTATTGGTTATGTCACCCCACATAATATTGCTTATATGCTCACACCAAAACTTTAAATGTTGAGTGATTCAACCTTCCCCACACCACCCAAGGTGGTGAATTAGTGTGGATATAATGGTGAGGTGACAAGTTGACTTCGTTTCGTTAAATGTTGAGTGAATCAAACATTCCCCACACCATCCAAAGTGCTTATTGGTTTTATTTCCTGATTTAATACAAATTGAATTATTAAACGATATTGTAGAGTAACTACTGTAAATAATGATGTACAATTACTAACATATAGTAACACATAAGCAAATAAGCATGTAAAATGTAAAACCCTAAGTAAGAGAGATGGATAAAGTGACTTATCTGATTTACGCATAATCTGTAAGTGATCTATGTAGGGTAAAGTGCTGAACAAGATGAAAACAATATCGTAACTGATCTCTATAAATTTAAAATCTCATGAAAAAGGATGAACATAGGTTCCCGTAGATGGACATGGGCACCTGGTTGCTGGAGACAGGATCTGGGTGCTTGCGAGTGTGTAAATTCTTAGAATTTGGTTTTCACTGTGTCATAATTATTCCCTATTGATCACCTAATAGTCACTCTTTGGTCACCGAAGGTACCTGTAACCTGCAAAAGAGAAGTTCACCTACATAAGTCCATAAACCACATCAAACCTAAAAAATTAAAATGCAGAATGGGGAGTCGGAATGAACCCGACAATCACCTGACTGAGTGAAATTACAACCAAGCATTGCACTACATCTTAGACTCCATGTAGTTCTTGTGAGTGTGTGGAAATTGTGCCCTAAGATGACCTTGTGCAAGATGCACTAGATAGTGGCTTAGATTTTCTAAATATGGATTGATTAAAATTAACTTCCCCTTCCTATACTATGTATACAGAGTATGCAGTCCCTTATCCCTTGAATGGATACTAGATTGATGTTTTGAAGTGCTTTAGGTGCCTTTTGAATGCAAGCTTAGGTGATAATAGTAATGCTTAGAGATTGGTACATTTTGAAAATATAACTATGTATTTATATGATTCCCTTGTTTGAATTTCATAATTGACAACTAAAAGTCTGACCCAAGATAATAAAATGTAATTGAGAAGCGAAACGGGCCCAAAAAGGGTAGGAAAAATATAAAGAGGGACATGAGCACCTAGGAGGATAGAAGCACCTGAAACTGTTGTCTGAACTTGACACTAGTGTCTGAAGCCATAGAAAGATAAAAAATTCAAATGTAGGCAAGATTAACATACGCGTGAAGCCAATAAAATTGCAAATGAAAAAGAAATAGGCTAAGGGGATTTGTCAAGTACTAGTTTTCTTTCTTAGGAATCATGTAAATGTTAGCATGTTTTTAGGGCCTAGAAATGTACCTAAGTGCGTGATTTTGTGTCTACATTTTCCCTCACTTTATGTTTTTGAGTGAATAATCGATAACATAAATTAGATAGAAGATGTGTACCTTGTGATCCATGTAGAGCGCACGAAGAATAGTGTGCTGAGTGTAAAAGTGAAGCGTGGAGGCTAGAAAAGGAAAGTGACCCTAAGGGTAAAGCCTATGCGTAAAGATGTGATGTTATAACATGTACTTATTGAAGTAAGCTTCTCATTATTTCGTATTAAGGATAGACTTACAAAAGAAGAGTGAAAAAGTAGTCAAAGTTGTGTATATGAAAAATATGTGTGAAGTATGCATAAGTATGTAAAAAGGAAAGTGTGCACTTGATGTATAAGAGTGTAAAGGATAGAAAAGATGTCCTGAAATGTTGTGAAGAGTGATTTTCTTGGGCGATCTCACGCAAAGAGAGAGTTTTTTGGGTGATCTCACGTCAATGAGCAAGTGTTGGGGAGAGAGGTCTAGTGTTACTCTCCTTCCATAAATCTTCCCAATAAGTACCATTGTAGATGACACGTCCTTGATTTGTTCTTTTTTCACTGATTAGTTCCAAATTGTTCTGATTATATTGATTACAAATGATTATAGGAGATAGAATGCATTCTATAA
Organism: Taxus chinensis; assembly: GCA_019776745.2. NCBI lineage: Eukaryota > Viridiplantae > Streptophyta > Pinopsida > Cupressales > Taxaceae > Taxus > Taxus chinensis. The sequence goes on from CM034151.1 coordinate 294,643,269, forward strand.
CTGAAGGTATGTTTCTGTAACTGTAGAACTGATATGTAACCTAATGTAAATTATGTTGTGCTGAGAATTTGATTGTATCTTCCCCTAGGACATTAGCGCCTAGGAATTATTGTTTGATTCTAGGCAATGGCATCTGCTATGTGATTCTAACCCAAGTCTGGTTATGATCCATTTATATGAATATATCATGTGCATTTTTTGTATTGTACTATGTTGTGCTAGAGATCTGTATTTCTGCAGGGGTGATTTGTTCACCCAATGGATGCCCCCCCATTTAGGGTGTATGCGACGAATATAGGAGCATGTGGTCTAAAGGAGATGACTTGAAATTGAGCTGAAATTGATCCCTACAGGGGGATGGGATGTGCATGGTAGGAACATGTAAGCAAAGTAGGCTAGATATATGTGTTAGTCGAAACAAAACTAGTATGCAAGTAGAAGTCAGTGTAAGATCAAATGTGTAAAAAAGATAGAAGACAAAAAGAAGGTTTCATACATAGGACATTGCTCACAATGTCACAAGACAATAAGGGATGAAGCGGTCAAAAGCATAAAATGCTCAAACAAATAAAAGGGCACAGCCCACAAACAATATCATACAATAGAAAATAATGTCAAGAAAAGTGTATCATATAATCATGATTGTAAATAGACTTGTAAAGAGAATATTTCACATGAAGCACTTGTTAGCATGTTAGAAAGATAGAGTATGTCAAGGCATGCATGTATCAATAGAAAGTAATGTGATCACAAGATTAATAAGTAGTATATGATGGAAAAATATCACATGTAATGTATGAGAGTAGTAAATGTAGATGACCTAAGGAGTCTTGGTGGGATTGGAAAAGGATACAATGTCAAGCATCATGCATCATGTAAGGAGTTGCAAGAGACCTACATTCACAACTAGAGACCAAGTGAACACACATGTTTATATGATAAATATAATGACATAATAAGTATATGACTAGCATAGTAAGTAAAGTGTAACATGTAAGTAGTATAAGAAAATAAGAGTAAGTGCAACCAAGATATGCAAGTATTATATGAGTGTGATGGAATGGTATGCAATAAGTGAATGTGATAGAAGCAGCCTACCCCCCAGAAGATGTGTATGAGATGAGGTTAATTTATGAAAGACCCCGTAACAATCAAGAATAAAGCATAAAATAAGAGTGTGTCATCAGAACATGGTTTGAGAATGTGTGCTAGAAAGATAGATCATGAATCATAGAGCGTGAAAAGTGAATATGGTGAGGCTAATTTTAGATTTAGATCCTTAGTAGTCAAGAATGAACCATATAGCTAGAGTGCGTCATAGGGTAATGATTACATTTATGCATAATATCGTTTGAGATGCATCGCATTGAGTTGGTTCTTAAGTGTCTTACCAAGGAGAGTGGTAATATGATAGAAATTACCTCTAAGTTAATAAAAATTTAATTATCAAACCCTATTATAGAGTAACTACTGTAAATAATGATGTACAATTTCTAACATACAGTAAGACACAAGTAAATAAGCATGTAAAATGTAAAACCCTAAGAAAGAGAGATGGATAAAGAGACTTAGCTGATTTATGTGTAATCTAGAAGTGATGTGTGCAACCTAAAGTGCTGAACATGATGTAAACAACATCCTAACTTATCTATGTAAATTCATAATCTCATAAACAAGGATGGACACGAACGCCCGTAGCTAGAAAGGGGCGCTTAGGCATTGAATACTAGATCTGGGTGCCTGTGATTATGTAAATGCTCAGAATTAGGTTTTCATTTTCATATTTGTTCCCTGTTGATCCACTGATAGTCATTCTTTGATCACAGAAGGTACTTGTAATATGCAAAAGATAAGTTTACCTGCACAAGCCCACAAAACATATTAAACCTAAAAAGTAAAATATAGAATGGGGAGTTGAACTGAACCCGATGGTCACCCAATAGAGTTAACTTATAACCGAGCACTGTACTAAAAATCAGAATCCATGTAGTTCTTGTGAGTGTGTGTAGAAATTGTGCTCTAGGATGCCCTTGTGCAAGATGCACTAGATATCAAGCTATATTTGCTAAAATATGAAAATGTGTGGATGGAATAAAATGAAATTCGCCTTCCTATGTTGTGTATGCAATTTGTTTTCCCTTGAATGGATGCTATATGGATGCTTTGAAGTTCTTTAGGTGTCTTTGAATGCAAGATTAGGTGATAATAGTAATGATTAGAGCTTGGTCCTTCATTTTGAAAACATAATTATGTATTTATATGATTCCCTTGTTTGAATTTCATAATTGACAATAATAAAATGCAATTAAGAAGTGAAAGGGGCCAAAAAATGGTGGGAAAAAGACAAAAAGGGAAAATAGTTCCCAGGGGGATATGAGCTCCTGACACTACTGTCTGAACTGGGTGCTAATGTTAGAAGCTATAGAAAGATAGTCAACTGTTGGCAAGAGTAACAGATGTATAAAGCCAATAAAAGTGCAAATGACAAAGAAACAAGCTAAGGGGAGTTTTCAATTACTAGTTTTCATTTTTAGGAACCATGTAAATGCTAGCATGCTTTTAGGACCTAAAAATGTACCCAAGTGCGTGATTTTGTGTCTACATTTCCAAACCAATGTTTTTTCTATAAATTTCCAAACCTTTTCAAAATCTATAAGTTTCATTTAACAATAACATATTTTTCTAGTGAATCTTGCACACATATTATTCTAGTGACCATAAGCATTCAAATATCATGCATATTTTACCTCATTTAAATAGTTCGTGTCTAATCTGTTGATGTAGGTGAGAGTTTTTGTCTGTAGACCAATTTCTAACCCAAAAAATATATTTATAGCCTTTTTTCACCCCACCTGATAGTGCTTATATGCTCATTCCCCAATCGGATTAATTATACTTACTTCCTGGATATCGGGATTGATGTGATTAACAATTGTAGGTCGTAGGATCGTGAGGCCTAACTGATGGTAGCAGATTTGGATGGAACCATGCTCAGATCTATAAGTTCTTTTCCTTACTTCATGTTGGTCGCTAAGGAGGTTAGGATCCTCCTCTAGGGAATGCTTCTGTTAGCCATCATGCCCTTAATCTGGTTTGATCTATGGATTTTTCCTGAATCAATGGGCATTTAGATGCTTAATTTCATTTTATTTGTCTGGCTCAAGATCTTGGAAATTAAATTGGTGTCATGGGAAGTGCTTCCTAAGTTTTAAGTGGAGGACTTACACCCGAAGACGTGGAGGGTTTTCAATAAATTTGGGAAGAGACACATTGTGACTTCCAATATGAGGATTCCTTCATCAAGAACTATTTGGGGGTTGACAAAGTTCTTGGCATGAAGTATCAACTTACCAAGTCAAGAAGCCTTACGTGCTAATCAGGAGGTTCAAGAGAGACATTGTGGAGGGTGTTCATTACCTTTGGGAAGAGATACATTGTGAATGCCAATTTGAGGATCCCTTCATCAAGAACCAAGTCAAGAAGCATGGTTGTCAAGTGGTTCAAGAGAGACACCGTGGAGGTTGAATTTGGCATGGGAGTTACTCCCGACCTTAGTAGTGGCGACCGTGATGCAGGACATCCTTTTATGGCCCTTTACAAGGTGAATAATAATAACATTCAAATTCCTTTCTTAAACACCTGTGACCCGCCCTTCTCATTTTGGTGGCTTTGACCAGACATTGGTTAGCGCTAGATTTATTTAATGGGGTTTGAGTATTGTATGTTATTGATTTATTACCCATATGTTTAGAAATTTCCTATGTCGATGATCTACTATCCTTTAAAATAACTAATGGCTCATAATATAGAATTTTCTACTTGAATATATTAGATTTATCGGCATAGATTTATCAAAGAAATAAATGGTATAGATGCTCATATATCATTCCAAAGTTCAACATCCATTTATAATATGTTGAGGACTTTGTGTTTGAAAATTATCCTCAATCCATGAGATGGGAATATACAAAAAAAATTATTCTTTGTCATTTTTACCAATAGCAATATCAAGGTTGAGTCCTAAATGGGCCGAAGAAACCTGTCTTCAGTGCTTTCTCATCCTTTCTCGTGCATGTCTTGCTTTGCCCCTTCTGTGGATTAACATTCATTTGATTTGGTGGTGTAACTAGGGTACACTCATTTGGTTTTCTTGGGAGAATTTTTTTTTCATGTAAGTGTTTAACGGAATAATAATCACAATAATTGCATCAAACAACTTTTTGGAGGTTGATAACAATGTGAGTATTTTGACAATAATATGAGTAGTTCTAGAAAGTTGTATTTCAAATAGTTATCATGGATATTGGAATATGTTTGGGTTAGGAGGCCGATTCTATAATCATGGAGGTTGACTCAAAACGAAAGGAATCTAAAAGCTCAGGCTCAGGATATGGGGATGATTTGTTGGGGACTCTTTTAGAACTATTCAAGATGTGATGGATCAATGCAAAACATTATTAACATTTTTGTTACTTGCCATGAGTCCATAGTTGCAAGAGAAATTTAGATACGAGGTTATGGAAATTAGTAATGGATATCTGCCTGACATCTCCATTCTCTCCAAAATGAAAACGGTGAAAATATCTATTCATAATTAATTCTTCTCATTGTTGATGTTAACTAGTAATCAAAAATAAATATTCTCTATAACTTGTATTGTTAACTAAGAGATAAGTAGGAATTGATCAGTCCATTGCTGTAAATAATGGAATCAAATAGGTATATAATTATTAAACATGTATTTTAAGAGGTTATATATATATAGAGAGAGAGAGAGACCATTTAGTAGTATAGGGATAAAAGTATGATACTTTTGTTCCACTTTAATAGTTTTCCCTGTTTCTTACAGATGAATATGGTTCTGAACGATTCCATGAGGTTGTATCCATCGGTTTCTTACACAGTCAAATAGGCTAAGACATATATACATATCAAAGAATTGAGGATTCCCAAAGGACTTTCTGTGTTGATAAATATAGTGGGAATGTGTGACGATACATATATTTGGGGAGGAGAGGATGCATTTGAATTCAAGCCAGATTACTTTTCCAGTGGAGAAGTTACTAAGAAAATGGTGGATTCATTCCATTTGGATTTGGAGGAAGAATTTGTGTGGGTGAAAGGCTAGTACACATGGATTAGAAGGTAATAATAAGCATGATACTCTCTAAATTCACCTTCACTAATTATCCAATTTATATGCTGAGTTACCACTCCTCACATGATTG
>CM034151.1:295903299-296134674 GCA_019776745.2 Taxus chinensis
CACTCGATGGAACATCCTAGTGTTAGGCAAATACGATCCCAAGTTAAAGGTGTTTATCGTCCTAGTAGGTACGTTTAGTGACATCGACATAAACCAGACATATAGGAGTAACACAGTCAAATAAATCTTCTGCATCGAATGAATTTCTTGTGGGATCCAGATGACATCATGGAGCTAGTCCAACAATAGTGGTTCTATCACTTAAAATTTTGCTAATGAATAGATCCTCTTAGCTATACGGTGTACTATCTTTGGCTAGTGACAATATAGCATCTTGATCTTTATGGAGGGTTTATAGTAGTGAATATGTTTTGAACCTTAATCTAATCATATAATTGAGCGTAAAGCCCTAAGTGAAAAATTGGAATTAAACTAAACCCTAGTGGATTAGTATGTTAACTTGTGGGTAGAAAACTATAATTTAACTCCTTGCATGTGAAATTGAAGTTGAAAGATGTTGATTCTAGAGAACCTTAGAAATTGTAATCTTGTCCCTTAATCCCTTGTTATGTCATTTTATGGCATTAAGGAATAAAGAATATTTCTTATGCGGAATCATGTAATGCAAAGATATGGGATCTTCGTGAACATAGATCACTTGTGTTCATGTGTAGTTTATAATGCTCCTAACCATGTACTTCCTTAAGATGTTAGACAAGTGCTTTCATAACTCTTTTGTTTTGAGACAATGCTAAGAATGAGACCATAGTGCGATGTAAGAGCATGTCATATAAGATGAAAACGAGATTGGAGATTAGGATTAAGGTCACTCTTGGAGTCCTTATAACTTAATTAAACATTTTCATGCGTTGCAAAGAATATAAATTACCTTGGTGTGACCAAACTTCGAGAAAACAAAAGATATATAAATATAAATGGAAGTCCATAAGTTATTGAACTTTAACAACTATGGTAGCGAAATAACTATTCCGTGATCGATGGATGTTCTTGGGGAAAAAGCTATCTCGAATCTATGTCTTCCTTAATCCCAAGATTTCACCTTGACATCACGTTAGATTCACTTGTGTAGCAAGGGTAAATTTTAAACATTAAATAAACATTTGAGAAGCATATTCTTAACATAAGAACAAGATAATTAAGTACTGTATATGTGATTTGAATTGTGCCAAATAAGCAAGTAAGTTATGGAAATTTCCGCGATGCATAAAGGAAGCCAACCTAAATTGGTCGAACTGTAAATTAAAAGTGGAATGAACTTAAGATCTTGTAGATGGAAAAAGGAGAAAACGATCCTTGCACAATAATGTTCTTAGAATGTTAATCGTAACTAAGATGCAATTAAAGAAATGATGTGTTGTGGGTTCGCCGTTCCTGAAGTCATGTTTCTTGTGGTTGGGTCATTGCTGGTATTCGTTCATTGCGAGAAGTGTGGCATCAACATGCCTATGTTGTTTTCTTGAGTCTATGTGAGTCGATGACTTATGTGATTGTCATATGCGAGTCAAGTTTTCTGTACTTGGAGCCCTTGTTGTGTTGTGTGTAGCATGCATTGTAAGTAAAAAAAATAAAAAATATTATCCTGGTATTTTACTGTTGACATTGTGTGTGTAAAATGTGGGTACTACACTGACCATATATACTGTAGTGAGATATCATTGATGGTCCCTATCAGACAAATTGTCCATATTATATTTGTGAAACACCCTTGCAACAAAGTCAGTAGAATGAGTACGATCAAAACTGATATAAAAGTGGTAATCTCTTAAAAATGTTGATCCATTCTCTGTGCTAATCAGGGGAATGTATAAATGTCATGCAATTGTACAAAAATGGCAACTTGAAAAAGAGTCGTAATAGAACCATGGTGAGAGCTCAATTTGTTTTTTAAATGTTTATTTTTTAATACCAAATCCATCACACATGGAGCAAAATTATCCTCAACATCAGGAAATGTGTCTTTGTGATAGTCTCACGAGTTGTTCACCCTAGAGACCATCGAGCTATGTGTGTATGCCTAGCAATACGTCTAGGTTAATACAATTTCATCCTTAATTTTGATCAAAAATTGATTGCTCCTAGGCATATGTTTTGGTAAGGGATGGTCAAACTCATTTAGAATGTTCCTCAGCATCTTACAGATACACAGTGCAAGAAGGGATAGTTCTTATAGGATTCATCAAACTTAATGTATAATTATGTCCTGTTGGGAAGTTCAATTTGCTCAAGGATGCAAAGTTCCAATTATACTGTAATTCATGGGAAATTTTACCACAAATGTCCATCTAAACAATCCTGCAAAAACAAAATGACAAAAATGCTCCAACTTCTGGTTCAAAATGAACCTATTAACTACAAGATATGACATCCATAGAAAACTCATTAGATGGACACGGTTGAACACCACATTCCAATAACAAAGGTTTAGAATGAGAATTAGAATGCTCATGTTAAAGACTTAACATAATGCATTATAAATCCTTCATGTTGCATACATGGATAAGTGGTACGAGCGTCGTAGATTTGAAAAAAAAATGGTATATCATCATAATGAAAATAGAGTTGAATTTAAATTGTTTATTGCATCATGAAATAAAAGCTATTGTTCATGACTGTACGAAACCAAATTGGCCACAATACATATCAAAAGGACAATGATCTTGGATGTGATTCGCGATTAGTAGAACTCCTAACTCTAAGATTGCAACAGGAACATCGATAACTACTTGAGGATATCTCAAAATGAAAGAATACACAACTATGCTCATGATTAACATTGATTTACTCAAGGTTACTCAAATTGATCAGCATCAGGGAATTATCTTTGTATTTACGCAATGCTCAAAGCTTTTCAATGGCTAGACATTGGTGTTAACCAGTGATTGACGTGATCATTACATCTTAAAGACACACATAAAAAATAGAGTTTCTCAGATGGGTTCCTTGGGAAAATGTCGACTTGTCTGCGTAATCGAATTTCTATCCTTTTCTTTTCTTTGAATAACTCTACGAACACTATTAACCCCCCCTCTCTGCACAATGATTATCTATCCCTAGTGCTTTTCTATCACCCCCATTCACTGTGCTAACCTTCATGAAGTTTTTTCCCCCCAACAATCATGTAGATATTCTAGAACACATATATTAGATGTTGTACAAAACTTGAGGTGTCTAATGAACATGACATTTTAATCAATTTTCCTTTAAACTAACCAACAACTGTACATTTTTGGTATTCATTTTAATTGGTTCCACTTGATGCTCATATTGGATATCAGTGGCTTTTCTTATCATTTTTCGTTCAGCAAAGTTATTTTAGATCATTATTTCTTGATATTGATTTCATCAATTTCATTTCAAATAATTAGGTCTCTTACGGAACACTTCTAGGAGGTGACTCTGTCAAATTTTGCTAGCCTAGAATTTCACCATGATAACTCCCTAGGACACGCTGACACATCACTCATCCTTCAGACTGAGTGCTCACCCGTAGCTACAAAAAGAGTATTTAGGTTCCTCTTTAGGGTTGACTGTAACAGGATGTTAGCGTGATGAAGGAAGAAAACATCATAGATTACCATAACGGTGGGGAATGTGGGCTATCATGTGGGACATCTATATGATACATTCCCCCAGGATGGCTACCTCTATAGAACAAGTCGTTAAATCAGCTAGGTCATGATTGAATCAAGTAACATACACCTACTTCGATTACACATAGGAATGGACACTTAGACGTGGAGACAAGCCGGCTGGGTGTTCATGGGTGTTCAATAACGACAGAAACTCCTTACAATAATGTCAAATGATATCCAATGCATGTTCAATGTGACCTGATACAATAATTCTTGACATATGCGGCAGGATATCTCTATGCCTTCATACATCCATCACACACATTCTGGCTCATATCTATTACCACTGGTGTACCTCACAGTCATATATATAGGGTGTGGGACTTTCCCTTCACCACTTATCTATTCCAGAAATAGACTACGATGCTCATCGAAGGTGGTTCACACGCCAGTTCACAGGCATCTCTGCTCATACATGCACAGTGGTGCTATCCTCCTCTCGTCTGCTTACAGTTAACTAAAGTGTCAATGCTCTATTCTTTAGCTCGATGCTCCTCATGCAAAAAAAATTGATGGCTGCTTTGCATCTAAAAACTAGAAATTGCATCCTCACACTGACGTCTCTGGTGGCTAATCCGCTTGTGTGTTCCACATGGTTTCACCATCATCGTAAAAATAGGTTGTCATGCTAAAAATCATCTAAGTTCCTCACACTATTGACGATGGTGGCTACTCCTCATGTTGCTGACGCACAATTCCTGCTCCTCATCCTTCTGCAACGCTTGATGGCTGGCCTTCTCTCACTGCGCGAACTCAATGAGTATTGTCTCACTCGTTGCGACAAGTATTCTCTAATCACTACATTACCCCACACTAATCTCAAGGTTGCTTCACTTGGGTGACTAATGGGTATTCCTCCAAAAAGCTCGTCTGAAACCAGCTGCTGAAACCGCCTGCTGAGACTGTCTGCTGTCCCTGGTGCTGGCTCGAATGCCGGACCCCTCTGGTCCAGATCGGGGGTCCCTCTTGTCAGGGTCCCTCTCTCCAAAGCCGCCCGACGTATGGACAAAAGTTGTGGAGGGTTCCACATCTGCTCATAGCTCGGAAAAGCTATCCCCTTCACTGTCTGATGGGTCTTTTTCCCTGCGCATCCCCTCTCACATCACGGAGGCTGCTGCTGCTTCTCGTGATCTGTCCTTGGTGGGTACACTGATGGGCCCTAGACCCCCATTGGAAGATATAAAAAAATGGGCTCGATTAAAATGGCAACCATGTGGAGCGCTAGAAATAGCGGCTATGCCTAATGGTTTCATATTATTTTCCTTCAGCATGAAAGAAGACTTTGCTAGAGCACTGTTAGGTGGTCCGTGGTTTTTTGGCAGGCGGGGCTTCTATCTCAGGAAATGGTCTCCTGGTTTCAACCCACACACGGAATCCATGACCCAAGCCCCAATTTGGGTTCGCCTCCCGGGGCTCCCTCTGGAGTTCTGGCACCCAGCGGTTATTGAAGGTATTGCTCTCTCAATAGGATCTTTAATTGCTATAGATCAAGCAACAAAAGCAAAAACTAGATTCATTCATGCTCGTTTCTGTGTTAATGCTGATGTTAGTTGTCCCTTACCAAAAGATATTGAGCTTATTTCAGACTTGGGGAACTGGAAACAACCCATTGACTACGAATATATTCCTCAAGCTTGCTCCTTCTGCAAAAAACTTGGTCATCGGGCCTCTAGCTGCCCATTTAAACCTCAACCAAAACCCAAGTCCCAAATCCTATCCCCAAAAATAAATAAAAACTTTATCCCCAAACCGTCTTCTATTGAGATCCCGATCATCCCCACTTCTAATTCCTTCGCTCTCCTTGAGGATGGAGAAATCAACACATCTTCTGATCCTGTTTCTGAGATCATCCCCTCCTCCTCAACCTTTCAACCTCTCCTCTCCCCTCTGCCTCCCTCGGCTCTCCCCGCCTCTTCCTCTCTAGGAGTTGACCTATCCTTGGCTGCCTCCTCCCCTCCCCCTTCCCCTCTGTCCTCTCCTCTTCCCTTCCCTCCCCTTCCATCGATCCCCTCTCCCTTGAATCCTTCCCCCATGCCTCCCCTCTGTTCCCCTGTTTTAGACTCTGTCCCCTCCCCCTCGGGACTTTCCTCTGATGATAGTTTCAATCATTGTTTTACTAGAAGCAGCAACAAGAAACCCGATATAGGCTTGGAAAAAGCTCGGGGGAGAATTCCGAGCAGTATCAAGCTTCAACAAGAAGCAGCTATAAATGTCGCGCAAGGAACTCAAAGCACAATCCCCATGGTGGTGGGGAGTAAACCCAAACCAAAGAAATGAAGATAATTTCTTGGAATATAAGAGGACTTAACTCTCTACAAAAGCAAAGAGTTATCAAAGACATCAAATTCCAGAACTCTCCTGATATCATAATGTTGCAGGAAACCAAACTAAAAAAGGAGGATCGCCTCCTTAAAATCTGGCCTGCGGCATCTTTTGAATCTCAACCTTCAACAGGGAACTCAGGGGGGCTTTGTACCTTGTGGGATCCCAGAAGTCTCAAAGGGGAATGCCTGTTCAAGCACCCCAACTTTTTATGCATCCTCTTCCAAGAGGTTGGAGCGGACTCCTCTTGGATTGCTATCAATGTGTATGCCCCCAACTTGGAGACTCATCGAGGTAAACTTTGGAAAGATATCACTAACTTCATCATCACTTGTGGTAAAATTCCCATTCTAATAATGGGTGATTTTAATTGCCCACTTTATCCTTCGGAAAAACAGGGAGGTATGCCTGCCATGACGGTTAGCATGGAGGCTCTGGCTGACTTCATAAGGGTGAATTCTCTTCTGGATATGGATCTCCATGGCTCATCTTATACATGGTCAAACCACAGATTGGGCAGGAACCACATTCAATGCAGATTGGATAGATCTCTAGGCTCTCTGGACTGGATCTCTCTCTTTCCTGACTTCTACCTCAACTCCCTCCCTCGGGCTGCCTCTGACCACAACCCTCTTCTGTTGAGTGCTAATCACAAAATGAATGCCAAGAATCCTCCCTTCAGGTTTGAGCTTGCTTGGCTTGAAAACAACCACCTGATCCCCCTTGTAGCAAACTGGTGGAATATCAATATTGAGGGCTCTAGTATGTTTAGATTTTCCAGCAAACTCAAAGAAATTAAAAAACAACTCAAGATATGGAAGTCGACGGTCTTTGGTAACATCAAGCTTCGCAAACAGGAGCTAACTCAGAGCTTGGCAAAAATCTCAGAACAAATTGAGACTGTTGGAAGATTGGATCATCTTCACCAACATGAAATCTCCCTCCTCAGTGATTATCACAACACACTTAAAGAAGAAGAGACCTATTGGAGGCAACGTTCTCGAGCCCTTTGGCTCAAACAAGGAGATCATAATACCAAATTTTTTCACATCACTGCTTGCAAGCATAAGGCTAGAGATAAGATCCGTGAGTTGGTGTCGTCCTCAGGTACCTTGCTAACTGCTGAGACTGATATATCCAACGAGCTTGTCTCCTTCTATTCTAATCTTCTCCAGGCTGAACTGCCCCCTCCGGAACAATCAATGAATGAAATGCTCCAACATATTCCGCATCTGGTGTCACCTGAGATGAACAACAATCTGATCAAGCCTTTTGCTATGGAGGAAATTCACAAAGCAGTTTTTGCAATGAAGAGGGACAAAGCTCCGGGTCCGGATGGCTTTCCTGCCGCCTTCTTCCAAGTCTTTTGGGAAATCATCAAGCAGGACCTCTTCCAAGCAGTAAATGAATTTCAGGTGAACAACAATCTGCTTAAGGAATGGAATACCACTTTCGTTGCACTTGCCCCAAAAGTGCATAGCTCTAAAGATGTGTCCAATTTTAGGCCAATAAGTTTATGTAACACGTCCTACAAGATTATCACTAAGATGTTGGCCTCCAGACTTAAACCTTTAATGCAGGATCTCATCTCTCACAATCAGAACGGCTTCATTAAAGGTCGACTCATCCAAGGTGGTATAATTACAGTTCATGAAGCCATTCACTCGGCCCTTCTTGCGAAGTCCCCAGGAATGATCTTAAAATTGGATATGCAAAAAGCTTTTGACAGAGTCAGCTGGCCTTTCTTAATTAAGGTCCTGGAAAAATTTGGTTTCGACAAAAAGTGGTGTAGCTGGGTCTTCTCTTGTATCACGACCCCTTGCTTCTCTATTCTTATCAATGGCATTCCTGCGGGCTTCTTCAAAAGCAGCAGAGGTATCAGGCAAGGGGATCCCCTGTCACCTTTTCTTTTTGTCCTAATGGCGGACTCCCTTAGCAGAGCTCTGGAAGTGGCTAAAAGTCAATCTATCATTTTTGGTATGAAAATCACCTCAAATTGTCCTTTTGCCACTCATAGCCAGTTCGCTGATGACACTTTGCTGCTAAGTTTAGCTTCTGTTATTGAAGCCCGGGCTATTATGGATATCCTCTCTCTATACCAATCAGCTTCTCAGCAAACTGTCAACTTCAACAAGAGCAGCATTTCCTTCATCAACACGTCCCCTAGGACTCAGAGAAAGATTGCTGATATCTTTGGTTGTAATATTGTGGATCTCCCCGCCTCATATCTTGGCATCCCCCTCTTCCATGGAAAGCAATCAAAAAATCTATGGAATCCTGTCATTGAAAGGTATCAAAAAAAGTTGGCTGCATGGAAAGGGGCTCTGCTCAGTCAGGCTGGCAAGCTCCAGCTGGTGAAAGCCACTCTTCAAAGCCTCCCTACTTACTTCATGTCCCTGCTCAAGATTCCCAGTTCTGTGAGGGAGGTTGTGGAAAAAATTCAAAGGAACTTTCTGTGGTCTGGAACTGAAGATAAGAAGAGGATCCATCTTGTGGCATGGAAAGATGTGTGTAAGCCAACTTCTCATGGTGGGCTTGGTCTTCGAAAAATGGCTGACATGAATGGGGCCCTCCTGGCCAAACTTGCTTGGGAAGTGGCTAAAGGTGACTCTTGTTGGGCCCATCTGCTCAGAGCTAAATATCTGGCAAATAACGAAGATCTGCTCACTTCCAATCCAATTAGAGGCTCTGCCATATGGAATTCTATTATTAGCTCTCTCCCCATCATTCGAGCTGGCACTAAATGGAGATTTGGGAATGGTCATCTTATTGATTTCTGGAGGGATTTTTGGATCGGGGAAGAACCTCTTGATCTTAATCCTGCATGGGACCCTATTAAGAGAAGCATCATTAATAAGCAAGGAAGATTAGCTTCGGGCTATTGGAAGATGGTGAACTCCATTCCCTCATGGGATATTAAGGCTTGGGATGATATCAGCGATCTGCAGAGTAGCCTCCTGTCTTCGCTCAAAGCGGTGCTCTCTTCCATCTACATCCCTTTCTCCCAAAACGAGGACGAGATTATTTGGCCCCTCTCCCCGTCGGGTTCTTTCTCGGTTAAGGCTGCTTATCTTTCGATGCATAGTGCTGACTCTGGCCCCCCCCCTTTCCAATGTCTGGCCTAATGAGATCACTCCCAAAATTGGTTTTTTCTCTTGGCTCTCTTCTAAGAATGCTTTCCTTTCTGGGGAGAATCTGAAAAGAAGGGGTTTCTCTCTCCCCACTAAATGTGTGTTATGTGCTAAAGAGGCGGAGTCCTCTGCACATCTTTTGATCCATTGTTCTTTTTCGCAAGTTATTTGGCAGTGGCTTTTATCGAGGTTGGGAGTGTATTGGACCTTCCCAGAATCCATTCAGGACACCCTCTCTCAATGGAGTTCTCCTTTTACTCATCCGATTCTGAATTTGGCTTGGAAACTCCTCCTCCCGCACGGATTATGGGGCATCTGGAAAGAAAGAAACAGAAGAATCTTCAAAGAAAAAAGTCTTGATCCTCATCAGGTGGCTACTCAGATTGCTCTGGCTCTTCAAGAAAATATCAACCTGACCATGTGGACCAAATATCAGCAAAAAATCCAAATCTGTAACTCCCAGGAGTGGCAGAAGTTATTGTCCATTCAATGTAAAGGCACTTACACTGCTCGGAATTTAGTCTGCTGGCTTCCCCCTCCAAGGGGCTGGAAAAAACTGAACATGGATGGAGCTTCGAAAGGCAATCCTGGTAAGTCTGGAGGAGGAGCCATTCTTCGTTGTTCTTCGGGATATATTGTTGCTGCCTCTGCTCACAACTTCAATTTTGGTACCAACCATCGTGCGGAAGCCTTGGCAGTCCTCAAAGGCCTTGAGATGGCTATCAAATTTGGTGATGATCCCCTTCAAGTTGAAAGTGACTCCCTCAACATCATCAAACTCCTGCAGTCTAATGACTCCGGTCATTGGTCGATAAGGAACATCATTGCTGATATCAGAATTATTCAAAGATCTTTCCTGCAAATCCAGTTCCAGCATGTCCTCCGGGAGGGAAATAAAGTGGCGGACCTCCTTGCTAATATTGGTGTTCTCATCGAGAATCAGCAAAGCTGGACAGACAACTTCCCGAATGATCTCTGCCAAATCACTCAAAATGATATACCCCATTGCTGACTGGTGGAATGGAGGGCTGACTCGGGTTTCGGCAAACTCGCTATGGCCCTCTCAAAGGGCGGCGGCATTTATGACGAAGTTAATTGATTTGACTCTTAACGAGGGACAATTGATAACGGTGCTTTGTAATGATGCGGGGGATCTCCGCACGAATGGGCATTATCTTCACATTAATCATCTGAGGAGGTGGCGGGAGGACAATGATAACTTGGCCGACGGCTTCCCCGACCTGTCTAAGCTGTTAAATGTCCACTTTTGCTCTCACTTCTGCAACTATTCAAACATTCATACCATGGGGGGTCAATTGAAGCGTCTTGAGCCTGATAACTGTGATTCGATTAAAAATGATGGGGAGGTGTGGAATATATTGCTGGAAAATGGAATTGCCACCTTCCTGGAGAAAATGGCGGGTTATTCTGCGCTGGTTTCATATGCAGTCACGGCTTCCTGGGCGAAGGGTCGGGTTCAAATTGGAAACACTCGCTTTACCATCTCCACGAATGCCATTGCAGATGCCACTGGCCTTCCTGCTGCAGGTGACATCTACTACAAGCGTTTGTTGCATGTAGAAATTCAGGAATTTAACGCCCCTGGTGACAGACCGGTGAAATACCTCTCTGGTTATACTCGGGACTCCCTGCCTTCTCCCTGGGACAGAGTGGCGGAGGTCATTATGCGGTATTTTACCATCGACGGTAGATATCGGCTTGTTTTTGGTCCCCACCTGTTCATCCTCTCTCATCTTCGATGGGGGAAGAAAATCAATCTGGCGGCCTTTTTGTTTCAGTCCTTAGAACACTCGGTTCAGTTAGCTCGTGAGGGCGAAGGTGTCATTCTTCACCAGGGTTTGCTATATCTGCTCTTCTCTGTCGCTGCTTCTCACTCCGACCTTCTTCGCTTCCCCCCCAAATTGGGTCGCCGCCGCTGCTCCCCCTCGCCTTCCCCTCGCCCCTCCTCCTCCTCCCTCCGCTCCTCTCGGTGTCGTCGTCGTCTGCTTCTCTCCTCTGGTTCAGACTCTGATGTGGCTATTGTGAGTCCCCCCCGCGTTGCCTCTATTCCCCCTGCCACCCCTTCTTTCCCCACGCCCCTCTCTTGCTTGTTCTTGGAAGGCACTGACACCAGTGGTCACGCTTCTTCCCCTGTTTCCAGCCCTGATTACTCTCGGGCTGCTGATCTCTTGGGCCTGGCTCAGCTTTACCCTGACTCCCCGGACTCGGAGCAGTTAGATATCAATCAACCGGTGGTGGATCCCATCTCCCAGTCTGCGGGAAACAATGCTCTCTTCGACGACAAAGTTCTTGCTGCTGACACTTCTCATTCCTCACCTATTATGGACTCGAAACCTGCTGAACCTGAGTCTGCTGACACTAAAAGGGATAATCGCAGAGCCGACATGGTTTCTTCTATTTTAAGCAAGCTTCAGCGTGCATTCAAGGCTCTGAAAGCTTGGGAGGCTTTCACGGAATCTACCAGGACTGCCATTGCTGATGACTGCTCGGAGCTTATCAAACTGGCCGAACATCTTGCTAATGACTCAGGCTCTCCTAGAGCAAAAAATGCAGTTTCTGAGCTGAAAAAGCTCATATGATGTATCTCTTCTTTATCTCTGTTTGTTTTTTCGTCCTCCTTTTTTGGAATCTGCTCGGGTATTTTTGCTTTGCTACTATTATTGCTAAATCTGGCCTGATGGGCTCTATTGTATAAGGTTGTGGGACCTTCTAAAACCCTCCTTTTACCCTATATATTCCAAAAAAAAAGCTATGGAAGGTCATTATGAAGTGTAAAAGGTCAATAAACTTCAAATTTGCTCTTCCACAGAATTGAACCATGTTGAAAAACTGAAAACATTTCACAAAAATGGTGTCATCACGTAGGGGAGATTGTTAGCTTCATAGAAATATTGATTTTAAAGTGAATAGAATAAGATAAATATCATTTTATAATTTTTTACTAACAATAGGTCTTTAATACATTTTTTCCCACGAATGTTCATGTCTACGTTTAAGACTGCAACTTTTGTTTCACTTATCAAAATGTGATAAAACTTATACCATCCCAAGCGTGGAGAAATTCTATACGCATTAAATATATATATATATATATATTTGATTTCGATATTTTTTGATATAGTTATGGCAGGAAAATGGAAAGTGCTCCATTTTCTAAATCTTTTCAGACCACTTTCACGGAAAAAAAATCATAAAAAAATATATTGCTTGAAAAAATACAAAATAAAATCCATCCCAAGATAGACAACTACATCTAACTTTTCACCAAATGAAAAAAAAACAAGATTTGGTCATCCAAATCGTGGGCAAATGGACTACAATCTTATAGGTTTTTTCAAAAAAAAAACCCAAGTCATATAATTTTAAGTTTTTAATATAGCTGAACTTGTCCCTTTTTTTTTTAAAAATAGTATTTTAGAAACTAGATTCTGGATGTTATGATTCATATTTATATAAATTTTTCTAATTTTGAGTGTGCGTATTGCTGTTAATCCCTAGAAGTTGAGATTTCACTATTTTTGCAATATGACGTCCACTTATGACCCCTTTTTTGTCCACCAACTTGCTCCACTTACCCTTTGTTGTTCCAATATGTTGTTTTCTGATGTTTGATGCCCTTCCCATCTATGTCACGACCGTGCAGCAATCTGAAAATGCTGATGTATGATCTTGACAAAGATGAATGCTGAAAAGGCCTCTTATATGAGAAATGAGCATCTTGGAATGACATGATTAGTTTTTTATGCCTGTGTGTTGTCCAATCTGCCACTGAAAATAAGTAACCTAAAAGCTTCATATACATTTTTCTAGTGATGACCAAAAATGGTCAACAGGTAGATTTCCATGGGCCAAATACTATGGATGAGGATTTTTTAAAAGAAATGAAGTAGGATCAAAAACTACAAATAATTTGTTTCTAAAAAGGATTCTAAGACTCCAATGATTAGACCAAATAAGTAGCCAGCAAAACAATTCAAGAATAACTTCAGCAAGTTCAAAAATAATATGTAACACTTGGAAATAAAGGTACCGAGCAAGCGGAAAGTGTGGCAATGGTCAAAATAGGGGTACAATAGAGAAGTTTCCATGGAGGAAAGGGCTAGTCACATGATGTTATAAGTGTGGTGGGATCATTATGACATCAATTGTCCCCGAAACACTATTAGAGGACACCCTTCATAATCTTATAGTCATCAACACATACATGCTACAATTGACAGTGCCAAGATGACTTTCAAACCATTCCAGTAGAAGTGTCTGGTAAACGTTTTGGTATTTCTATTTATGTTATAATTGATATTGGAGATACTAAATGTTTTTTTGCACCTAAGTTATTAAACAAAATTTCTATACAAGCTAGTTATATAGATAAAGCTTGGACGGTTTAGTATGGAAATCAGATGGAAAAGAGAGTAGATTAATGTATATTCATAACTGAATTAGAACCACTAGGTTTTATAATTGAGGTGAACTTATATGGCGTACCCTTGTGTTCATATGATGTTATTTTAGGGGTGAATTTGTTATGCCAACATTGTGTTAAGGTGGAATGTTTATAGAAATGTCATGACATGCCAAAAATATATTGGTAAATATCAAAGTTTCCAAGGGATTCAAAAGGCCATGAAGTTAAGGCAAATTTCAGCCATTTCATTTCACTTTTTTTGTGAATCTATTTTATTCCCTTTTAAGATTTTTGAATGTTTACAATTAACATATATAAAAAGGATGAAATAATGTAAGAACTAGATATTTGATTTAATTAAGTTCCAACATTAATTGTAAAAATTAGAATAACTCTTTTCAAAGTGACTATTGATCTAGCAATTATAAAAAACACAAGGGAAAATTACATTTAGCTGATTCTATATGGATCTGGGAGATTTTGAGTGATCTGAGTGTAGGAATAGGTTGATCTGAGATTAAAAATGTTTCATTACATAAATTGGTACTTGAACCTAAATGTGGTCAAAACTATACAACTAGGTTGAAAACATCTGTATGGTATTGGACCTACTTGGAATCTGGATCTACAACTTCTTGAGTGCTTTGGTTACCTAAAAATAAGTTTTTTATTCAGTCTTCTTCACTCACCTCTAGAATGGATATGTACACTCTACTCAAACCATAGAACCCTTATATTGTAAGGAGTTCCTGTAAAACAAAGTTAAGCAGGTTTTGGGCACCCATATGCACTGTCAACATTGCCACTACTTTTAAAAGGGATCAAACCACACGTCATTCTACTAGCATGTGATATCTATCGTAGTGCAATCAAAATTTGACAACCATGATTTTGAAAATGATTTTCTTGAGTTTCACACTTACTTAGATACTTGGGAAGGGTCACTTTTCTTGCTTGTAGAAAGAAGATGGAGAATCCTAGACCTAGAAGGATACTTTATACCTATATAGGGTGTTTCCCTAATGGATGTGCATGAGTTATTTCATAGTTTAAGTAGTGTGAAGTTCTTTGTTTGCTTTCTTTTACATGAGGAGTTCTTAAAGTGTCAGGGTCCTAAATGAGGTAATATTTACTTTCTTATGCATGCTTCTGAAGGTTATTATGTCATGAAATGCCAACCAAGGGGATATATTTACTCATAAGAATGTGAGAGTCATAAAAATTATCCCAAAGCATGTCGGTCAAAAACCATACAGTAGGGTTGGCTTGTAGATTTGTACAAATCAACAGAAACTGGTGGTTTTGACCGAGAGGGGAAAAAATATGTTTTGACTTTATGGGTCAGAGGATGAATGTTTCTAGGTATGTTGTACGCAGTTAAACTTAAAAAAATGACAACATAGAGGTGTGTAAAGGTAAAAAACTAATAAAATGACTATCATGGCATGCTAAGAAAGAGTGAGGAAAGTGCATATATATATATACAAGTGTGCAATGTCAAGAGCAGCAATGTCAAAAGGTATATTGTCAAATTTGAGTGTCTACACTATGTAGTTAAAGAAGGCACAAAGGAAGGGTATTATGATGTATGTGGTTCATATTGACAACATGGGTGAGGAAAAAGATCCTACATTGGAGGACTACCCTTTTCTTCAGTATTTTAGTGATATATTTATAGAGAGTTGTCAGGGCTTCCTCTACATAGAGAATTTGATTTCTGTATAGACATAATTCTAAGGTATGAGCCCAAATAAAAAGTACCTTATCAAATGGCCATAATATATTTATTTAAATTAAATGCATAGTTACAAGAGATGTTATCTAAGGTATTAATCCATCCTAGTATCTTGTTGTGGGGAGCACTAGTTATTTTAGTTAAAAAGAAGGATGTGACTCTTAGAATTTGAATTGATTACAAAATGTTGAATAAGGAAACAATTAAGAATATGTATCCTTTACCATGCATTGATGATATTTTTGATCAAATGTAAGGAGCTACACTATTTTCATAGATTGATTTGAGATCTGGGTACCATTAATTAAGGATTAAGGAAAGTGGCATTCCTAAGACAACTTCTCACACTAGGTATGTCCATTATGAATTCAAATTTCTTCCTTTTGGACTCACAAACACACCATCAAATTTTATGAATAAATAATTAATAACGTGTTTAGGGAATACTTAAATGGTTTTGTTCTCATATTTCTAGATGATATATTGATCTATTCATGAATAGAGCTAGGGGTTTGATTCAGACATGGCGATAGCAAGAGGAGGTGCAGGAGGACCACCGACTTAAAGGTCGGAGATCCCAGCGAGGTGACGTTAGCATGTAGAGGTGGGTTCAATCCTTTCTGGTTGTTTTTTATTGAATTTGTAGGAAAAAAATGAAATAAAATATGGGAATTAAAAATGCAGAATGTAGTTAAAAATGGAAGAATTTGGGCATGGGGCGGGTGCAATGTAGATTAATTGGTTGTAAAATGGAAATGGGTGGCGTTGGGTAGTTTTTGGGTAGGTTTTAGGCATGTTTTTAAATTTTTAGAAAATTGGGGGCGTGGGGGTTCGGCTTTGACCAATGTCGGTCAAGTCACGGCCAATGTCAGTCTGGCATCTTGACATCGGTGGGAAAATAGTCGACTAACATCGGCTCAAGTTGATTGTTATCTATCAATGTGATCGACATCAATCAATATGAAAAGTGACCTAGTCTAAATAGGTTAAGTTGAGAAGGTAAAAATGGGGTTTAAAAAATGAAATTGGAGGGTAGATAGGTAGTGAATGAGGGAAATAGATAGGGATGAGGGAGAGAAGCATGTGGGTGAGGGTAAATATAGGTAAACATAGGCGGGTAATAGATGAAGATTAGGGCATAATGATGGAATGGGTATGGGAACTTGGTAAGCTAAATTAGAATAAATGGTAAGGAATGATGTACTGCACAGATGCTGGCTACATCAAAGATATGCTCCACTGGAGTAACGTGAGTTTCCCCCGTGTAGAAGGGTAAAATTTTGAGTGCCGCAACAGGTATCGGGTCACGTTGAGCCAACATAAGAGGACTGCTTGCATTGAAAGGGGGAAAAACTTGGTTCCTCGCCATAGCAACGAAAGGTTGATTGTTCCTAGGTGGAGGAAATCTTCCGTAAGGAGGAGTTGAATGACCCCTACTAGGTAAATCTGCAACTGGGGATGTGGAAATGCCTCTTCTTCTTCTCTTTGGAGGAGACAAGGAAAGTTCGATATGCTGATACTTTCCTTTCTTTGAAGAAGCTCTTGTTTGAATTCTTCGCATAAGTTACTGCACTGAGATTTGGAATCCAGAGATATAGAGTCGCCAGGTACTTTGACTTGTGTAAGTGAGAAGAGAAGTACCAACTCTCTGTCCCACCCGGCGTGCCAAAAACTGTTGTCGCCAAATCACTGCACCCTCCGAATGGCCAGGATGTGAATAGGACGTTCGGTGTGATTGGGACACATGGGATCACCTCTCAAGCTGTGGGACTTGGGCTCGAGGTGAACCTCCAGAGAAGGCCGGCTTCCTCTTCCTAAACTAAGTGTTGTACTACTCCTAGTGTAACAAAAATGATTATCTAGTCCTATGCTAACATTTTCATGGGGTTTTAGGGAAAGAGATTTACAGAAATGAAACTATACTAGGGATGGTGATGCACCAAATAAAGGGTGTTTCCAGACTCAGGAAGGGTTAATTTGAAGAGGGTGTGTGCACCACAGGTCAAATTCACCTACTGCAACTTAGAGAGGGTACAGGATACCACAAACTAAGAGACACGCGTTCCCTTTGTTAAACTTTATCAGACCGAGAAATATACCAGTTTCCCAGTGAAGAAGGATGAACTCAAGAAGGGTGAACAGACACCACAACTCAACTGCATGCAATACTCCACCACTCGATAAGCACAGAACTCCAAGAACCTGCAATAGAAACTTAAACTTGCACAGTGTACCTGCAAGTATGAGAAAGGCACAAAGAAGCATAAAAGGATGAAAGGACCGAGATTAGTCACAAAACACACACTTTTATTGCTTCAATAACATGCACAATGCATCATACATTCAGAAGAGGCAATAGTTGCCATTACAGTCTTGAAGAGGAGGCTTGAAAGTTCTCTCAACACACAAGAACAACTTGCAGAAGAGAGAGGATTCTTGAAAAGTATACACTCGCCTGAGATATCTAACTGTCCAACTTGTCTGAACTGTTGGAACCCTTTGAAATGAGCTTCCAACTTACATTTATAGAAGAATATGTGAGAAAGAAGAGGAAATGGTCATAATTACATTCCTAAAATGAAGGCCCATGATGTATTTATTACAGTTAGTTGAACCACCTGAGAAGGTTCCATCATGGGTCATTAATTGCCTGATGACCTAGTCTTCTCAATTAATTAAAAGAATATTTAAATAAAATATTTAAATAATAATAATAAATATTATTATTAAAATATTTAAATAAAAATATTAATTTAATTAACATAATGTTGGGACCCCCCCGTTGACCCGTTTGACTTGAAGAGGAGGGGGGTCCATGTGGATAGAGTCTGCACAAATCTCAACTCGGTGAGTTTCGAATCCTCTAACTCGGTGTTGCAATCGATTTTGAACCCCACACTAACTCTTTCCTTGCTTTGGTAATCGCAGCTCTTTTGCATTGAGTCCTTCGAATGGTGAGCTATCAAACTCGATTCTTATCATTTTCCTCTGTTAACTCGAGGCCATTTATGCATTCCACGTTCAAACTTCATGAAACATCACCACGAGCTCCCTGCGAAGTCACCGAGCTCTTCATCCAGCAAACGATCTTACCTTTCCTGGGCTCAAACTCACTTGAATACCGAGCTTAACCCAATATTTCTAAAAAGAATGGTTTTACCACAATGCTCAGGATTCTTCCTCATCATATAACACTTGTAGTAAGAATGTTTTGGCTTTGCCATAATAAGCACAATTTGTACCTTCCAAACGATGAGAAAATGCCATTATCAATAAAGACCTAGTGCTGCCATGATGATGACCCAGGCTCATGCCCATAACATGTCGATAGACACCCTTGAGACTGATTTTTGGCCAAAGAACCCTTCGGTATTTTGGCAGTGCATTGGAAATCTCGGCTCCAATCAACAATTATGCCACTATTGGGATCTTAGTATGGCATAGGTAGCTGTGAGCTACACCATATACTCATTTTTCTAGAAACTAAAAAGATCCTTTATGTTACAATCTGCAACACATAAAAGAAGCCCTTCAAAAAATACATTGAACAACTGGGGCAACCAAGAGGACCTTGGAAAAATGTACAGGTAACAACCATATGAATTCTTCCTTAGTCGTGGATCAAAGCTAATAGAAATAAAGCTAGATAAAATTAGCTTGAAACTACAGTATAATCGTCCATTGTAAAAAAAAAAGTTTCTCTGAACCTGGTAAAAGAATACTTTTATTGTCTGATTGGACGTACATAATGGAAGGGTATAAATATTGCCTACTGCCCACAGAGTTTCTCAAAGAGACCATTTACAAGTGACAAGGATGTGGCATACAAAACGACCGACCAGGTATTTCAGAGTTGACCTTCACATTCAATTCATTTCTAGGAGAAGAAGTGCTGAGCAATATGAATCATTTCATTCTACACCATAATAAACCTTAATCTCCTGATTCAGGAAAAATTTATGAAGCCTTGAATGGCATGACTCTAATCCATCGTACACGGTAGTGAATATTTGTTTCCTGCAGCTGTCATTCGATCTGAGTTCAGAATAAGGATAAGCATGCATTCGATACTGAACAGATAACAACACAGTTGGACAACCTGCTTGCTGGAAGCGCTCAAAAGAAAGGCCTCTACTGTACTGCAACATGCCTGCTACCTGTGTGTGGGAGTTTGTCTCGCGACCACATCAAGTTCAGAATTGTACAGAGGATGAGGAGAAGGTCATGGCAGCTATTAAATCCGATTCAAAGTCTGAACAGTTCAGTATTCTGATTGGAATCCTAACAAGGGTGGATCTGTATGAAAGGAGACACTTTCTTCATATGATCTATGGAACCCAATCCACAGTCCATGCAACACGCATCCTTTGATCTCCATGCACTCGCCGCTCTACTTGGCATTTGACTCGTTCCTCCAACCTGGCGTCATTCTTTATTCACCGGTTTATATGGAAATTCACTCGCCCTCCCTCGGTCATCAACTTCCTCCTGGTGACTACCACAACGTGCTCCGATCCTGTTTACATGGCCCGTGTGGAAGTCTGATTATGGTTTTCCATCCCAATATTTCCACGCTTGGCAGTGTTTTCCTGAATCTCCCCTACGTGGAGTGAACAGCTTGGAATGCCATTACCAATAAAGACCTTGGCATACCAGCTCCGAATCCCTGCATAACGGCTTGACCAAATTAATCCACGGGCCCTGGCCTCAGCTTCACCATGCAACCTTGGAAAGATAGTAAAATATTTCCCATGCACGGGATTACCTGCGGCTTGCCATGATTGTGTTCCCGATTTTTTGGCAGTAGACTCAAAATTCTCCCACGCCCAGAATCTTTTCAATGGCTTGACATCACGTCATTTCCCTTGGCAATGCTCACCTTATTTTCCACATCCGGGATTGGAGTGCGGGGTTTCGTTATCATTTGGCCATATTTCATTTTGGAAAGATGGCCACCGATTTCCACTTTTCCACCCAGCGTGAGGAGACATCATTTTCTCGGTGCAAACATTTCAGCTGTAGCTTGTAAGGTGTGATAATTCCGACATAATCCTTTATGCCTGCCAACTTAGTGACTCGTTGAAGATGCTCATATAATTGCAAAGAAAATTATGCTCCATGAATATTCTAATATGAAACAGTTCCACCTCTATGAGATCCACTTCCATGAGTTACATCGTAAAACAAGTAAGATCTCGATAGAGAATCTTTGTAATAAATTTCCTCAGGTCTCCTAGTAACACTCTCACTGTCACTTAATCGATTTTCATAAAAATATCTTGAAGGGAAATCCCAAATTTGAGGATGCATTCGATGTTGAACAGATAAAAACATAGTTGGACGACTTGTTTGCTGGAAGTGCTCAAAAGAACTTCTGTTAGACTACAACATGTCAACTGCCTGTGCACCAAATGCTCGGCCGAGGAAGGTCTGAACAACGCCAGCGAAAATATATATACTATATTCACTAATACCCTGGCCCGGCATTCTTACTACCTCTGCGAGCTTACCATTGTAAAATTATCTCGAGTAGGCCTCCCAATTTTGCATTAATCAATGAGCCCTGGAATTTTATCTTAGAAACCATCTTTAATGCATCCACACGAAATGAGTTGCCTTGAATTATCCATCATGCTCGATGAGTCCCATTGATATGGCTCCATCACGTATCTCTGTTTACGCAACGATCTCCATTCATTTTATGGCACTCTTTATTCCTTGGCTTGCATTTGAATCACCCTAGCTCTGCAGAATGTGTCCTAAAAGAAGCTCACCACATGATCTCCAAAATGAACGAGTCACGAAGATGAGTCGAACTCCTTATCTCTGCCTTTGCTTCCGCCTGTGGCTTGAACCTTTCAAATTCATTGAGACTTTATTAATAGCTCGAACTTTGACTCTCCCTGACTCGGCCTTCACTTCCACATGCATCGATCTCTACCGAGATCCTTATAGAGTTCCTTTCATTCATCAATTTTCAATGAGCTATATTTTACATTAACAAGACCATCGTCTAGCTCTTACAACTGAGAGTCTCTACTGAGATGATTTCTGAGATGATTATCAATTTGACACCGGGTTCTTTATCAACTCGACCCTGAACTCTTCACTGAGTTGAGATCAACTGGG
The DNA here is from genome assembly GCA_019776745.2 of Taxus chinensis. Taxonomy (NCBI): domain Eukaryota; kingdom Viridiplantae; phylum Streptophyta; class Pinopsida; order Cupressales; family Taxaceae; genus Taxus; species Taxus chinensis. The sequence goes on from CM034151.1 coordinate 295,924,636, forward strand.
TGCCTTTCGATGCTAGGTGATCTCTTCATATGCAATTTAGGAATTATTTTTAATTATTGCATCTCGTTAATAACCGAAGGTGGGTTCCTGGGACTATTATTTCATTTTGAACGTGATAGGACCCCGTTGTCCAATCTTGCCATGTGTGTAAAATTGGATAACAGAGCCATGGTATTCATATTGAAGATAAGGTTGAAAGTTGACGGCTAATCACATGATTCTTGTTTATTCGTTGATCCTTAAAATAGGTAAGTGGAAGGTGATGTTGCTCAAGGGATGAGTGTTTAATAGACAAAAGGTGATATAGGAATTGATTCAAGAATAGAATGGTTAAAGATGCAAGGTATTGAGGGGCTCAGGTTTGGGCTTACCTTTGAGTGAAGATAAACGATAGACACCCGATCCATAGGCATGAGTAACGATATAGGGTCCAAGACAATTAGGAGCGAACTTGCCCCGTTTACTTTTCTTCACTTTTGTTACATGTTGATTTTCCTTTAGGACGAGGTCACCGACCTTTAAGGTTTATTCTTGGAAACGTTTATTGTAGGCACGTTTAATAATTTTTTGGTAGATTTGAAGGTGATCAAGATCATTTAGATGTCATTCTTCTAATAACTCGAGATGTGCCAAATGGTCCTAGAAAAAATCATCATCGTTGAGCACATCTTTAAGCGAGATCTAAAGAGATGGAATTTGGACTTCAAGGGGCAAGATAGCCTCTGTACCATAGACCAAAGAGAAAGGTGTGGCAGCAGTTGAGGTGGGAATACTACTGCGATAAGACCATAAGACAAAAGGAATGTGCATGTGTCAATCCTTACCAGTATTGTCAACCACTTTCATAAGAATTTTGTTTAGGGTTTTGTTAATCAATTCATCTTGGCCATTTTTTGAGGATAATAAGGTGAATAAAAACTAAGTTGAATATTGAAGGCATCACATAGTTTCTGTAGGGTTTTGTTTTTTAATTGTTTTCCATTATCAGTGATGAAAGTCACTAAATAGGTACAGGACGAGGATGTGTGGTGATAGGTGTATGAGGAATAGGGTCCTCATCTAAAAGATCATTGTCATCAAATTTTTCTTTGAGAGGACATAGTTGGAGAAGAATACTCTTAAGAACCTTACAGTTTTCCACATCATGCCCTGGCACACAATGGTAAGCACAATTTTTGGTATCATCAAACACTTCTAGTTTAGGTTTAAGTGGGTCGTAAGGTCTAAGCATTGGCAATGTGATGACAAAGGTTTCCAAAAGGTTAGTTAAGATGTTGGCGTAAGACCCTGCCAATGGATCACAATGTGAAGTAAGTGTGGGTCTGGATGGAAGTGTGGGTGACTTTGGTGGGAGAGGCGTCACTAGAGGTGGAATCAGAGGTTGAGTAAGTTTTACCACTTGTTTGGTAGATAGTATGGTTTTAAGTTTGGATTGCACCTTCTTGGGTAAAGATCTAGCAGGTGAACTAGTTGTTGAAGGTGGGGTAGGTTTAACTACCTCTTTAGAAGGTAGTGGGTTCTTGGGCTTTGGTTACAACTTCTTGGGTAAAGGTGAACAAGAAGTGTGTGATGTAGAAGGGAAGGAAGATGGTGGAAGGGGACAGGTTAGCCAAGGCAATAATGGAGGTGTGGTGAAGGTTGTGGTAAGAGGAAATGTGGAAGATACTAGTTAAGGGGAAGGGAATGGCATGGGTAATGATGAGGATACTAGAAGTGGTGTAGGTATCAGAGGTAGAAAGGATGTAGGTGACGTCAAAGGCATGAGCTATGTTGGTAATTTGGGTGTAACAGAGGATCATGACGAGGTGGGTTGTTGTGTTTTTTATTTACTCTAGGTAGGAGGCTATTTGGCCAAGGTTGATGGGTGGGGACCTAGGATAGATGAAAGTGGTGAAGGTGACAGAGGGGTAGTGGGAAAAGTTGGTGTATGTGGCCTAAGGGGTTGGGTTTTCTTCTTAGGTGGGGTAATAGTCTTTGTGACGGCTTGTGAGGATGTGGCTAAATCTAGTTTGACAGGAGGATGGACTAGACCTAATGTCGGCATGACTCCTAATGTGGTAATGGGTTTGGATGCGGAGGAAGGTATAGGTGTAGGTAAGGTTTTAGGCATATGAAAAAGTTTGGTTGTTGGTAAAGGTTTAGGTGTGGGTGAGGGTGATGAATAAGGGGCCACTACAACTAGTATGGGCATTGTAGGTTTGGTTGTTTGAAACACCTTTGGATATATCATGGAAGTATCAGCAGACAACATCTGTATTTGAGTTGAGATAGGTACTTGAAGATGTCCCCAAAGCATGGAATTATCAACATAATCCAAGTGGTCAGCCAAACGTGAGAATGGCACCAATGTAGGGGGTGATGTTGATTTGGTAGTAATCCCTATAAATCATGTCTGTGAGACAGGGAAATGGTTGGCTTTAGACTATGTGGGTAAAAGAGATGAGAGAAAATCAACATGATCCTTGAAAGCCAAAGGAGAATTATCACCAATAGGAAGGGACACTGCTAATGGATCCCCTATGGGTAGGGGAGATAGCAAGTTAGGTGAGTTAAGTTCATCTTTTGATGAAGAAGAAGGTAAGCATGACTCTCCCATGGGTAGAAGAGTAAGTAATGTGGGTTGTTCATCAGGTTGAGAGGTGAGTGGGGAAACTTTATTGGCAGATATGGTGGAATCCTTCGTGGGTGAAGGAGAAGATAAGAGAGACTCCTCTATGGGTAAAGGAGTAGATGAAATAGGTCCCTCCGTAAATGAAGTAGCTCGTGCCAGAATCTCCTCAATTGATGGAGTAGGAGGAAATTGAGCAAGAAGAGTTGGTGTGATGTTGAAAACATCATGAACCTCACGAATGTTATTGTCATTAGTTGAGGTTTCGCCGGTTTGTTTAGATGATGGGATGTGATTTGGGAATGGCTTCTTAAAGATGTGAAGGTTCTGATTATTTGGTGCATTAGGATTATCCAAGATGAGATCTCCATTATCTAACATTTCTTGGACAATGTTTTTGAAAGCTATACAATTACCATCACTATGACATCTAATGTGATGATAGTTGCAATAATCATTTTCTTTGTAGCATGTAGGCACAGGACGAGAGGGGTCAAAACCAGTATGTGGTTTGATGGGTGGAAAAGTGAATGCTCCATCTTTTAGAAGTTTTTCTAAAACTAAAGAATAGGGTTATCCTATGGGAGTATTATTTTGTTCCTCCCACTTGAACAGAAAATCCTAAACAAGAGAAATATTGGAAGAAGGCTTTGATTGGTTGGATGGATGAGATGGTTCGGCTTTCAAAACTACTACGTTGGCATATCCTTTTTCTTAAGAATAATTAATTTTCAGTTTGGAAGAAGAAGAGGTATCATTTGATCTAAACACATCATTCTTGTCATGCAATTATATCTTCTTCTCTTCAATGGCACAAATTTCAAATTTCTTGGCCATGGTGAACGCCTATTCAAACATGTAGAAATTTTGAACTTGGAGATTTGGTGAGATGTGTCTAGTACAAGCTATGGTGAATAACTCTATTAACTCATTTTGAGGCAGTTGGAATGTGAGTTGGTTGATCAGGCTGCGCCAATGAGCAACAAAATCTGTGATAGATTCGTCTTCATATTGGCATGTCGCATACAAGTTAGTCATGGTGACCTTCTTGACAATGTTGATAGAAAATTGGTCTAGAAAATCCTGAGCTACCTGATCAAATGAAAAGATGGAATGCATGGGTAGAGAATTATACCAATCTAAAGTTGGTCCTGTCAAGGACATTGGGAATGTTCCCAAGAGAAAAGTGTCATCATGAGCGATCAGATAACATACATGTTTAAAAGACTACAAGTGTTGTTGTGGGTCTTCTTTGTTGTTAAATCAGTTGAATTTAGGCATTTCCCAACGGGGAGGGTATGGATGAATTGGAATGGATGGGTGAATGGGCTCATTGCAAATCTCATCATATGTCATAGAGATGTTTGAGCTAGAGACAGATGATTTTAATGTATGCATCTTGTCCATCATCATTTTGATAAGATCATTGGTAGGTTGTGATGACGAGGCACCCCCTGTAGTATAAGGGGGTAGATGAAGTGGGTATGATGTAGGCAGCATCCCAGTATCTAGTGGTGTCGAGTATGAAAATTTTGAGGAAGGAATATAGGCCGGGATAGACATAGATGGAAAGTATCTTGAATAAGAAGTAGATGAAATGGGGGGTTATTGGTGATAAGTGTAGGTAGGTGGAGTGGACGTAAATACTCTTGTAGTAATTGGAGGAAGAGACTATGGGATGGAGAGGATGATGTTTTGGAAGGGAGTGTGGGATGCTGACATCAATGGTGGTTGAGATGCAATAGGTATATGAGAGGTGGCGGGTATAGATATACCTACACTTAAGGAAGTTAATAAAGGCATGGTTGACATCGTAGGAGAGATAGACATCAAAGGCATGACATATGTCATAGGTGCAGCAGATATTGATGATGTAGGGTCAAGATGGGAAACCACATGTGGTAAGGTGGAAGAGGGTAAGGCCAAGCTAGTAGTAGCTGATGCAGAAGTGGGTATGAGGGTAGGAGGAATGGACACATGCATGTCATATACACGCTTCCCTAATGAATCGTGAGTAGATGAATGAGTGAGATAGTGCTGTAGAGTGGCGGGGTTGTGATCAAGGAGTCTCACAAACTCCTCATCAATAGTGGGTATGGAAAGAACGTAATTGGGTTCCATAGGTAATGAGATGGAAGGGGGCAATGGGCTAGGTGGGATTGGTTGGTGGCTAGCATGAAATGCGAGAGTGTTAGCTTGTTTACAAGTCAAAACCATGTAACTGACGATAGAACAGGTATTATGAGCTTCATTGATAATGCAGAAACATAGAAGAAATGGAGAAAAATAGGTTTAAAATGTGTGATTTGGTCATTGTTATGATTGTCAAATCATAACACAGAGACTGACGTAGATTGGGTTAACCGATACCGGTATAAAGGGTAACTGCCGCCGGTTGACTAGACCGATGTCAGTTACTATGGAGAAATGAAAGATTTGTAAGTCTGGCACTAAATGAAGACGAAGTAGAAATGGACTCTAAAGGTGATATTAAGGACTCAAAGATATGATAAAGTGATAGAGGAGGTCACAAAAAGAAAATAAATATAGATTGAACATTGTTTTGGTATAAATGACCAAAACAACATAAAACCGACAACAGTGAAATGATGAAACCGATGGTAATCGCTAGACTAACACCAGTTACTCTGAAATCTATGAGAAATGGAAAAAGTGAATTTTTTGTGATTTAGGTCAAATAAAAAGACTAACTCAGAGACTGAGTATTGAAATGATTAGTCCTAGCACACTCAGAAACAGTCAAAATACACCAACTGTGATTGTGGAGTATGTAGGGAGAGAAAAAAAATGAAGAAAATTAACTCACACCTCAAAACACAAATCAAGAAAAATCTAGAAACACATAATCCTATGATGTAGATTTTATGTTGTGGCTAATGCCATTTACAACTGACTTGTGAATAGAACAGATTTTTTGGTTACCGAAGGTGCCCTATGGAAACTGACAACTATGGTTGGTTTCAGGTAAGTTTTGGCATGGGGGATCCTTCTTTGATATGATAACTGGCCAGAAAACTAGTTGGAGCCCACTATCAATCCTCTTATCATGTGATCATTGACAGATTCTTCCAGGAAATATGTTGTTTAAGAAATGTGTAGTTTATTTTCAATGATTTGGTATAAAGAGTATGCAAAATGTGAACTACGGTTCAAAATTTCAACCATCAGCTAGGCATGAATTCCAACATATAGGTTGCCCACAATTTAGATGAGCTAGAATGCATCATACAACAATGAGATGCAAATATTTTAAAACCAAATCCACAATGAAATTCAATGAGAGAAATAATGAATAGGCAAGATAGATAATCTCTATGGGAAGTTCAAATTTACATTGGAGATTGATAGCCTAGATCATATATATAAGGGTTATCAGTTAGATAAAGATGGACTTATAAGATTCCACGACAAAATAAATGTACCTAACCTCGATGGATTGATGACACTAGTATTGGAAAAGGCACATAATTCTCCTTAATCAGGTCACCCTGAAGTGACGAAGATGATAGCAGAACTCAAACAATTATATTTTTGGAGATGGATTAAAAAAGATGTTGCAACTTTTATTTCTATATGTTTAGAGTATCAATGAGTGAAAGCTAAACATGTGCATCCATCCACGTTGTTATACCCGCATGAACCTTTCAAATGAAAATGGCAAGTCATAAGTATGGATTTTGTTCAAGGACCTCCAATGTCCAAGAAAAAATATGAGGTTATACTGGTGGTTGTGGATAAACTCACCAAAATATCCCATTTAATTTTGGGGAATTTGAAAGATGATTTGCCAGTTTTTGAATTGAGGTTTGTTCGGGATATTTTTTAGTTACATGGAGTGCTTGAGAAGATTATCTCTAATAGATATACTCATATGATGTTAACTTTTTATAAAACCTTAGACTCTGCCTTAGGAACCAAATTGAATTTCAATACTACTTGTAACCTAGAGATAGAGTGTCAAACAAAAAGGGTGAACAAGGTTCTCGGAGATGTGTTTAGGATGTATTGTATGCATAAAAAGTACAAATGAGAACATTACTTGTGATTGGTTGATTTTTCTTATAACTTGTATCATTCAACATTGGGTATGGCCCCTTTTGAGGATCTATATAGAAGAAAATGTCGAACACCTATCAGTTGAGATCGAATTGAGGATAGAGTTGTTATAGGTATTAACATGCTTAAGTATATAGAAGAGCAGGTAAAGTTTATTAGGAAGCATTCATTTGAGGTTGTAGACAAATAGAAGAGTTATGCATATAGGAAACAAATTCTAAGATAGTATATAGTAAGCGATAAATGTTTTTCATGTTCTATCAAGTTTGGAAATTCTTCCAAACTATCACCTCATTACATGGGACCATTCCATTTTCTCAAAGTGGTTAACATGGTGGCATATAGACTTGCATTACCTCCATCTCTATCCTAGTTACACAATGTTTTTCATGTGTCTTAATTGAAAATATATCATTCATATGTGTCTTATGTTATTGGTTGGTAATATCTACATGTATAGGATCTGAGAGTTCTTCCGGTCAAGCTCCTACGAGGGCTTGAGGTTTGCAAGCTTTACTTGTGAAATAGGTAAGTCTCTCAGTCTAGTAGGACCAATATTCAGAAGAGATTACTACCTGAGAGGACTACAATGAAGTCCACAAAGCATACCCACATTTATTTCATTAGCTATTTTGCTTTAATAGAAGTAACAATCATCGTGATGATGCTTCCTCTTAGAGGGGAAGGATGTCACATCCCAAAATAATGCACTTATTATTATGAGACACTCTAATAACTGAGTGTGGTAGCCACCCTTGATACAACATATTATTACTAATTAGATTTGCTTGATTAACATTATGATATTTTTTGGATTAAAACATTTATTTTCAGTAATTGATTACACACTAGATGAATATTTAATATAAAATTATAGTTATTGATTACTATTAATAAAAATATGTTGCTTATGATTTATTTTAAACTTGATTAATTGTATTGGACATATAATGCACTAGGTATTTTTGTTTTTGCATTGCTAGTATTCTTATAATGCAAGAAAGGGTGTCATTGGGGAGAGAAGATAAGATGTAATAATGGGTATTGAAAGAAATAAACTATGTGTATAACAATGCTTGAAAAATAATTCAAACCATAAGTTGATCAATAGACACATTTGTTATGATTTAAGCCTTGTTATATAAAGTATCCCTTGTGTGACACATATATTTTAGTTGTAATGAAAAAAGGAAGTATTACACACTCTCGATTAGGAGAGGAGCACAATATTACATTTCGAGTTATTCAAATGGTACATATTCACTTTACAATAATGGATCAAACATGATAAGGTTTGACTATATTCATTTTCGTATAAAAATATTACTTTTGTTTTAAATGAAAATATAAAAGCTAGTTATTTAATATCAAATGCTTTTAATTCATTTCACTTATATAGTGTGATTTAACCCCTAATTATATTTATCTCTATCATGTTCTTCTATTAGGAGAATCAAGCTACTCGCTTAAGATCTCAATGATCCATTTCATGCCAACTCACCGAGTTGTCAATGATCAAATTATGATCATTAAATGAGCTATGTGTCACAAGGTTCACCATATTAATCAAGATCACTTTTACCACATTTTATAAAGGTTTCATAGTCACCAACTAAGCCATGAGATCTTGGATCTCTGTCAACCCCGAGAGCTCATGTAGGAGGGGTTCCACTAAACCCGAGGACCCATGAATCCCAAGACCTCATGAATGATCAAAATATTTGAGCACATGACCAGTTGAGAACCATGATCCATCATTGGACCACTTTCCTCTTCTCGGTTCATAAATCAAGCATTAGTTATTTTGTGTGTGTAAGTAGAAAAGAGTTTAGTGCCTTTTTCAAGGCAACATGTTATACCAAGGTCGTAGGTTATTAAGATCAAAATGAGTGAAATAACAATCAATGTGGATTTAGCTTAAGTTGAAATAAAATACGAGTTCTTTGAGATTGATCTTGACCCATAGGAAACTACAACTAGAGCCTTTCAGTGATCAATCGATCATGGGAATAAGTGAATCGATCATGTGAACTAGTGAACTAATCCTTAATACCATGATCCATAGGAGCATTGTCACTTGTGATCTAATCATTGATATTATCATGTGAATTTGTGGCATGGAACTATGGAAATCTCAAACTAAACTTAAGATCACTTTAAAAAAATAATTAATAAGAATTAATCATGCACAAGGTCTATCAGGTCGTTAATAAGCTAAAATTAGTTGTGAACTAATATCGATCAATCATGAAGTTGATATATAAATTACACAGGGAGTAAACTTGATTATGGGTGGTGAAAATAGAAAGGTACATATCTAAAATTAATAAATGGTGATCGATTTTGTGGGAAAAAATAGAAAATCAGAGTTTATACTTAAAAGAAATTAGAATAGGATGCTTAGGTGAATAAAATTAAAAGAGCAGGGATTATTAACACATACATGAACATATCTCAGAGATCATAGGTAGAGATTTCAGAAGGGAGACACAAAATTTTCAAAGAGAGATCATGGTGACACAAAGACAGAGACAACGACAAAGGCAAAGATCATAGACGATCATAGAGATAAAGATCACAGAGATAATATATTTTGTGGAAAACACAGAGGATCACATAAAATACACAAGTTCTCCTCTTTTAACTCTGATTTAATTAATATACTATATTTTATTGAATATTAGTAAATTATTGGAATTTGATTGATTAGATTCAAATATTTAGAGTTAATACAAAAAATTGATCACGTTAAAACCCAGACAAAAACTCAAATCATGAGTTAACTAAACACAGACACAAATATATGTAGAGGATTGGCTGAATGGTCTAGTCATTTTGATAAAGTAGATGGGAAATGAAATCTATTCCAACCCCAACATGTTTTAGAATATGTCACAATTAGTTTTTAAACATTGCACACCTTGACATGAGTCTTTAAACTACATTATCTAGAAGGTCACATTCAATTCAAAAAAACTATACAAGTCTTTAACATGGATATTTAGTTCACACTCTCTGGGAAAGTCGAATGACCAAGGCTTGGAATTGTCAAAAGAGGGGTCATAGTTCGATCCCCCCTTCTCAGTCCTTTTGATCCACCTTTAAATCAAAATATATTTGGTTAAACTAGAAATTGAAACCAAGACAATATTTGATTAAACTTAGAGAATGAAACTAGGACAAAAGATCTTAGTGATAAATGTGACCAGGGTTATAAATGTTGTTAGTGTAGGATATTTATTTTCCTTGTATTTTTTTTATTTACTTGGAGCTTTCCTACACTCATGGGATATGTTTGCTTAGTTGTAGTAGTTGTGTTGAGTTAGCTTACCAGTTGCCTTCAGTTAGCTCACTTGTTGTATGGAGTCAACTCTACTTCTAGTATTAGTTAGTGAGAGTTATTCCCCACTGATCTAGGAGGAGGTTACACATTCACCACCTATATGTACTTGACTTGCATCGGTCTATCTCATGGAGAATATGGAGCATATGGAGCATTGAGTTGATTTGGTGTCATTCTTGCCTTGTGAGTTTTGATCATATTTCATCTTATTGTTTGTTATTTTCATTTCTGCAATCGCTCGTGCATTTGTATTTCATCAGAGATCTATAAAATCTAATATGGTATCAGAGCAGTTCTGGTGATACATTTTCCATTTCTGAGTTATTTGCAGTTTTTTTAATACTTTGTTTGTGAAACTAACTATTCATGTGCAAATAGATTTGACTCCATCTTGGCTTAGTATGGTTGTGAGCTTGGGTATTTAGAGATTGATAAGTTGAGGGTTTACAAATTATGGGGTTTCACAAATCTTTTCTCATCATTTTTGTCTTTCTCGTGCCTCTTGTAACTTATTCAGGGTTGTTTGAGGCATTTTTCACATGCCTAAGGCATTTTTTGCTTAATTTAGGCATTTTTTGGCTTGTTGATGGGCGTTTTGCACATATCTAAGGCATTTTTTGCAGGGTTGAGGTGTTTTTTGGATTGTTAAGGGGCGTCTTCACCTGTGATGGGCGTTTTCACCTCTATGAGGGGTGTTTTAGACCTTTAACAAGGTTGGAAATGCATGTGCAGACTTGGGAGGGGCATTTTTTACACGTGGTGTGTTGAAACTCGTTTTTTCACTTGTGGTAGCGTTTTTCCAACCTAGGCCACCCCATACATGTTGGTGTATGCTTAAAAATGACCCTGCAACAATAAAAAACAAGTTGTCATGCCTTCTTTGCCTCTCCAAGCCCAAAAAACAACCTCCTTGGCATCACATTGCAGTCATTGGCGGCAGCAACAACAAACAATATCAAAGAGGTAAAAGAAATTTAGGGTTTCAACCCTAAAATCAGCCAATGTATTCTCCACGTGGACTCTAGTTTCAAGGAGTTAATTGCTTTCTTTTCTCACTTTGACTTTTCTTTATTTCTATATTAGCATTTGATGCTTTTGGAAAATAAGTCATTTGGAAAAAATTGTATTAGAAGAAATTAAATGGTTTTTTAAACTTGTATCTTCGCCTGACGAAGACGAAGAGTGAGGCTCGGGTTGGAAGGAGGCATATACCCCCTCAAAAATTGAACTATTATGTTCTTCATTTCATCCCAGTTCTAATGAGTATACTCACAACCCCCTTTTCCCCTCATTTCCCATTTTTAAAATCAATTTGCAAAATTTTAATTAAATAAACCATTATTTACGGGAAATTATATTTGCTATAACTTTTGATCGGTAGCTCGGATTTGAGGACTGATTTGGTCAAAAGTGCATTTTTCTCATGCTCTACATGATGGAATCATTTATTTTTATAAATATTTTATTTTATAAAGTGTCACATTTTTGGGGGGTTCTAGCAAAACTCAATAGGGACTTGTACTTTTCACACTAATTTATAAAGTGCCATATGGGATAATTTTGGGGGTTTATCTACATTATGGAGTTTCACTTTCATCGCTATGTTGTTATGCTCAACTTTGGGAACTTTATGTCTTGGAAGGCAAACATTATAAATCATTACACTATGCACGATTTGTTGCCCTACCTCCATGGTCTTGTTCCTCAGCCTAATGAGCCTCTACATAAGTATGAGTGGTTTAACCACAATGATGAGGTCTATGGCCTTCTTGGTATTACTATTCCTAGGGATACATTATGTTTGTTCAAGCACACTAAATGTCATTTCACTGCCTTGATCATTATCCGACAGTTATATGGTGACCTTGCTTCACCATCTAAGAGTGACACTTCCCTAGACCACTCGAATGCCTCCATAAACTATTCCCCTTCTCACATCCCTTTCATTGTTGAGTGTTCCTCTGCACCTGTTGCTACTCATGAGTACCATGTTGAGAATTCACCACAGGATCTTGCTATTGAGCGCACTCTCCCTATTGTTGCCTCCACAGAGATCATTGTCACCCATGTTCATGCTTCCATTCACTCTCTGAAGTAGTGTTCTATTAGAGAAAAATCCTCTGAGATAGATGTGACCATTTCCTCTCATGTTCCATTGCATCTTGATTACTCAGTTGATGACACTCCACATACACCGGTTGCTACCTTTGAGTGCAGCATTGCTTCATCTTGGACTTCCAGTAGCTCTCCGCAATGGTATTCTCCTCCTACTTCATGTTGTGATGTTTATACATTCTTCTCAAACATTACTCTCATTGAGAAACCCCATTGGGACGAGTATCTTCCTAGCCTGAGTTATCTATTTGCATATTCCACTTGTGTTGCATTACAGGAATATGCTCCAATTGAGCCATCAGACATTATGGAGGACCCATTCATCTCTCTCATTGGGAGTGCCCACCTTGGGACATTTATCACTTCTACTATTTTAGAGATGTTTCACAATCCACCTCTTCTTTTAGATCCCTTTGTGAGGGTTATTGGGCCCCCACCATCTTCTCTCTTAGAAATGTATACTGCAATGGCATTACCATTGTCTTTTGTGCACATGTTTGCCAAACCTATGCCACCTTTCAATTGCAGACTAGATGCAGAGATCTTCTACTAGATTCTTCTTCCTTTGTGGAGTGAGTTGACTTTCAATGCTCCTTTTTTGTCCTTCCCAAGGGAAGGAATGTTGTTCGGTACAGGTGGATTATCTCCAGTCTTTATGCAAAGGACCACATCATCGATGCTCTTTTTAGGGGACCTTCTTGTCCTCACTTCTTTCTCTCTCTACTCTATAGGATGATCATTGTACATGGGTACCTCATTGGGCTGAGTTACCGAGACCCACTACTTCTTCTTCAAGTTCCAAGTCTCTATTACAGGAGGAGTTTTTTCCCACTGGTTTTTCTCCCTTTCTCCACTTTATGAGAGATTTTCATTGTACATGGGTACCTCATTAGACCATGTTGTCGGGACCCGGTTTCCTTTTTCAGTTCCCACCTAAGTTGTGTTTATGGGGTATTAATGTGGGATATTTATTTTCCTTGTATTTTTTTATTTACTTGGATCTTTCCTACACTCATGAGATATGCTTGCTTAGTTGTAGTGTTTGTGTTGAGTTAGCTTACCATTTAGGTTGAGTTATTTTACCAGTTGTTTTCAGTTAGCTCACTAGTTGTGTGGAGTCAACTCTACTTCTAGTATTAGTTAGTGAGAGTTATTCCCCATTGATCTAGGAGGAGGTTGCACATTCACCACCTATATGTACTTAACTTGCATCAATCTATCTCATGGAGAAAATGGAGCTTTGAGTTTGTTTGGTGCCATTCTCACCTTTTGAGTTTTGATCATATTGCATCTTATTATTCATTATTTCAATTTCTACAATCGCTCGTGCATTTGTATTTCATCAAAGATCCATAAACTCTAATAAATGTTAACCTTATAATCATTAAGGGAGATTCAAAACATAATAACAACAATGTGTTTTAAAGGACATTATGATATCTAATCTAACTTAGAAACATAAATATCATTATATCACATACCTTGGAGAATTTGGTTATCGTTAGTGGTAAGATTTAGTGGCTTGATTATATATTTTTAAACTATATTAATAGTGGGTCTAAACATATGTTTTTTTTATTATTGGTAAATAGTTTTTTGAAAGGGATTATACCCTTATAAACAAAGAGGACCTAGAAGCCAGAATAGGAATGAATAGCATCAAAAAAAGGATCAAGATCCAAATAAGTCATAAGAACCCAAGGTAACCAAAGAGAAGTTACCACAAAATAGCTAACCAGTTTGAACACTGCAGAAAAGCAGCCAAAAAATAGCAAAAAACACAAAGGAAGGCAGCAACAATAGCGCAACTCCACTTTACTTCTTGGCAGCTTTGGCGATTCTGGATTTAATCATTTTCCAAGAGGTGAACAAAGCCAAAGTCATCATGTGAGTAGGTTCAGAAGTATCCAGCTGTTGAATGGTCTCTTTGCTTTCTTTTCCGTGCCCCAAAGAGTTGCTGGGATTTCACTAAGAGTAGAGACGCTGCGGACATGCTACTCAATAAAGTCCTTGATTGCACTAAAAATAGCCATATTATGGTCATGGCGAGTCTTGGCTTTCCCTAGACGGTTGTCCAGGGAGTTCCATTTTTTGTAGATATCCTCAATTTGTTTATTGTCAAGATCAACCTCCTCCTCTTTCTTCCTCTTACCTTTTTGCTTAGCCAAGTTTTTAACTTCATCTCTCAACAGCAACATGTCTTTTTCTAAGGCTTCCAGCCTTTTTGTGGAGCTCTCGGTGTGTGCCTCCTATGAACCAATACTGCTAATATGAAGAATATTATGAGCAACCTCCAAGTCCTGAGGAGCGTTCCCCGAAACAGGGGTATCCAAATTCAGTTTCTTAGAAGACCTAGTTATAGGTCTGGTGGAAGTGGAGGCAAAGGGGGTGGGAGCAGAGGTGGAGGGGATGACAGTGGGAGCTGAGAAGGAAGGTAAAGGGGTAGCGGCAGCGGAGATGGGGATAGAAGGAGAAGAGATGGGAGTAGCGGCAGTGGTGAAGGGAATAGATGGAACAAAGATGGGGGAAGAAGGAAGGCTAGGAAACTTAAGGATACAAAGTTTATGCAGCAAGAAGATAAGGCCTTGATGCAAAGGGACCGCACGAGTATGTTTTTGGAACTCCAAAATGGAGCGCTCAAGAGAATTAAGAAGATAGTGCGGGAAAAATATGTTGTATAGTAAGTAAATCATAATAGTAAGTGTATATCATTTTAAAACATGTTCAAAACATGATTATGGAATAATATACTCTTTTATTTATTCAAATCCAATAAGGTATGAACAATATTTTTATGGATCAACTTCATAGAAAGTCTATTTCAATTATTATTAAGACTTTGAATGCATACAACTAAAGGACATGTACTTAAAAAACTATTACGAAAAATTGTAGTCTTTCACTTGTAGTGAAAAACCAGACATATGTTTTTTGCAAAAATGACTTCCTTAAGTGGTATGAGACATTTAAAAAGGTTACGTTTGTAGGCATCCTATTCAGGGTTTGTTGTGTTGTTTGGGAATGAAAAAACTAGGACTAGGAATCTTGTAAAATAACTGGCATGGGTGGTATGGGACATTTGGGAATGTTATGTTATTTGTGTTTTAATTCTAGTTTTCCCTTTTCTTGAAAACCTGGACATAAAGATGTTTTGTTTACAATTTCCAGCTGGAAAAAGAGTATGTTTTGAGAGATGTGTTAAAATTAGGGGGTGACAATACAGATAGGGATAGATAGTGTAGTACATGGAATCACGTATGATAATTGCTAAGAGGGGATATATGGTAGACTATAAATTGACCATTAGGCTACCCACTTGATTAGTTATTTTACACTATTTCATGCTCTAACATCTTGTTAGATTTCAAGGATTGGGTAGGTACCTATTGTTATCCTTAGAATTTTGACCAAAAGCAAAATCATTATATTATGATTTTTTGGATGTATATTATTCCTACCTCGTATTAAGTATACCAGTTGATTGAGTGACTATTATACACACAAGACTCTCTTTCCTTATTGATTACCACATCTTCCTTTTCATGAAGGTAGGACCACTCTCATATCATGAGAGGAATACATGGATTTATAAGGCTCGTTGTTGGAGGTAAATTTCTTTGATGATACTCTTCCTCTTGCAACAGTTTGATGAAAAAATGGATCTCTTACGACTATCGATAAAGGCATCGTTACGGTAGATTATATCATTATATTGTTAGTGAGATATATGTATTTATTATGAGATTGTAATTTGTAAACCTTGTCAAATTGAAAGTTGATATTTACAATGTATGAAACTATGTAATGATCCTATGTTTGTTATATAAATGAAAGATAGTATTTAAACTCATTATGTCACAAATGTAAAGACATTAGGACATAGTTTTTAATGGTAAAGTAAACTAATCAATGCAAGAATGGACTTATAGTTATGGATGATTGTAAAACAGAGGGCAACCATGTGGTTAAATTATTGTGATGGATTTGTGATTATGTGGTATATAAACAAATAAAAAGGTGAATGGTTAAATAAATAAACTTAACTAGTGAAATCACCACTTGGTTTGTACTTGATCTTATGTATGGATGTAATGAAATGGAATTATGGATACACATTTTTTTAGAGTTAGCTACAATGCCTTATGTAGTAATGGATGAACTACTAATATGTGAACTCATTTAAGCTATTAATGTGCTTATTAAAGTTTATTGATATAAAATGAACATTGTATAAATGTTTTTTGTTGTTGTTGTTATTATTATTATTATTATTATTATTATTATTATTATTATGCCTCTTTCATGTGAATGTATGTTTAAGTTTGAATAGGAAAATGAGGGGCATCAATTTATGTTCCTGGTTGAAGGGTGATTTCAACTATTAAAAAAGTTGGCGTGTTTTTTCAGGTCACCCGTTGAGGGGTCGCTACAAGAAATGTCTTGAAACTTGCCTATGTCCTCATTATCCATCGATCAATTCCATCCTAATCATTTAATCATCACATAAACAATCAATCTAACTGACAAATCATCCCTCAAATCAAATCACGTAAATTGAAATTAAATCAATGATCATGGATCTATTGTGTATATATAATTGTTTGGGGCACATTTCATGGATTATAACTCTAAAATCTCACCAACCACATTACACACCATGAATTCCCCCTTTTATATATCATTAAATAGGGTATGAGTAGGGTCCTCACTTTATTAATCCTATTAAATTAACCAATAATCAAAATTTCTCCCTTGCATATATAATTTCTTGGGGCATCACCAATCCAGTTAACTTAATCATTCAAAATCGTTAAAAATCAATCATACTCATTTCAGTGTATATATCATTGGCCAAGGCATTATCAATCAATAAATCTCACTCCCTTGCATGTCTCGCTACTTGGGGAATCATCAAAACCATAATAAAAATCTAATCAATCGATCATCACTCAATGCAAACAAGTCTTTACCATGTTTTGGTTCTCATATCAACTCCATCTCATGTCTCCATCCTAATATTTCCTATAATCTACTAACATGATATTATCATCATTTCAAGTGATCATCCATTTCGTTCCTTCTTACATACCCCCTCGAGGTGGCATCACCCTTCCTGACTTCGTATTCTCTCTTCTTTGAATAATCATTACTTACTGCGGTTGTAATAACTCTTAAAAGATGGGGAAAATATATATACCTAAAATTCGTCACTAGTAATTTTACTAATTATCCCCTTACTAATATTACTGACATTCATCATACACACACTGACATTATCCTATATCCCATCTTTCTAACATTCCAATTTCTTAACAAAAATCAAATCCTCTCACTTATTTTAGGAATTTAATATTCTTAGCCACCTACCCCCACCTACTAACCTAGCTTCTCCTGCTAACCATCATATTGATCACTCATTAACTCCTAATCACATCTAGAAGTTTATAAGAACTCTCCACACCTTTATATAATTCTCTAATTATAGATCCTTCTCATTATGTCACCTTTCATGAATCTTTAATTCATGAAAATCCTTATCCCTCTAGAATCTTATATCCTCACAATCATCCTCCACCCTTTATTTAATCCATCATAGATTCATATTATCCCTCCATCTTCCTATAAATCAATCCACCACCATCCATGCAAGAACAACTAAAAGGAACACACTAAACCTTTTTCACCTTGGAAATCAATCAAAAAACCATACCAAAGTGTTGCCTAATCTTGGATCTAATCAACAACCAACCAATCTCAGAGCAATTCAAGCAAATTTGGGCAAATCCATTGCATCAAGGAACAACCCCAACTCAAGGTAAAGTGAGCTAAAAACTTGTCTAAATATGATTATCTTGAGTTTGTAACTCCTTTGGCCCAATATGAGTTGTAAGGACTAGTTCTAGGTAGAGATATTTAATTGGTTTTCATGAATTTCACTTTTCATGCTTGGAGCTAAAACCTTAAAACACAATAAAGACAAAATTATCCAATTGTTTGGCCTGAAACTGGAAGTTTTATCCCAATCCACCCGATGGTAATTTTCACTTTTTGATATTTTTATGGGTTGGTAATTTCCTCTTGGGTTGGATTCAATGAAAAATTATACCTACAAACCCCTGTATAAGAAATTGAATTCATTTGTTTACTCACCTAACGGTTTAAGGAGCACTAATTACAAAAATCATTCCAAAAATACTCAAAGCTCTCCTAAATTACCCTAAAATAATAACACACTTTAAAAGAAACCCACACACATGTATGAAGCACTCAAAATTAGGTTCTAGAGTCAAGCTTCCTAATCCAAATACCTTCCAAACCAAGTCAAATAGAATGCACACAAAACCATTGCCCACATTATCAAGTGATCAAATTGTCGAACCTACTTGCATCCATATGGATCTCACATGATATTTAGAGAACTATTTGTAATTTGAAGCCTCTTTGGAGTAGTGTCAACGTAGATAGTGTATGTATTGTGCGTAAGCCCAACCACTAACGTTTGTTAATGGTATCCTACACATGGTTAGGGTTTGAAGCTTTTTGGGTCATATAGAAGGTTGTATACATGTGCAACACCTAGGGTTTCATAGTGAAGCACATTTCAGAGGTTTGCATATACACATAAAATTACAAAATGACAATAACTCTCTATACAAAACTACCAAACAGGTACATAACTGCCAAACAATTCCATATACATATGATAGTTTCATACTTGTTCATCCTACACACTTAGAATTATAAACAAAGAAATTGGAGATCATTTCCAATAATTTCACCCTTCTACCACTACTAAAATATCTTCCTCATCATCCAGTACGATAAGTACATGTTATTTATTGTTTCATATTTCATTTAGCACTTGTTTTGATCGTTCTATCATGCAAATCACTAAATAGGTATATCCTTATTTACACATTGATTTCAAATTAATTAATCTAAATATATCCCACCTTTACAACCCTTAATCCAAAGTGAGATAAGTAACACCAACTACTTATGTCATTTTCGGGTTAAATCACTAATACATAAAGAGAGTGTTAAATGCATATTCAAGGATACATAAATAGATATAAAATCAATGAGAAATATTGTTTCTACTATTTAAAGGCCATAGAT
The DNA here is from genome assembly GCA_019776745.2 of Taxus chinensis. Lineage (NCBI taxonomy): Eukaryota > Viridiplantae > Streptophyta > Pinopsida > Cupressales > Taxaceae > Taxus > Taxus chinensis. The sequence goes on from CM034151.1 coordinate 295,943,898, forward strand.
TTTGAAACCAATAAAATGCATATTGCTTTATAGATCTAGACCATGTTGTTTGGGTATGTGGTCTTTTAAGGTTCCTAAAGTTCATTATTTGAAAGTAAGAATTGATATTCCTATAATTATTTGTATGTGAAGACTTCAATTTGAGTGTTCTTTGTCAACATTGAAGTGTTTTGCAAATAAATAAGGCTAAACATTTATTTTCCTTGTACTGAATGAAGCTCCTCACGTATTCATGGAAATATCTAAAAATATAACTGTATATTCCACGAATCTAATAGTGGATTGGGCATTTGAATGCAAAATGCTCTTCACTTTCAAGTTTTAGAAAACACAATTGGCATATAAGCTCATCTCGTGGGAGGTTATGGATATATTTCATTCAAAGTTGATGAGAGAAAATGTGAAATTAAGCTAAAGAGATCCTTAAGCATGCAACATCTTCTTCATGTACTTAGGAATTTAATTTTGATTCTAATGAAAGTAGGAATAAAATTAGAAACAACAAAGAATTTTTGGTTTCAAAGACCCTTTTAGATTAAATTGTGTAACTTCCAAACATATCTTCACAAATACCTCTATTCACTTCATGTTTAGTGAGTTGAGGAGAATTGATAAAAAAAATACCCAAGAGGAGGGACTCTTTCTATATCAATATCCAATTTTTGGAGGAGAGCCATAACTCTTATATAAGAACATGATTTGTATCCTTTTTTAACAAGTTGCATAGAATATTGAAGTGTCAAATATGGACACCTATTATGACCAAAGAAATAATCTTCCATGCATCAAAGCTTTTGCAACATAGTGATAACATGGAAAAATAAAGAGATAAAGAGTGGAAACACCCCAAACTATGTAAGAATAATTGAGCAAGGAATTGTTCTTTCAGCTTGAGAGTTATTTGATTACATGGAGATGAAAAATATTTCCATACATTTGAAATCATTTTTTCTTTAGTATGGGCCCCAAACCTCACATACGTACAACAATGTGGGAGTAACAAATGTATGGAAAAGTTGAATCATTGTCTAGATATCTTGAAATTGGAGTTGAAAACATTGGCTTTCCAAGAAAGTCAAAGTTACATATCCTTTGCTAAATCTTTATTTTATTATGGGTATAAGGATAAAATGTGGTCCAAGGAAAACCAAACCTGAGTAGGTGTTAGAGTGGACTGTGTGAACCTATTTTTCTTTATATGTTCAATTGATTATAGATGTTACTATCTTGGTTACATTGAATGCCACAATTTTTGTCTTTACAAGATTTACTTGAATGCCATTATTATCAAAAAAATCCCTCAATGCCTCAAGCTAATTTTGAAGACCTATAATTGAGTGTGAAAGTAAAAAATTGTCATCTACAAACAATGAAACAATAGTGTAAATCCCAAGAGAGGCTACAACCACTTATAACATCCAAATTTGTGGGGATAAGATCCTCTAATTACTCAATATAGAATCCAAAAAGTGTAGTTGAGTGTGGACAACCTTGTCTCACACACATGGTACTATGTATGCTATTTGTAATGCCCATTTTGGTGAGAATATGCCCAAAAATTGCCTCATATAAAGTCACCACCAAGGAAATTGCTAAATTGGAAAGACCCAAGTCTCTAAGCTTGTGAATCAAAATATGCCTTGGAACTATATCAAATGCCTTACAAAATTAAACAAAACAACAATATACCTTCCATTTATTAACCTTCATTTCCTCAATAATGGTAACAAGAGTGAATCATCAATCAATTATTCAACGATTATTCTAAATTGTAGTTGACATTTTGCTTGAAATCATTTTTCTCTGTCCACTTGGAAATATAATCATCTAACACTATGGTAAAAATCTTAGCCAAAGTATGTTGAATCAGGATGGTATAATAGTTCCATGATTGGAAATGGTTTCTAGATTTGAAGATGGTATGAATAATATATGGGATGTCTAAGTTGGGGGACCACTACAAGGAACAATAAAATTAAAATGATTAGAGAGAATGAGAACACAAAACATTGGGCTATGATGGAGGAATTTAGCCTTTAAATTTTTTACATCTTTGGCTTTATTAGAATTGAATTTAAAGATGGCCTTACGGACCATTTTGTTTGCAGAGAAATGGTAATTAAGTGGTATAGAATTCACTTGGATGGGGGTTGATTAAGAGCATCATAGAGAGTGGTGGCATATATATACCATGTATGGTGGTCACTAATGACACAAAAATATTTTTTAGGTTAAAATTCTCTCCAAAATTACTTGGGATTGGACCAAATTTAGTGTAAGATAGCCCTTCGTTTATCATACAAGTATTGTCATTTTCTTAAATAATTCTATATAAATTTTGGATGATATTGACAGTAAAAATAAGTTAGGTCAACTTGTGTACTTTTTTACAATCCACATTATAGTAAACATTTTGATGATAATAACAATAAATATAATAAGATTAGATAATTGCATCAATAAACATTTTTACAGTGGGATGCACTCACCTGGCTGTGCAAATCGATGGTCAAGAACATATCTATATAAGGGGATGACCATCAAAAAAATATGAACCGTTTATGTCATTGTCATATATAATTGTTGCTCTGCTCAGATGTCAGTTTCAGTTTGATGGAACTTTAACGTTCATTCACCTCTAGCGACCATAACTGCTAGGAATATTTATATTGTAGTGTGAACACAAAATATTATGTTAGTGATTATATTATCTAGGATAATATAATATGTGTTGTAATATTTAATTACATTATGGTAAATGTAATTATGAGTGGGTGAGTAAATATTGTTATGAGTTGTTGAGTAAACAACTCATTAACAATCTTAGTTTTGTGAGAAAACAAAATCTCACGTAAAATAAATGGAGTTGTTTTAGGAGTTGTGTGGATATATTTATGGAGATTATATCTCCTTAAATATTTGAACAACCTCTCATATATAAATGGGTGTAATACTAACTATGAAATAATAATAATAGTGAAGAGTAAGTTTTCAAAATTAATTCATGCAATTTTGATATTATATTTTCATTTGGTATTAGAGCACGTTTGATGCAGGAAATTTCAATATTTTCTTGATCAAATCCATCTCAAATAATATAGTTTATTTTTCATTTTCGGATTTGGGTTTTTTTATAATTTTTCATGCTGAACCACGTGTTTGTCAGGAAACTACAGCAGAAATTTTAGAAGAACCCAGTGCATAGTTTTGAAGATATATGGATTTCAATATGCAGCTATCAAATTCAACGCATTAATTCTTTTACTGAAACTTTTCTCCAAATTCCAATAATGTTGAATTATTAATATAGAGTCTTGGCTTTCTTGGAGGTTCAAAGGTATTATATATAGAAAAGGAAGTTTTAAAGTACCTGATTCAATTTTGTATTTTTTTATCAGTATTGTACAAAATAATGGAGAAATTAAATCTGATTGAAAAGTTTAAAGGAGAGAACTCAAAAATGGCAGATCAATATTTCCATACATGACAACTACATATGCAATTGCATTTAATAGAGAATGACTTATGGGATGTAGTTAAAGTTAATGCGATTCCACCAACGACTACAAATGAATCGGGACATGTAGCCTTGAACTGTAAAAAGAGGGCAAAAGATCTACTTGATGACAAAATAGATCAAAAATCTCTTTTGGTTGAAGAAGAAACTAATTGGGATGAATACTCTAAAGATGAAGAACTTTCTTGTCCTAGTGATGAGGAATTGTTATGGTAAATCTTTCAATTTTTCGAGGAAGGAGGAATTTTAGGGCCTCTAGTTGGTCACCAATGATGGGGCCACAGATTGATTTGGTGGCTAATTTATATTTAGCATGTGTGGTTAATTTTTTTGATGTGTTTTTATGTGATTCTAACAATCATTCCTGAGATGTCTATATGGTGTGGAAGAAGAAAGACATAATACTTCGTTTACATGAGGGAATCTTATACATACTATCCTCTGAATGTCGTACGGTCCTCTGACTATTGTACTTCATTGTAAGACGATCATCCGGTGAATAAATTCACGTGGAGAGGTGATCATGATCAGCTAGTGAGCCAAAGAGGTGATCATTTGCAGCAAGATCTAATAGAAACTGCGGAACTCTATCGTACTCATGTCTTCAGGTGCTCTTGCCCCATGTTCACACTAAGTGGGTGAATGTTAGGAATATTTATATTGTAGTGTGAACATAGAATATTATGTGAGTGGTTATATTATCTAGGATAATATAATATGTGTTGTAATAATTAATTACATTATTTTAAATGTAATTATGAGTGGTTGAGTAAATATTGTTATGAGTTGTTGAGTAAACAACTCATTAACAATATTAGTTTTGTGAGAAAACAAAATCTCACATAAAATAACATGGAGTTGTTTTAGGAGTTATGTGTGGAGATATTTATGGAGATTATATCTCCTTAAATATAGGAATAACATCTCCTATTTAAATGGATGTAATAGCAAGAATAAAAGTGTAATATTTCAAATTTAATTAATGTAATTCTGATATAGTAATTTCATTTGGTACCAGAGCAAGTCTGATGCGGAAAATTTCCATGTTTTCTTGATCAAATCCATCTCAAAGAATAATTTCTATATTTCATTTCCAGATTTGGGTTTTTCTATAATTTTGTATGCAAAACTAAGTATTTGTCAGGAAACAACAAAAAAAAAATTCAGAAGAACCCAATTCACATTTTTGAAGAAATATGTATTTCACTATGCAACTATTAAATTCAACATATAAATTCTTCTACTGAAGTTTTCTCCAATTTCCAATAATGTTGAATTGTTAATACAGATTCTTGGCTTGCTTGGAGGTTCAAAGGTATTCTATATAAAATTTTAAAGATTCTGATCCAATTTTGTATTGTTTTTATCAGTATTGTACAAAATAATGGAGAAATTAAATCTGCTTGAAAAGTTTAAAGGACAAGATTTCCATACATGGCAACTACAGATGCAATTACATTTAATAGAAAAGGACTTATGGGATGTAGTTAAAGCCAATGCAATTCCATCAATGACTACTAATGATCTAGCTAAATGGAATGCAAAATATTAGAGAGCTTTGGGTACCATTGGTCTGGGCTTATCAAAAGCCTATCTACATCATGTGGATTTCACAAAATCTGTAAAAGAAATTTGGGAGTCTCTTAACAAATTGTCTGGTTCTGAAGCTGAAATGGAAAAGATTACACTGAAGCAACACTTGTACAGGTTGAAAATGGAAGAGAACTCAAAAATGGTAGATCATATAAGTAAGTTTTTCTCTTTGCTAAAACAACTAGCTGGAATTAAAGAACATGTAAAAGATGATGATGTTAAAGTTATTCTTCTTAATAGCTCCTAAGAGTTACTCAAATATTGAAAATTTACTTTGAGTGAAATCTCTATACCTATTAGTCTAGAAGGAGTGATTTCTACATTGTTAGAACAAAGCAGTCACGAAGAACATGAAGAAGTATATATATGTAAGAAACAAACCTAGCTCCTTGTCTAAGAAGGAAAAACATAAACCATGGTAGTAGGTTCCTTCACATGGAAAAATAAAATGTTGTTTATTGTAATGAGATTGGGCATGTAAGGCCTGAACTGTAAATAGAGAGCTCAGGATCTTCTTGATGACAAGATAGATCAACAAGCCCTTATAGCTGAAGTAGAAACTTGATTGGGAAGCCTACTCAACTGATGAAGAACTTTCTTGTCCTAGTGATGAGGATTTCCTATGGTAGACTCTTCTCTTTTTGGAGGAAGGAGACAATGGAGGAAGGAGGACAATCAATGTCCTCTCGTCATTCACCAATGACAGGGTCACAGAAAAATGTGGTGATGTTCTATTTCAGTTGTGTGAATGTGTTTATACACATGCGGGTGAAACTATTTTCATGTTTTGATTTTAATGTGTTCACATAGACTAAAAATACAATTCCTGAGTGTCTATTTTGGTGTGGAAGAAGTAAACTACTTGACTCAACTTACAGGGGCAAAGCATCTACGTACAATCCTATCTGAAAAACGTACGGTCCTTTGCAGCTTCCATATTTTGGTGGAAGGTCAACTTCATTGGAAGGTGATCAGTCAATGAAGATGTTCAGCTTGGCACAAGGATGATCCATTAGCATTTGCAAGATCCAAATTCAACAAGATCCTAGTAGCAACTTTGCTACTCCAACAAGTTCAATGTTTCCAGGGGATCTTACCCCATGATTGCAACATCTAAGGGGGTGAATGTCAAGGAATATCTATATTGTAGTGTGAACATAGAATTTATGTTCCCAGTGATTATATTATCTAGGATCCAATATAATATATGTTGTAATAATTAATTCGCATTAGTTGTAAATGTAATTATGAGTGGGTGAGTAAATATTGTTATGAGTTGTTGAGTAAACAACTCACTTAACAATATTAGTTTTGATGAGAAAACAAAATCTCACGTAAAATAACATGGAGTTGTTTTAATGTCATGATCTTATGTATTGGATGATATTTATGGTAAGATTATATCTCCTTACAATATAGGAACCTCTTAACATATCCATTATGAATTTTGGATTTGATCTAGGAAGAGTTAAAAGTGTGGTTTGAGAATTTAATTGTTTGTTTTTGATTTAGTTTTTAGTGTTTGCATTTTGGGACAAGGGCACAAACTTTCACGAGTGGAGGAGGAGGCGGGACAATGCGCATGTTGAAGTAGAGGGGAGGCCAATGAATGACTAAATGACACCTATAGAACGAGATAATTGTAATATATTTAGTTTAAATGCTTTATTGAACTTTTCATCTTTCTATTATTTTTCACCTGTGTTGCTAATGACAGCTGATAAAGTTGGACTATACTATGATGTTTTTTTGAAAATGACAGTGAAACAATTTTTATTTAAAATCCATCATTGTGTCAATAGGCTTATACATCGGGATAGGGTCACCTAGAGGTGAAAATCCACAACGTAATAAATTTTTTTGTAAGGGACGAATATGATACGCCATCTTTGGTTCCTGTCACTTTCAATTGATGGGTTTGGAAGCAATATTATTTTATAGTTGGCCCGCCTTAGGAAGGACAACAATAATTATGTCCATAAACAAAATTCACTCAGCCATTTTGTCAAACAGTCTAATCCACCCTTATTTAGACCCCTGTGTGAAACAATATTGTTCATAATTAAAATAATGGAAACCCTAAGTTGGGATCCCTCATGGGTTGTTTTTTTAAAAAATTAGGAAATTATGCATCGTTCTGTGTTTTAGATCCCTAAATTTTGAGTTTAGTCTTGGGAAGATGCCAACACAACTCGTTGGGACGAACATTACTAATACCTTTATGTTACAAATTACATTTTCTTTGAAGATTACTATCTGTCCCCAAGTTAACTTCCCTACAATGAAAGTGGCCCTGGATATATATGTTTGCTTCTTAGATAAATCCATATAACATGGCTTTGATTATATTTAACTCAACATTTCATGTTTGATATTCACCAAAATATGTTGGATAATTTCCCTATTTTAACTAGTCAAAACGACTTCAGTAAGCAAAGGAAAGTGGTGAATAAACTTGTTATAGTTTTTTTTTGGGCATGCTTGCAATAGGAAGAATATATTGAATATCTTTTCAACGAATGTTGTGTTCTTGTTTCACCCCTACAATTTGTGCTAAAATTGAATGTGTTATAGACCCTTAAACATGCATTTTTGTAAGTTTTGTGAAAAAATAGCTTTTAATATTGTAAATATCATTTTACTTGGTTAGTTATAGGATGCTTTGTATAGTGTCTGTGTGTGTTACTCTGTACACATGTATGCATACTTCTTTTTGCACACATGCATTTATGTCTCAGGCATAGATTAGATTTTTCTTCTTCTTTAATAAATGGAACCTGGTAGGTCGTTTCATTTCATTCAATTCATGTACATAGGCCATTTGGATCCTTGGAATTTTTTGCATATTACTGGCTCTATTCTATTATTGTGATGTGGTGAATACCCTTGTCTCAGATATTTTGTATTTGACAAATGTGAAATTTTCATTTGATGGCACTGTAATCTATATGGATTAAAGATGTGTTTTAGAACAAAATTGCTTGCCATTTTTAGTTGACACATATTACCAGTATTATAATCTCTTAAATGAGCTTTTGAAAAAATTGATGCATGGAAATAGGCATTAGGATGGTGAAAGACTAACATGAGTTATTTGGAGTGAATTGAAAATATTGTAATAAAAAAATGTTAGGTTGTCTTCTCTTCAAGTACATGGTTGCATTCATTTATGATTACAATCTTGAATTGAAGGATAAAAATAGAATATTTAATGTAGGAGAGTACTTTATGTTGGAGTAAAATGTTAAAATCTTGACTTATGATATGGGGTTTTATGAGGCTGGTAGATTTCATAGTGAACTATATACTATATACTATTTGTAGGTTTTACATGAAATCATGTCCTCATTGGGATTTTTTAATATAATGAACTACTGTAGGATTTGTTCAAACTATTTGTTTATGCAAATATACTTCTATTGATGTCTTGAAATGATTGCCTTTTGGGTCAATAAAAAATATATAGTTGTTTAGTTCAATATTGATAAATGTCCTTTCTTGGTAGAACCTAAACCGAAACTTACAAAATTGTAAGAAAAGATTACAAAATATTTTCAAGAAAATGTTGTATAGTACAATAAAGAACTACTGTGATAACATAGTAAGTTAACTTAAGACATAAGTAAGATATCATGTTGGGTTTAAATGGTATACCAGTCGCTGCAAAGTAATCTAGCTTGTCTCAAATGTAAACAAAAAATAGGTCATTGAGTTACAAGATTCAAGTTTGCTAATATGCTTCCATGGTTTTCATTTAGGAATGTGTTTTTTACAGAACTGAAAAGAATTTGGATTTTATTAAAAAATTGATTACATTTATTTACTATGGATCTCTTTGTAGACATGTTTATCGATGGCTGTAAACATCGTCATGCTCTTTTGTTTGCATTTGTCTGTAGGTTTGATTTCTTTGCTGGAATTATTTCAATTTATTTTCCCCCTTTTTCAACCCTCTTGGTTTCCTGCTCGAGCCGTTTGGAGCTTCGTAGATCAAAAAAGGTTGCTTAGCTACACCTCAATGACTGTTAATAATTTCAACTTTTCATTGGTATTCATGGGTTTTGTTTTCATTCGATGTTGGCCTATAATGTTAGCGTGTTGTTACTCATTATAAATGAAATATATTGTGTAAACATTTCTGCAAAAAAATGTTGATGGCATTGACATGCGTTTCATGACAGAATAATTTTCTTCGCTAAATGGTTAAACTATTAGCCTCTTCAGACACAAACATATCTTTTTTGGTCTTACATGGTATTTCTTCTTCTCCACTGTAGGGTGGTAGTCACCTTAACAGAGAATGCCATCGATAAGATGCCAAGTGGAGTTACCGATATAACGTCTTATCTATAAGTAACTTCACTTGAACCCACACAACAATTGTTAGGTTGTATAATAAAGTGTAGGGCGTCCTTGACTTATGGAGCCATATCCCATTGTGGATTATTTCCTACCAAGCTTAATGACCTGATCGCTGCAACCACGACCCCCATGACAGTGTTGAGTCCTAATTTAAATCGTTGGCCAATAAAGGGTAGAGTTGTCTCCAAAACTGACCTTTATGAATATCATAACTCTAGATCAAATTGATGATTATTTGGGTTTGACATTATAGACAATGAGGGTGGAGAAATACACATGACATGTTTAAATGAAGTTGTTGATGAACTCTATGATGTTGTACAAATAGGAGTGATATATAGTTTCCAATGGGAAAATTAAAATCACTAACAAGAACTTTGACTATTGAAATTTTCCATATGAGATATTCTTGCGAACTATCTCTTCCAAAAAAAAGATAGAAAGAGAGATTCTGCTATAATAGTGCAATTTGGGTTCTCTTATTCTTGTTGTTTACCAACAAAACCTATATTTCTCTCAGTGCTTTTACTAATCTTTTTTCCTATATAGCATCTTGCTTTTCTTATTTGACATTAATAAATTTATAGGAGTCATTTTAGCGAGTTTATTTCAGTTGTGCAAAGAATGCTCTCCCATCTTTTCAATACAAATGCACCAACATCGGCGTCCATCCATCGTTCTCTGTTGCCTATGGGTGTACCCATTGCACACTTTTAGTGCAATTGCTAAGTAGTATAAATACAAAAAGACTCGAAACTTTGAGACATTCAATTTTCCTTTGCACTGGCCTATTAAGTATGTGTAAAGTCTCATAAATGCCATGGCATGAGGTCGGTTTGAAGAATTGCTCTCATGACTTTGAAGTATGAATGCTCAAAATGAGTAATGAAATTAAATAAAAATGGGCAACATTGGAGAAGAGGGGGATTGACTGGGTAGTGGGCGCGGAGGGGTCCACCAAGAATTCAAATTAGTGACGTAAGCAGTATTATTAGACCCTTTCAACCCCTGGTGTTTTTGAAATTTCCCCGGTCGGCGTTATTCGCTAAAACGTCCACGTCAGCGACACATAAAGCGGGTGGTGCGCACCTTCCACCCACCAACCAACCCTCCACGTCGGCACACGAGTTGCCCATACTGCGGGCGACACCCTGTACAGTCGGTGGTGGGACTGCCGTCACCATCAAACCACACCAACCCGGGTTCGAACCCGCCGCGTGAGTTCCTCCGAGTTTCAACCCCACCTGGACCGCATTTCGTTTAACATTTTCTCCCCCTTTTTATAATTGAATGCGAGTATGTACAGATTACGTTTCTCCCACGGCAACCGATATTATGATATATTCAAGGTGCATGCGACATTTTAAATGACATATCCAATGTATGTATGACTCCAAATGTTCCTTATCGGGCCCCCCCATTGGTGTGGTTCAGAGCTCCTTCGTCTTCAAACTCTGGATGGCAGCCTCGTCTATATAGCCGCTTGGAGGAAGACTTGTGTGTTCAACGGACTCGAGTAGATCTGCGAGCTCGGAAAGATCAGATCTCCTTCCGATTGCCAGTTTTTGTCTTACGGAGGAAATAAAATACCAAAAAGGTGAGATTTTGGTACAGATTTGGCCTCGTTTTTGCTATTCTAGGGCTTCTCTACAACACTCTGGATCTCTTTTGTTTTTCTTCTGAGGGTTTTTAAGTGCGTTTGTAAGTTTTGAACCGGATACCCATCTGGAGGATCTGTTTGATTACAGAGAAAAATAGACGAAAGGGCGTCAGGAGTTTCTAGGGCTTGAACTGCATACCCATTTGGAGCGTTTCAATGATTCTAGCGTTTGAAGAAATTTGCACATGTTGTTTTTGTGGGTCACTGAGGAGATTGCTCGGCTGATTTGGGTGCGTGGGTTGCATCTGATTCCTAGGTTGTGGTGACTTTGTAACTCTTTATCTTTCATTTTGAACTGGGTATTCCTTAAAAGGTAAAATTTTAGAACAGAAGAAAAAATGTCTCTTTTACCCCAGAGCGATGACCTCAGAATGAGGGAGGTCTGGGCTGATAATTTGGACGAGGAGATTGCCCTGATCCGGGATATAGTAGACGATTACCCTTTTGTTGCCATGGATACTGAGTTTCCAGGTGTAGTAGTAAGGCCCGTGGGAAATTTTAAATCCGCTTCAGAATATCATTATCATGCTCTCAAGGCTAATGTGGACATGCTCAAGCTTATTCAGCTGGGTCTCACTTTTTCTGACGAGGATGGAAACCTTCCCACATGTGGCACTGATAAATACTGTTTTTGGCAATTCAATTTCAGAGAATTTAATCTTGAACAAGATCTCTATGCCAATGATTCCATTGAGCTTTTGAGGCAGAGTGGTATGGATTTCAAGAAGAACAATGAGATGGGTATTGATTCACAGATCTTTGGGGAGTTGCTAATGTCATCTGGCATAGTTTTGAACGATACCGTACATTGGGTTACTTTTCATAGTGGCTATGACTTTGGTTACCTGTTGAAGCTTCTAACATGCCAAAACTTACCTCCTACTCAGGTGGGATTCTTCAATCTGATCAACATGTATTTTCCAACTGTGTATGACATCAAGCATCTCATGAAGTTTTGCAATAGCCTGCATGGAGGATTGAATAAGCTCGCTGAGTTACTGGATGTTAAGAGAATTGGGGTGTGTCATCAGGCTGGTTCTGATAGCTTGTTAACTTCTTGTGCATTCAGGAAATTGAGAGAGGGTTTCTTCAATGGGTCAACTGAAAAATATGCAGGCGTGTTGTATGGCTTAGGTTGTGAAAATGGTGACAATGGTCATTGATCTCTTGAGATTAGAGAGTCAGATCACAAACTCTCATCTCCCTGTATACTGTTTTGGGGCAAACCCTGCAACTTAACTTATTAATTGCCAAGTAGTTTTAATAATTATTGTTCATATTGTCTTCATCTTCACTGACCCGTGCCTGTTAATTTAGTCTGTGCCTTTGTTAATGTTATTGTTATTATCTACTATTTAGTCATTTTACCTTCTGTCAACTCTAATGAAAAGGAAATAGACTGAAATTTTGAAGTCTCTGTTCACAGAAAACTTGGGTACATGATATTAATTGTGGAAATTCAATAGTATGTTTTGGCCATGCTTAATGGACTTCATAGTAATGGACATTGTTTTTGGAATTTTATTTGTATGTGTGGGAAACTGGCAAGTTCTATGATTTTTTATATATTATATGCAGCTTTGCTCAACTGTCTGGACTGTCTGTGTAAATGAGCCTAGTATCAATGTAATGTGGACAAGCTCGTAGGCAATGTACTTAATCCTCTTCTTCTTAAAAATTGCATACCGTAAAAACTCCATGTTCCCCCAGAAACTCTAGGTGCCTCCATCTACTCTGGCTCTGTGTTCATGGAATTATGTAACGTCTGTTTGATCTCAATCGATATTATAGACAAATAACTGGTAAGAGTGGTTTTGTATTACTATTTACTATTTGCTAGGAAGACAACTTCAGGTAAAGTGTCGAAGAAATGTTGTTTGGTCATTTTTTCATAGGTTTTACATTCATTTGAGTATATAGCTATTTGAATATGTTTGTGTAGAACTTTGATGGGTACATTTTACCTCCAGCTTGCTCTAGGATCGATCTGATATCTAGTTTTAATATCTTTGTATTCTCCCAATTATGGATGTCGAATGTCTTGAAACATTATTGGACTTTATGAACATCAAAACCGATTGTTTAGGTGTGGAAGGTTCGGAAAACTATACATGGTTAACATAGGATTTGAATCAAGAGTTTGCTGAAAGGAAAAGTTCTTTGGATGCTGGACATATAGAAAGGTAAAAAGGTAACGGTTGTAGATAATGGCCGAGCCATACATCACTTTGGTGTATGGGACATCTCTTATGGAAATCATAAATGGGGATGTATTTTCATTCACCTTATAGATTATTCATATTTTGTACACCTTAGAGGCAAACCGGGCCTTGCAAATCCAGTTACCTTATAGGCAGTGCAACTATTGCCTTGAAGTACCATCAGTTGCCTGCATTTTTGTTATGTCCATTTGAAGAAGGGGTAAAGCTGTGAGAACTTGTGATTTGAGGAGTGAGTTTGACAATTCTGTTATATATGGAAAGAGGATTAGATGGGATACATAGCTAGGTCAAGCTAAGTGCAAACAGTTCCACCATTAACATTACCCAGGGTCACTTGTTAAAGGCTCTTTTAAACTTTTAAAGCTTTAATAACCAGCATTGGATTCAGCCAGGATGTAGAGATTTGGAATTCTGGAATTTCCACCACCCAAATCAGAAAGGTTTGGGAGCTGTTTCTTCTTAATGTGGGATGGTACCCTTGTTACCATTGAGAAACAACCAAAACTAATTTAAAGACCATTAAATTTCCATCCAACCATGTATTGCCTTATGATTATAATCCATAATCCCTAAGACCAATGCCGGATTAAAGCCCCAAGCCCTAGGCAAAGGAGGCAGTTGCCTTGGGTGTTAGCATCAAAGGGGGGTGCTGATTTGCAAAGTTTTTATGTTTTTTTAATGATTTTTATGAACCAGAACAGTTATTCTTCTCCCTAGATGAGAGAAGAGGCAGATGAATCTAACAAATGTCAGTTCTTTGAGAGGTTTCAATGTGATAGACATCATCAAAACTTGGGTATAGATGCTTCTTGCAGTAGCGTTGTGTCTTGTGCTGAAATTCTGCGCATTGCTGCTCGTGATTCTCATTACTGCTTGTGGTTGTATTTTCTCAAAAACAAAAAAAAAAAATCCCCTCTATTAATAATAATACTGTAATTAGATGGGAACCATCCCAAAACAAGCCCATGAAATGCCAAGTGCGAATGTTAATGCAAACCAGTTGAGAAAGCCCTATCATCAGCATTTGTGCAAGGATTAAAATTTGAGAATATATTGGTATTGACATATGACCAAAGGTAGATTGCAACTATATTCCCACTTGAATAGAATTGACCATGATAATTAACATGCAACCCACCATGTTTAAAGACAACTAGATGAACCATTCGTGGGTAAATTATGATAAGCAAAATTATCCTATGAAAAGAAAACCGTCCTTATAAACACATGATTTAAACATGCTTAAAACAACCACAAAGCCTTATTCAAAAGCACCATATGTAATGATTTTATCGTTGACAAGGACAATCATATTGTTGCTTTGCCTTTAAAGGAGCGGGAACATTTGGTAATCGTCTTACCCTGTCATAAAAGAATTAGTTGTAAGAAGTCATCCAAGGGTTTGAGGGGCTGTCCATTGAGTGCCACTAGCTAGATTTGGAGTGTGGTGTGGGTGTACCTTGAATTGGAACTGTTTGTATAATGTAGCTTGAACTGAAGTTGCAAGTGTTTTGGCTTGACATGGCACCGCATGAGGTGCCAAACTTAAATGTTTTAGAAAGTGGGAAGTAGTCGTGCAGATCAATGTCTTATGTCTGGTGGTTTGGTTGTGTTTTGTTGGTAGAGATAAAATTTGTTGAGTAAGAATCTGTTCTGGTTTTATTGAAGTGAATGATGTTGTGTTTGGTTTCGATTATGTTGGATTAAACAAGTCAAAATTAAAATTAACTATTTGTAAGAAATGGAAGTTTATTTGATATTTACTTTTAATTAATTAAATGAATGCAACAAGAACTAAACAGCTCACAAAAAACTATCACAAATATGAAATTAAATACCAATACAATGCTCCCTTCTTTTCAATCATTTAAAATGATATGGAACAACAAAATAGGTCTTGCTTATTGCTGCAACTAACCATAATTTTGAGAGATCTAAATGGTATGACAATGTAAATAAAATGGATCTACAATTCTTTAAATGTAAGTGCAATTTCAGGTCTACACTATATACGTGTAAAGATTATATGCCATCTCATTTTTTATATTTTATATTATTTTCCCTTTAAATATTTTTCTAAAACAATGGATGAATAAACAAATCTTAAACTTCGAATGAACCCAAGATGAACTAACTTCAAAGCTTGCAAATCTGAAATGAATCCTTGATGTCAAAATCCTAGAAGGAGATATGGTCTAGATTAATGACCTTCTAAAAGTAAAATTAAATGTATTATTTCTTCTTTCACAAATGAATGAAGATGAATGCAACTATGATGGTTTCAACCTTAAATGCAATAATTCATGCAAAACGAGCACAAACCTGGACCCAAGTCTCAGGGGTGGGATTTGCCCAAAGCAAGGATATTTAATTATGAAGTTATAATTTTTATTTTTATTTTATTGATAAGGCAGGTTGAAGGGACCCGTTCCCTATTTACAAAACGAAGGCTAAACCTTAAGTGTTCAAGATGACATCACAACCAAGTCACACTGGCATACTAACAAAAACAAGATCTTATTCTATAGCCTACTACTAGGGTATGCTAACATTTAATTATCTGCATCAACTGAAATATTGAGACCCTCCACAAACTGACTCCGATCCATCCCAAGCTCCATATCGGAGTCCACATCAGCAATGTTTTCTTTTAGCCAGCTCCTCCAAAGATACTCGAAGGCGTCCCCCAGCAGAGGCTCGCAGCTCCATTCACTAGCTCGACATTGGCTCCAATAGCAAACCAAGGGCTTTCACGTTCGGGGGTTTAATGCGAGCTCGACCAAAGTTCTTCTCACTAGCGAAAACCACCAAATTCTCAGCAAACTCCAACAACACCGTGAACCGCTTCTCCAATTCAGTCAAAGCCGCAACATTAAAAACATAAGAACCCGGAGATCCATCATTCGCCGGCCAAGACACAAGATTGAAATTGGCAACCTCAAAGGCCAAATTCCCGCAGAAAGAGGGCCATATCTAGTGAGTGGCGAGATTTACCACCTCCACTTTTGAGGGACGAAGGACTAGCAAATTCTCGACGAAGATAGATGCAATGCCTCTATTGATCCTCGACCACCCTTCCGCATTCAGAAAATCCAACCCCAGGATTTGTTTCGCTGCCTCCAAATCATCAACACAGGTGATACGAAAAATCTTTTTCAACCTGTAGTCAGAGACCTTATTCCAGAAAGCCATCTCCCGCATATCGCACAACAAAGCAGGCTTGGGAGCCCGAGGAGGATCCATTGCAGAAGCCAAACGAAAATGGGCAAAGACGTTCCACACAACCGCCTTAAGTAGAATCCCAAACCCTCGCACGCGAGAGAGAACTGTCATCGTTTCCATGACAAGGCAAATCCTTCGAGACAATCATATCAAGGCCATCCCACACAGAGCAATTAAATTCCACCTTCTCCCAATGATTTTGCTCGATCCCTTTATTAGCCAACCAATCAACACATTGATTACCCTCCCTATACACATGCCTGATACTCCAATTATTGAATTTGGATAATTGCCATAATACTTTTTGAATACCCAAATCAAGCTTCCACGATAAGGCTCTTTTTTTAATTATGGCATTGATAATGACCAAGGAATCTCCTTCAATCTCCAGGTTCTCAATTTTCAGAGAGGCAACTAAGAGCAGACCCTTGCTAAGAGCTTACGGCTCAACAGAATTGCACGTGCCATCTTTGAGCTTATAGAAAGCTACACCCACCACCTTACCCAACGAGTTGTGAACCAGGCAACCAACACTCGAAGCCCCAGGATTACCTATGGCAGCCCCATCAAAACTAAGCTTAAAGAAGCCAGGGGGAGGGGGAGACCATTTAGAATTCCTCCTAGCCAAGGAAGCAAGCATAGAAGATTTCAAAGCACCATCCCTAGGTTTGATAATCTTGGGCCAACTCTTTTCTAACACCCGGTCTTGTGAAGTAAAAGGAAAAGATCTAGACCAATTCAAGGACACTGCTTCAGAGATAACTCCTTCCAGCCTAAAAAGGACCAATTCCACTGAGCTACTTTCCTCCCTGAAGATCCTTTTATTCCTTTCCCACCAGATGTGCCAAAGGAGAAGCACAAGGCTACAAAGCCAAATGGAAGAAAGAGCTCCTGAGTGGAATTTAACAGGCCAGGCCAAGATGGCTTCAGGGAGGGAATTTGGCTGAACCCAAGGGTAGATGAACCCAAGGGAGGTTGAGTTTGGCACACAACCAATTCCAACATTTCACTGAAAAGGGAAAGTGCAATAACAGATGATCCCTATCTTCCTCTTTCTTTTCACACAAAAAACATCTAGTGGGACCTTGAAACCCAATTTTTTTCCTCCTTTCATGAGTAAGAATTTTGTCATGGAAAGCCATCTAGGCAAAAAGATCCGCCTTCGGAGGGCGAGAGGGTTCCCAACAATCCTTCCAAATTTTGTTCTTAGCAGCAACCTTTGAATATAGCAGAAGATAACCAAGATGCGTGGAGTAAGAACTTGAGGAAGCAACAGTCCAAACAATTTCATCTTGCTTGTTAAATAATAGTACTTGTCTCTCCTACAGAGTAGACATGAAATTCTTCTTACTTTCATCCGAAAAACCAAAATGATCCATGCTTTTCCATTGTAGCACGGAGGGAAGAGGGTCAACCATCAGTCCATAGTTAGAAACAACAGGACCCCATTCTTCTAGCTAACTTCCTTTAATCCCTTCAAAATCTGGTATGTCACCAAGAGCAGGACAACCATTCCAAGGATCATCCTAAAAAATGGATTTTTCACCATTCCCCAATCTCCATTCAGTATTATACAAAAACAAAGATCTACAATCAAGCATAAAATTCCAAATATGGGATCCCCTAGGTGGATTCACAATATAGAGGATAGATTCTGGAAGAGGGGCTCCAAAGTATTTCTTCTCAAACACCTGACTGAGATGACTGCATGGATTGGAAATCAAGTTCCAGACCAACTTGGCACCAAGTGCCAAATTTTGTAAACCAAGATTAATAATCCCAACACCACCTATCTCTTTGGGTTTAGCAAGAGTATCCCAACTGATTAGCGGATATTTTTTTTCTCCAGAGAGACCTTGCTAAAGAAAATTTCTCAAAATAACCTTTAAATTATCCAAAACACCTTTGAGAATTTTGAGAAAAGAGAGAAAATACATGGAAGAAGCACATAGAACCGACTTAATGAGAATCAGTCTCTCAGCTAGGGAGAGCCATCTCCCTTTTCAAGAGTTTAATTTAGCCTCCAAAGAGGAGAGAAAATCCTTCCACAAAGAATCCTTACCAAAACCTTTAAACAAGGGGATACCAAGATATTTTACTGGAAAACAACCCTTTTTAAATTTGGAGATATTCAGAATTCGAGCTTCGAGTTGTGGGGAGACATTGAAGAAGAAGATGCAAGATTTAAGAAGACTAACTTCTTGACCGGACGCTATCGAGTATCCATCCAATGTAGCTTTTAGCTCCTTAGCTTCATGAATACTAGCCTTGCCAAACAAAAAAGTATCATCCTCGAATTATTGGTGGGAGAGAGGAGAAACTCCATTAGTAATTTTCAATCCCATAAGTTTACCTTCCACCATATTTTTCCTGATAGACCTGCCAAAAGATTCAACAACCAAGATAAAAAGAAAGGAGGACAAAGGTTCCCCATGTCTAATGCCTCTGTTGCTTACAAAGAAACCCTCAACACTCCCATTTATCAAAACGAAGAAAGAAGGGCCAGAAATACAACTGAAGATCCAGTCACACATAAGCTTTGAGAAGCCAAAATTTTGAAGAGTTCTAATGAGAAACCTCCAGTTAATATTATCAAAAGACTTGTTGATATCAAGCTTCAAGGGCATACCCGGAGCGTTATTTGAAGAGATGGAGTGAGTCAACTCTTGGGACAGAATACTCCCTCGAAAATTGACCTGCTAGGCATAAAACCCATTTGTTCCTGGGAGATAAGAGGATCCAAATTTTTTTTCAATCGAAGAGCAACGGCCTTGCAAATAATTTTATATGAAGTATTACAAAGGGAGACCGGCCTAAAATCAACAAAGGAGGAGGGATGATGTTGTTTGGGGAAGAGGCAAATAAAGGTGCTATTCATCATTTTAAGAACAGAACGAGATCTCCTCGAGTCTTCCACTTCCACCCATACATCATATCCTACAATTTTCCAAAATTTCTAAAAAAAATCAGCAGGAAAGCCATCTGGGCTGGGAGCTTTATTTTTTTCCATAGAGAAGACCACTTTTTCGATCTCAGAGAAGGATAATGGCTTCAAAAGGGAAACATTTTGGTCTTTTGAAATAAGAGAAGGGATACAATCCAGAAGGGAATATTGAGCCTCATCAAAGGAGGCCACATCTCCTACCAACAGGGAAGAGAAAAAATTGATGCCCTCATTAATAATGTCCTTCTGCTCAACGAGCAATTCCTCTTCACTATTCTTAATTTCCGAAATGAAATTTGAATTTCTTTTCGATTTTACAGAGGCATGGAAAAATTTCATGTTCCTGTCCCCATCTTTAAGCCAAAGTTCTCTTGATTTTTGTTTCCAATATATCTCCTCTTTGAGGAGCAACTCACCTAGTTCACCTAGGAGATATTTCTCCAAAACAAAATCCTCTTGATCCATCCCCTAGCTGAAAAATTTTATATTAAGAGCTTTCAGCTCAGATTCCACATGAGATTTTTCCTAAAAAATATTTTTGAAGATCTTACCATTCCACTCCAGCAAATCCTTTTTCAGCCTCTTCAGCTTTTGTGCCAGCACAAACATCTTGGAACCATCAACTTGATAAGAATTCCACCAAATTTTAATCCACCCTTCAATGGAAGCATCTCTGAGCCACATAAGTTCAAACTTGAAAGGGAATTTATAAGGAGCTTCATCAAAGCTGACCATGAGGGACACCGGAAAATGATCCGACCCAGACCAAGGAAGAACAAAAATCTCCATAACAATGTCTTTAAGATACTAATTAGGGAAAGCAAGAAATCTATCTAGCCTTTCAACAATATTACTAAAACCCTTCCTCCTTTTACTCCAGGTGAACCAACCTTGCTTAGGTTCCAAATCCAACAGAGCATTGTCCCTAATAAAGGAATAAAAGTCTAATTGAGACTAAAGGTTTCTATTAATTCCCCCTTTCTTATCCTTATAATCAGAGATGGCATTAAAATCCCCTCCCAAGATGAACAATTGATCACCCAGAGTAGATGCGGATTGAAGAAGATCCGACCATAGATTTTTTTTTCCAAGGATACTATTAGGGGCATACACATTGAAGAGAAAGAAAACTAAGAGCGTCGAAGGCTAACACTTACTAGTTACCAATTGGGGTTTTGAGCTTACAGTTCCACCTTGACAAGGCCTTCTTTCCATAGAATGCCTAGACCCTCGGAAACACCAGTTGAACTCGAGAAAACCCCTTTCTAACCTTTGTCGGCTCTACTCCACATATTATCAGCTTTAGTGATGGATAACTTTGTTTCCTGCAAAAGAACCAAACATTCCTCCGAGGAGAGGATATAACACTTTAGCAAGCGTTGCTTGTCAAAGGTGTTGAGGCCTCTGACATTCCAGGAAACCAACTACATTGGCGACAGGGAAGGATTTTCACCTTCCCATAATCAAAAACATCGAATTTCAGCGTACTCTAGTTTCCTGAATCAACTTTTTTTTAGCAACCTCTTATTTAGATTTTCTACCTCTCTTGCCAAAAGAACCACATAATGCTGACACCAAACTTTCTTGACCAACAACTAATTTAGAATGAGCTAGATCAGAAGCTAATCCCTCTGGTTCAAGTTCCCCATCTTCTAGGTTACCATCAGAGGTGAAGGGCTTATCCAAAACCAGAGTCCCATTATTTGAAATCCACCCGTTAAGAGTTTTCAACGAAGAGGCTTGCCCCTTCTCCATACCTTCCTAAATTAAGGAAGCAAGAGCCCTAGAATCCATGTGAACTTCCTCTGTTTCCTTCAAAAGAGAGAGAGAGGAGTCAAATTCTGTGAAAAGCCTAAAATGGCCAAGACAGAAGAGGGCTGATCTGCAAGAATGCCATCCTTAGGGTAGGTTAGAGGGAGGGAGGGATCAGAGGAGAGAGCTAGAGCAATCTACAAATCAACAACAAGGGGGGGAGGGAGATTGACCGACCTCTTAACTTTATCTAGGAAAACCTTCCTCATATGGCCCAATTTTCCACAATAGAAGCAATTAACATTCAATCCCTCATAATCAATCGACTGAGATCCGTAACCCCTAGTGGAATTTAAATTAATGGATCTTGGGAGAGGGGAGGACAGATCCATTTCTACACAAATCCAAGTTGAAGAATTTCTCCATGCCGAAAGTGAAGGGTTAAAAATCGGCACCCACGAAATGAGGGAATCAGCAATGGCCTTTAAAGCAAGCTGATTCCGGAATTCAGAGGGAAAATTATGAAAAATCAGCCATAGTGGGGCTCGAAGTATTTTTTTCGAGAGTGGGTTAAAATCCAGAGACTAAGGACGAACATGCAAATTGGAGGAATTTAGGAACCATGATCCACCCTTATAGATTTTTTCCAACATAGCCTTCGAATGGAACAGTACTTGGAAAAAGGCATTCACAAGAAAAATTACCTTGGGTTTCCGCTCCTTGCCCAAAAACCCAAAAACCCAATTCAAAATTTTTCTTCTAGAAAACCTAGCCCCCACAAACTTGCAGCAGATTGCCCTTTTGACATGGAAATCCACAAATTCCTGTCCCGATCCAGAAGGAAGATCCACATTCACCATTTCCATGGAGATTTTGAAGCCAATCCCACCAACCTTGATTTCCTCTAGTTCCAACGGACCAACGACCTCACTCTCAATTGGATTAGCAGGGACCTCCTTCAGCGCCACTAGATAAGAAATATCATTCCCCTGACATGGCAAAGCTTCTGCTGCCAAAATTTTCCAAGGCCAAATTCCCTAACAACGAGGCTAGGGATTTGATCACCGCACCAGGACCAAACTTCTAAACCAAGAAAGAAATTTCTTCCTTCACTTGATCATCCGAAACTTTTCCCACCCACTCTACTATGTTACCATTGCCAAGCAGTATCTTGTAGGCTCCTGAGTCTATCACCCATGAGTAGTGCACTTTTTCCGAACCTTCATCTGCGGCAACGGTCACCTTCGCATGCGAAAATTTAAACTTTTTGCGGTTTTCGCATATTTGGCGCACCATCTTGTAATCGCCCCACTAGGAAGAGTGAAGTTATAAATTATTAATTTCAAATGAGATCTAAATTAAAAAATTTGTTTCTATTTTCAACGGATTTTTCCAAATATATATTTGTGACAAATGAGTCAAGCAAGACCTAACTAAATTAATATGCAAAAAATAAGCAAACAATTAGAGACCAACCTCTTTGTAATTTTGGTAATCGTTGGGCTGAAAATGATACATATACCCTCGAAGTTTCTTCAATGATGCTCAATTGATTGGAACAAAAGAGATAATGAAATGAGGAGAAGATAAAACGGCTTGGATGTAGGTTGAAGATAGGATGGGGGCAGACATTGGTTGGTCCAAAGAGTTCGGAAGAACTAGTATGAAACTTTATGTATCCTCCTGATAGTGGTAACAAACAAGCAAGTCCTTGGGTGTGCTTTGTACAAGAAACAATCTCCTTTAGCTTTGATTCTCTCTAGCTCAAAAGTTGTTGAAAGTAGCAACTCTGTAATGCAATAGTCTCCAAAAATCTAAAATTTTGGGTTGGTGGAAATGAACACATATATTTTCTTAAAAGAAAACTTCACATAATTTCCAATGTAAACTCTAAATCAAAATTTGATCAAGGGTTAAGATTAGATCACAAGGGGTGAATTGAAGTGGAATGGAGGAAAAAAGTAAACTAGGGTTAAAACAAAGTATAACATGCGCGCAATCCAAAAATCAAGACCAAAAATCACGCTCATAAAATAAAAGGAAGTCAACATGTAACGACGTAATGAAACCATCAGTGCATGTAGGAGGCGGTTAACACAATCTCCACAAAGGATAACGAAGATCATACAAAAAATGAAACAACCGTTGTGGTGTAGGAGGGAATTGTCGTGAGGGTTTTGATGCGCTTTTGTAAATTGCTAGAAATATGGGACAAAACAAAACCCTTCTACCTAGTAGTCAAGGAAAAGATAGAAAGAGAAAAATTGGGCAAAATGAGAAAAAATAAGCAAGTGTAAAAGTGAGGAAATCCTTTGACCATATTCGAAACATTTATGTTTTGGAGGTCCTCATTATCATTATTGGGTACTGAGGATATTACACCATGTAAAAATGGGTGATTACACATAGTATAATATTCTCCTTGGGGAAGTGCCCTACCATAAGTTGGCTAGGGTGTGATGCCCAAGAAGTGCGCGCGAGGGGAAAAGGGGAAAAGTGAGAAGTACCTACCTCTCTTACCTTCTGGCATATTGAAGCTAATTGAGATGCATGTTCTCTTGCAATAAAACAAGCAGAAATTAAGTACAATGTAAAGAAGATAAAATGAATGACTACGCAATCAAAATTCAAATGACAAAAACCTACCATTTGCACGAGGCTGAAAAGTACTTGCAAAAAGAAGAAACAACATACTATACCCAAACAAATTGTTACTAGGAAAACAAAACGAGTGTTGGGAGACACCTAGCTGGCTATGGAGCTACAAAAGTTAGAAAAATGCCCAAAGGGAGGCCTAAATTCATACATATATGCCCCTACACGCTATATAAAATGAAAATTTCAAACACCTATATATTTGAAAATTTACCTAATTTGGAAATCATTTGCACACTTGCTTATTGTGATTTTTGAGCTTTGGGTGTTTTCGATGACCATACGCTACACTAAGATAGTTTATAGAGAGGTGATAATGACATGATTGTAGGGGTACTAATGGCAAGTGGTGGAGTCCATTGCATGCCACTTACTAGATTTGGAGTGGGGTATGGGTGTGCCTTGAATTGGGACTGTTTGTATAATGTGGCTTGAACTGAAGTTGTGTATAAGTGTTTTGGCTTGATATGACACTGTACGAGGTGCCGAAATTGAATGTTTTAGAAAGTGGGTAGCAGTCCAACAGATCAACGTGTTTTGTATGGTGGTTCGCTTGTGTTTTTGTTGGTGGGGATAAAATTTGTTGAGTTAGAATGTGTTGGGGTTTTATTAAAGCGAATAATGTTGTGTTTGGTTTCGATTATGTTGGATTAAATAAGTCAAAATTAAAATTAACTACTTGTAGGAAATGGAAGATTATTTCATAATTACTTTTACTTAATTAAATGAAGGCAACAAGAATTAAACAACTCACAATAAACTATCACAAATATGATATTAAATACTAATACAACGCCCTCTTCTTTTCAATGATTTAAAATGACACGAGACAACAAATAGGTCTAAATTATTGCTACAACTAACATAATTTTGAGAGATCTAAATGGTATGCAACTTAGCATGATTTTTATAGATCTAAATGGTATGACAATGTAAATAAAATGGATCTACAATTCTTTGGATGCAAATGCAATTTCATGTCTACACTATATACATGCAAGGGTTATAAGCCATTTCATTTTTTTATAATTTTTATTATTTTCCTTTTAAATATTTTTCTAAAATAATGGATGAATAAACAAATCTTAAACTTTGAATGAAAGCAAGATGAACTAACTTCATAGCATGCAATTCTGAAATGGATCCTTGATGTGAGACAAATCTTAGAAGGAGATGTGGTCTAGATTAATGACCTTTTAAAAGCAAAATTAAATTTATTATTTCTTCTTTGACAAATGAATGAAGATGAATGCAACTATGACGGTTTCAACCTTAAATGCAACAATTCATGAAAAATGAGCACAAATCTGCACACAAGTGTCAGGTGTGGGATTTGCACAAAGCAAGGAGATTTAATTATGAAGTTATAAGCTATTAATTGCAAATGAGATCTAAATTAAAAAAATTGTCTCTTTTCAATGATTTTTTTCCAAAAATAAATTTGTGACAAATGAGTCAAGCAATATAACTAAATTAATATGCATAATATAAACAAACAATTGAATACCAACCTCTTTGTAATGGTGGTAATCGTTGGGCTGAAATTGATACCTATACCCTCGAAGTGTCTTCAATGATGCTCAATTGATTGGAACAAAAGCGATAATGAAACAAGGAGAAGATAAAATGGCTTGGATGTAGGTTGAAGATAGGATGGGGGCAAACAGTGGTTGGTCCAAAGAGTTTAGAAGAACTAGTATGAAACTTTATGTATCCTCCTTGCAGTGGTAACAAACAAGCAAGACCTTGGGTGTGATGTGTACAAGAAACAATCTCCTTTAGCTTTGATTCTTTCTGGCTCAAAAGTTTCTCAAAGTAACAAATTTGTAATGCAATAGTCTCCGAAAATCTAAAATTTTAGGTTGGTGGAAATGAACACATATATTTTCTTAAAAGAAAACTTCACTCAATTTCCAATGTAAACTCTAAATCAAATTGTGATCAAGGGTTAAGATTAGATCACAAGGGGTGAATTGAAGTGGAGTGGAGGAAAGAAGTAAACTAGGATTAAAACAAATTAAAACGTGTGTGTAATCCAAAAATTAAGGCCAAAAATCACAGTCATAAAATAAAAGGAAGTCAACATGCAAAGGCGTAATGAAACCATCAGTGTATGTAGGAGGTGGTTAACGTAATCTCCACAAAGGCTAAGTAAATGGAACAACCGTTGTGGTGTAGGAACGAATTGCTACAAGGGTTTTGATGCGCTTTTATAAATTTCTAGAAATATGGGACAAAACAAAACCCTTCTACTTAGTAGTCAGGGCAAAGATGGAAAGAGAAAAATTGGGCAAAAATGAGCAAAAATTAGCAAGTGTAAAAGAAACGAAATCCTCTGACCATATTTGAAACATTTATGTTTTAGATGTTCTCATTATCATCATTGGGTACTTAGGATATTGGCTATGGAGCTACAAAAGTTATAAAAAATCCCAAAGGGGGTCCTAAATTCATACATATATGCCCTTGCACACTATATAAAATCAAAATTTCAAACACCTATATATTTTAAATTTTGCCTAATTTGGAAATCATTTGCACACTTGCTTATTGCGATTTTTGAGCTTTAGGTGTTCGATGACCATACACTACACTAAGATATTTTATAGAGAGGTGACAACAACATGATTGTAGGGGTACTAATGGAAAGTGGTGGATTCCATTGCGTGTCACTTGCTAGATTTGGAATGGGGTATGGGTGTACCTTGAATTGGAATTGTTTGTATAATGTGGCTTGAACTGAAGTTGTGTATAAGTGTTTTGGCTTGATATGGCACTATACGAGGTGCTAAAGTTGAATGTTTTAGAAAGTGGGTAGTAGTCCAAAAGATCAACGTTTGTGTATGGTGGTTAACTTTTGTTTTGTTGGTGGGGATAAAAAAAATTGAGTTAGAATGTGTTGTGGTGTTATTAAAGTGAATTATGTTGGATTAAATAAGTCAAAATAAAAATTAATTACTTGTAGGAAATGGAAGATTATTTGAGAATTACGTTTACTTAATTAAAGGAAGGCAACAAGAATTAAACAACTCACAACAAACTATCACAAATATGATACTAAATACTAATACAATCGCCCTCTTCTTTTCAATGATTTAAAATGTTATGGGACAACAAATAGGTCTAGATTATTGTTGCAACTAACATAATTTTGAGATATCTAAATGGTATGCAACTCACCATGATTTTTAGAGATCCAAATGGTATGACAATGTAAATAAAATGGATATACAATTCTTTGGATGTAAATGCAATTTTAGGTCTACACTATATACATGCAAGGGTTATATGCCATCTCATTTTTTTAATAATTTGTTTAATTTTCCTTTAAAATATTTTTCTAAAAAAATGGATGAATAAAAAAATATTAAACTTTGAATCAAATCAAGATGAACTAACTTCATAGCATGCAAATATGAAATGAATCCTAGATGCGAGACAAATCTTAGAAGGAGACGTGGTCTAGATTAATGACCTTTTAAAAGCAAAATTAAATTTATTATTTCTTCTTTGACAAATGAATGAAGATGAATGCAACTATGATGGTTTCAACCTTAAATGCAATAATTCATGAAAAATGAGCACAAATTTGCAAACAAGTGTCAAGTGTGGGATTTGCACAAAGCAAGGAAATTTAATTAAGAAGTTATAAGTTATTAAGTACAAATGATATCTAAATTTAAAAAATGTCTCTTTTCAATGATTTTTTCCAAAAATATATTTGCGAAAAATGAGTCAAGCAAGATGACTAAATTAATATGTAAAATACAAACAAACAATTGGATACCGACCTCTTTGCAATGGTGGTAATCGTTAGGCTGAAATTGATACATATACCCTTGAAGTGTCTTCAATGATGCTCAATTGACTAGAACAAAATCGATAATGAAACAAGGAGAAGATAAAATGGCTTGGATATAGATTGAAGATAGGATGGGGGCAGATAGTGGTTGGTCCAAAGAGTTCATAAGAACTAGTATGAAAATTTATGAATCCTCCTTGTAGTGGTTACAAACAAGCAATTCCTTGGGAGTGGTTTGTACAAGAAGCAATCTCCTTTAGATTTGATTCTCTCTAGCTCAATTTTTTTTGAAAGTAGCAACCCAATAATGCAAGTCTCCGAAAATCTAAAATTTTGGGTTAGTGGAAATGAATACATATATTTCCTTAAAAGAAAACTTCACACAATTTCCAATGTAAACTCTAAATCAAATTTTGATCAAGGGTTAAGATTAGATCACAAGGGGTGAATTCAATTGGAGTGGAGGAAAGAAATAAACTAGGATCAAAACAAAGTAAAATGTGCTCGCAATCCAAAAATCAAGGCCAAAAATCACAGTCATAAAATAAAAGGAAGTCAACATGCAAGGTGTAACAAAATCATCATCTTATGTAGGAGGCGGTTAACGTAACCTCCACAAAGGATAATGAAGATGATACAACCGATGACACAACCGTTGTGGTGTAGGTGAAAATTGTCATGAGGGTTTTGATGTGCTTTTGTAAATTGCTAGAAATATGGGTCAAAACAAAACTCTTCTACCTAGTAGTCAGGGAAAATATAGAAATAAAAAAATGTGCAAAATGAGGAAAAATAAGGAAGTGTTAAAGCGAGGAAATATTCTAAGCATATTCGAAACATTTATGTTTTGGAATTCCTTGTTATCATCATTGGGTACTTAATATATTACACCGTGTAAAAATGAGTGTGTACATATAGTATAATAGTCCCCTTGGTGAAGTTCGCTACCATAAGTTGGCTACCTTTCTTACCTTGTGACAAATCGTAGCTAATTGAGATGCGTGTTATCTTGCAATCAAATAAGAAAAAATCGAGTGCAAAGTAAATAAAATGAATGACTACGCAATCAAAATTCAAACGAAAAAATCTACCATTTACATGAGGTTGAAAAGTATTACTTGTTTCCCATGAATACGTTACTTGCAAAATGAAGAAACAATATACTTACCTGAAAAAATTGTTAGCAGAAAAAAAATGAGTGTTGGGAGACACCTAGTTGGCTATGGAGCTACAAAAGTTAGAAAATTTCCCAAAATAGGGCCAAAACACATACATATATGCCCCTACATGCTCTATACTTCATGATACATATTTCTAGCATCTATTTTCACACAACACGTTTCCGGATGATGCACTCTTGTTCTATAGTTGATTCTTTAGTTTTGAGGGGGGGTTTATAAATGAAGTTCATCTCATACACACCCACTAGGGGGAAACACTTATACTATCATCTTCATACCTCGCATATCACACCATCATACTTATACACTACATTTGCATATCTTGGTTGAATTTATTATTGCTAGCTTATACTACTTACATCTTACACTTTGCTTACTATGCTAGATAGATAATCAGTATGTCATTGTCTTTATCATATACACATGCACGTTCACTTCAAGGTATCTAGATGTGAATGCAGATGTCTTATAGATTTCCACATGATGTAATGATCCTCGACATTGTATCCTTTTTGAGTCCCACTGAGGCTCCTGGGGGAATCTACCTTTACTACTTTCACACATTTCAGGTTCCATTATTTCATCATTTACTACTTATTCTTACTAACACTTACTATTTGCTGATATATACATGCCTTGACATACTATTTATCTTTCTAACATGATAACGACTACTTCATGTGTGAGATTTTCCTTACAAGGCTATTTACAACCATGGTTATCTGACACATTTTTATTGCTATTGTACGTTATTATTTGTGGGCTATTCCCTATGTCTTGTATGATCATTGTATGCTTTTGGCCTCTTCGGCCCTGATTGTCTTGTGAAATTGTTGGAGATTTTCCATGTTTGGAACCCACTTTTCATGGTCTATCTTGTCTTATTACTTGTTTGTTACATTGTCTTCTACTTGCATGCTAGTTTTTTACTAACACTTATTACTAGCCTACTTTGTAAACATGTGCCTTGTTTTCTACCATACACATCCCCTACCCTCTGTAAGTATCCATTCCAGATAAACATTAGGACCTCTCCTTTGGGCTGCATCCTCCTAACATCATGGCATGAACCACATACGAGGGGGCTCATACATTGGGTGAATAAATCACACCTACAATAGCTTAGAGCTACAATACAGATCTGCACAATACATAATCATCACAGACATACTATATCATCCCGCTAGTTAATCTTCTATTTTGAAATTTAATTCTTCAAATAATTATGAATAATGGGAAAATGAATGTTTATTCGGGTTAATAATTGTTTAATGTTGATGACGATTATTAGTCATCTAAGTACTTAACTAAAGATTAAGTACTTAGATAACTAAATATTGCCTTTATTATTATTAATGTAGTTTTAATTATGAGGTGACACTATGTATTGTCTTGTTCAAATTTTGTTTAGCGTCAATTCGATTAGGAAAACATAGTCCTTAATCAATATGGTCACCTTACAACAATGAGGTTGTGTTGACGCCCATATGGACTAAGGGTGATGCCACTCCTAAGGTAACTTGCGCTATGTTTTTTAACAAGGCTTGGAATGCATTATGACACAATGTGGTATTGGTATTATTGTTGTGTGAATCATTTTGAGTTGGCGTTATATAGTAAAGTAAAAAAGGCTTAAAAGCCTTGATAGAATGATATTATAACATTAAAGTTAATGATATTATATTTTGTTGAATAATATAATTGATGGGGGCCATATGGCCACACCCATCGAATGGTTGAGCCTAAGGTTTTATTTTGTATTAAGTTCATTTTTTTAAAATCGTAAGTAATACCATATTTGCATGGATAAGATTTTTAATAATTATTATGTCCACTTAAGTGGATAGTCCATGCATTAAATGGGGGTGGTAATTATTTAATTGAATATCCAATTTTTAAACTATGAGATCCCCTCCCACGAAGTCTTGGGCCTCCCTTTTGTCGTCCACTTGGCAGACGGTAGATGGAGGGAGTAAATGCATAGTAGGGTTTTTAGGAATTCATGGTGGGAAGGGTGGAAAAGTGGGAGTCTGGTAGTTTCTTTTCATTCGAATTGTAGTTTTGAGCTCCAATTATGGGGGACACTCTACTGGATTTTTCCGTGCATGCGAGGAATCATATTTTCATGAGAAACCCTCTATATTTAAAGAGGAATGCGATGTTGAGGTGTGGATGGTTTGGAGAGCTCAGATTCTTGGAACTCAAGACAGTTGATAGGGTTTTCAGTGATCAACTGGAAGCAAAAACGATGGCATGAATCATTTGCAGGAAAGGGGTTACTCTGTTTGCTTACTTTTTTTTATTTTTAAAGTGATTGTATCATTGGTCGTGGTTTTGATTTATTTTGAAAGAGTTATAGAAAATATGTTGTGAATGTGTTTTAGAATTGTGAGTTCTTTCAATAAAATTGTATGGATGCTAAAGTTTTGGAAAATAAGCTGAGAAATGTTGGGTTTCAAACTTGTGCTCTTTCCAAGAAGTCGCAGGGTGATTTTTCTTCCTTTCATGTTGTTTTGTTCTAGTTAGATGAAAATAAATGGATATTATTTGCTTCACCCTGACCTGCCTTGTTACTTCCTTATAATTTAATGGAATGTTTTATGATTGCTTTTAGAATATTGTGAAATCGTATGGCTATAGGGTTTATGGGGAACCATTTGTGAAATTTTGGGGTTTTCAAACGTGCGTTCCTTCCATGAAATCATGAGGTTGTTTTGGGTTATGGAAAATAACCTGTGAAATTGGGGGTATTCAAACTTTAGGTTCTTCCAACGAAATTCTTTGATTGGTTTTTCTATGTGTGTGATTTATAGAAAATGATATATATGTATTGTAGTTTTGGTTGGAGTGTTGGATAAATTTGCTGTGGGGGCTCTATAATCTGATAATCATGGTTTTAGATGGAACGCCATGTTAGAATTAATGGTTTTTGTTAGAAGATGGGTATGAGTTTTAGTCACACTGTGAATAAGAAAAGGGTCAGTAGATACTTCTACATTTAAATACGAATTGGGTATCGTTTTAAGTGAGTGGTGGTTGGATTTTTCTATTTTGAAGATTGTCCATGGGTTGACTTTGACTATTAAATAAATATTTCCTTATGCCAAATTTAAATGGAGTTCTAGTTGTTGAAGCTATTAGAAGTGAATGTTAGTTTCCTTAACAATGGAGATAAACTTAGATGATATAGTTACTTAGGATGAGATTGGTATAATCCAGTTTTAGTCTGTGGAATGTGTGTGCAAGTGATTGAATGTTGATTTATTGTTGTAGCTAGTAATAAGTTTGTTGGTACATATTACTTGGAAAGAAAATAGGTTGAAATACTCATTTTCATTTTTTGTTATGAAATAAAAGTGGGAACTAACTCATAGCATGCAAGGAAACAAAATGATTCAACATCTCTTGATTATTTTATAGATGTATTAACCTCTGCATGGACATTTGGATAATGATATTGAAATAAAAGTAAATGAAAGCTAATGGTTCAACTAGGTAAGTTATTTCTTGCTAGTTTTATTTCGTCCCTATATCCTTGTGACTGAAAGTGTTGGATCATTTGATCAATACCTTTTCATTTAATGAATTTACTTCATTATTTGATTTAGATTAGTTAAATATGATTTCTGGAAAAATTTAAAAGTGGAAATACAAGGGGAAACTTTGGCAAAATTTCATCAGAATTCTATACTTCATCATTTTTAGGGGTCAAAATTATTTGGATGAATTTTTATGGCATGAGAATGATTTTGTGTTAATGGTTGTTGCAAAATAGATTTGATTTTCCTTGAATGATAGCTAGCCTAAATTTGTTGATTGGTTTGATTCATGTGTTGTGCGAAGATAGTGGTGTCGTCAAATATTGGGAACCCAAAACCTCCGCAATTTGCATGGTTTTCGATTGAAGAAGTGGGTAGGTTTGTATGCAAAGTGTTCCTTCGAGAAAGATTCACATATATACCCCCACGACTCTTTCATCACCAACTATGGGACTGTTGGAGGGTTCTATATCCCTATCTTTTGCGAAAGCATTACTTTTACACTTATAGTTAAGATAAAGTTGTGATGACTAATCTACTTTTTTTGTCAAAAACGTAGTTAAGTGAATATATTAACTTCTTTTCAGTTATTTGGATTGACACCCCCAAACAAAACCGTGTCGTAGGTTTAGTGATGATGTATGGACATTCTATCACCGGCTTGTGAGGAACGACGTTAGACTTGAATATTTTTATTACAGATCATTAATCCTATTGTACTTGTAATTTAAGGATTTAGATACTTGTCTTGGCCAATATGTCCTTTGTACTAGTCCATTTTTGGACAATACTTGTAATATATAAATGTGTTGGCTGATTTATATGTATCTAAAAACATTGTCATGTTATGGGTTTGGGTAACTGAATGGTATATTTGATAAAGTTAAGGTTTTGCATATTTAACTATCTTATGCTTATAATTGGTATGGTTTATTATAATAAAGATATACCTTATATCTATTTGTCTCTCCATTATAATAAAGAGATTATTACGGCTAAATAAAAAGAATATTAAGTGAGCTGTAAAATTGTATTTGGAAGGGTAATGATGCATGATGATAGTATTAACTTTAAAAGGATAAAAATATGTCCATGGAAACATATTGGATTAATCTAAAAGTGTTTATGCAATAAATAAATGATTGATATTTAGTTGGTCAAAGAAATTTGAGACTAGTCAACATTATATATGAAGGAATATAACAAGAAGTATGATCTAATCTTGTCTTGTGAATCCAATTATTACCTATTAGGATGTAAAGGATATTTAAAAGAACTTATCTTCCTTCATTAAGAAAATAAATGAATCCTAAGTTGAGATTATCTCTAGCTTTAAACAAGATGTGAGATATAGTCATAATAAAGTATATACATGACCTTGTTTAATGGATAATGAATCAAGATATACTAAATCATGACATTGTAAGCTTAATAAGACATGGAGGAATCTTTACTAGAGATCTAACATACCTTTTCTATAGAAAGGATAGAATGTATATATAGGGTAACAAAGTGATAATCACTTCATGATCTTATCCGTCTATCCAAAATAATTAGATGTGTAAACTATATTTCAACAAGTAATTGGATAATCCATGAAGGTCATGAACCCTTGTAGTAACTACATAATTAATGCACGTTGCAGGCTACCTACGAGTGGCCCATATTTTGCTTAATGTGGTAACATATTAAGCAATGGATTGGCCTCTTGTAGGTAACCAATAGCAAACATTGGGGTTCCTTGTACTTATGAAGTTGAACCCGTTAGGAATTTAGAAAAGTCTTAATATGTTCACCTACATAATTTTAATAAATCTAGATAATTGTGATGAGGGGTTTGTGAGGTGATGAGAAGAAAAGTTTAGATGTTATGTGCACTCGTCTATATTAAGCGTACATAGTATAACTAAAAAATTTGGCCAAAGTAATGTACTTGTTGGGTACTGTTAATGCAAAATCACAACACCCCCAAATGAGCGTTAGATCTAATTTTCTAAGGCAGAGTCATTTGGTGTGATTCGCATAAAATTTAGTTTTTCCCAAAGTGTGGGACTTTGAAAACGAGAAAACTCTCCAGAGAAAGTTGGTTCTTGCTTCCTAATCTACCTATCACAAGCTACTCCAGTGCAAGCAGAACATAACTATCCTAATCTGACCATTCCAAGGGGACAAAGAGAGAGAGAGAGAGAGAGGGGGTGAAAGAGCCTACACTAAGTGGTGATATACCAAAAAAGGAAGTGGATGATCACATACCCAACTGCCTGAAATGGAGATAAGTGAGTAGAGGAGAGGGTGTACAAAACACACCACATAATAGAGATATATTTCACACAGATTATTGCTTCAAAACCCATTAAACATAGCTCCCAGGACCTACAATAGACATCAAAAGTATGCACAGTATACCCTGTGACAATGAGAGGTAAGGAGAGACAACAAAATAAGCCAAGGATGGATAGATGCATCACAAAATAGATTTTATTGCTCCAAAATGTTACACAGTGCACCATCAGTGGGCAAGAGGCAAGAAAATGCCATTACAGAGCCATGGGAGGAGGCTTAGAACTCCATTTTTGACCCCGAGGAAGAAAAGAGGGGAGGCAGAGAGGAAAAATGAACAACTTGAATGTGCCCCTCTATTACAATATATAGGAAGAATGGGAGAGAGAAGAGGGAAGAATTTGAAACCTACTCCAACCACCCTAAAGATACACATTAAATCCAGTATTAAAAGCTCAACCACTAAATATCAATGCCTTCTATAAATCTACCCACAATATGTCGCTTCTGGTTCTCCGACCGATCAAATCGAATCAGATCTGGTAGTTGAAGAGATCATATTCTGGGTTAATGGCCTAAAAGACTTTTCTCCAATTTTCTCCCACCTAACCTCCCCAAAGGTAAAGTTTCAGATATCCATGGCGTAGATGAGGCTGAGATATTTCCAACGGTGTCAAATTTTCAATATTTTGAGCCCTGAGTCGAAAGATATGCCCCTTTGAAGTTTGTATCGGGTCCGTACGAAAGGGCGGGAAAACCGGTTTGAAAAATGGGCTCCCTTTTCTATATGGGACACATGGAGGGCTGGCGCTTGTTCGAGGTCAGCCTCTATATTTTTCTCTTGGAATGGTGTGGGGCTAACATGTGGCTTCCTTTGCCAACCTGCTCAATTTCTATGATTTGGCTAAGTCCTTTAGTCGGCGGGGTCATATTTCTTGATCGGGGACATGTGGCAGTCTGGCGCTCGTTTGGAACCTTCTCTTTATTTGACCCTTGAGTTAGCATCATTTGGACACTTGGCACTCTCCGTCAGCCTCTCATCATGCATTGAATATTCAACTTGACTATGTCCCCTTTTTGAGACTGGACGCATGGACGCTCCACGCTCGCTTAAAAGTCCGATCAAGATTTTCCTTTGAAGGAGCGTTAGGTTGACACTTGGAAGCCTCTGCAGGTCTTTGGAATTTTTAATGGCCTCTCTTACCTTTTCAGACCTTGGGCTACATGGAAATATGGCGCTTGTTTGAGTCTCCACTTTTGGATTCACCCTTGGAGATGCGCAGAGTTGACACATGGTGGCTTCCATGGCACTTCTATACTTAGCCTCTTTTTTTAGCCCCACCCTGTCCGCCTTTTGACCTCTGTTGACCATTTGCTACATGGAGGGTTGGTGCAAGTTTGAGTTTCCCTTTTTGGATTCAACTTTGGAGAAGCACCATGCTGACATGTGGATCTTTCTGCTACCTCCTCCATACTTAGCCAATTTTTAGACTCGTTTTGAACCGTTTCGAGCCTGAAGACTTCGGATCTTCACCATTTCTTCTCTTTCTTGCTCTCAGCTTCTCTATGACACTACTATTTTATTTTTGAGCCCATATGTAACCTGTTAAATAGATTTAAGACACGGATTCACTCGACAGAGCCGTTTCTTCTCTTTCTTCTTGCATAGGGTCATTTAGTCTTTTACAGGCCCCACCATTCCATTGTTGAGTCCTTCTGCGACTTGTTTGCAATATTTAAACGTGTTTTCTCTGGTTCTTTCTCTGCGGGGTCATGGTTGATCCAATACTTTTCCCGAGGGGTGAAATATGGATAACAATTTGGTGACTCACGGGGACATTTGCCTACTAGATGAAGAGACCAGTGGCCTAGAAGCATCCATTGGGCATGGAGTCTTCCTGATAAACATGAAACTGATCTAAACTTTGAAGATCTAATCCCTGAGCCACTGTGAGCCTGACTGCATGCCTCTTCTATGTTTTGTCTGACCCTGAGCATGTCCTATTGTCTGTACTCTCAATTTTCATAAGAAATATTCAATTAAGGATTATGAGAGTAGAAAATTGTTTTGACTCTAGGGCTTTCATCTTTCCCTGAAATGGACTATTTCGAAATGGCTTAAGTTGATCTACATTTGTTTTCCTCTGGAACTAACAATTGTTACAGATAACTATGAGTCTTTCTACCTTGAATATTGAAGAGCCTATCCTTATGCCCCCTTAGAGCAAAATGAACAAAACTTATGTACAAAAACCAAATCATACATGCCTCAAATGAGACATGTAGAGTGTGCATAAGCACTTCTTTTGCTGGAAACAAAGTCTACTCCTACTCCTAAACT
This sequence comes from Taxus chinensis, assembly GCA_019776745.2. Lineage (NCBI taxonomy): Eukaryota > Viridiplantae > Streptophyta > Pinopsida > Cupressales > Taxaceae > Taxus > Taxus chinensis. Next base: position 295,980,968 of record CM034151.1, read on the forward strand.
AACTAGAGAGAAAGAATGCTAAACAACGCCTGCTACAGGCAAGGAGAAGTAGCTTTGTAGGGGCAGCCATACAAATGATTTGACACTAAATGTAGCTGACATGAGTGAAAAGCTAGCTATAAGGTATCCTTCACCCAAATCATCAAGGTATCAACATTAATGCAAAATACCTCCTCAAGTTGACTTGCATTGGACTCTTGGAGGTATTGATGGTGACCCTTGGTACTTTGGTACTCATCTTCATGCCCTGAAGTAGGCATGACTGGTTTTGGTTTCTCCCTGGGCTCTAATGAAGCCAAGTACCTGATTGGGCATGATCCGATCCTTTGAATGTGCCCCTTTCTCTGAAATTCAACTCCAAAAATGGAGTCTTCTTGTGGGCCTTCTTGGATGGATGGTGCGAGAGAGATGATGACATCCTCTGCCTACCTTTTCTCTTCCATGGCATGTGTGACTTTTGGAAGATCAAACTCTTCCAACTTGGGTTCAGGAGGCATGTTGAAAATGTAGATTGTGCTTGCACATTCTCTTCCATTTCCTCAAGTTCTTGGGGCTGTAGTCACTCTTTTGAGTCTAATAGGATATCAAACTCTTTACTGTCCTGTTGTAGCAAATTATCTCCCTTTTGCATGGCGATCTTAAAATCTTCATTATTTTCACCATATGAAGCCTCATCTTCAAATATGAAGCTAGTGAGTTCAAGCTCCTCCCAAAAGCCATATTTTTGGAGATGTTGAATGAGAGAGGGATATGCATTTTCTTGTACAACTAGCCCATGATTCAGTGCCTCTGAATCTATCTTGGTCACCTCTATATGCTCCTTTGTAATTGGACTTGGAGTTGGCTGTTCCTCTTCTTTTTCTTGTGGAGAACATGGAAGACTCATATCTTCTAATCTTGGTTCCAGAGAGGTGTAGTAGAGTGCGAGCTATTGTTATTGAATGTCCTCCTTCATGGTGATAGGCTCATATTCTTGGGAGGTGGTTGATGGAGGAAAAAATGGTGTTATCTCTTTAGGATCTTCTCCATCAAAACAATCCTCCAAGTCAGATAGACAGTCTGCCTCCTTGTTATCCTATTGCATGTGCTCAAATTCCTCCATGGTGTCTTCCTGATCAGAAACTTACTCACTATGGTTTCCCTCTTCCTCAAACATGAAGTTTGAAAGCTCAAACTCTTCTTCAACATCAGAGCTTGAAGGGGATGAAGTGAAAGGAAGAACCGAAGGTTCTTCTCTAGCCTGCTCCACACTTGGACCCTCTGAAATTGTATGGTCCTCCTCCTATACTACAAACTCAGACTCATCCACCATTGGTTCTTCAACCCTGACCTCCTCTATTGGCTTGACCATTAAGGGGATTTTTGTAAACCTAAATTTGGTAGCCCAACTCTTCAGATTGTCTATCATTTTTTTTGTTGGGCTCCTCTTCTTGTTGTTCCCCTTGAGTAGATTCTTGGGTTTCTTCCCAATATGGACTTGGGAAAGCAAGAGGAGTGGTAGGTTAGGGTTCAACCAGTTTTGCAATTATTTGTGGTGGGGAGGGAAGTGGAACTTCTTGTTTTTAGGAGGGGATGACTAATTGGGAGAGAAAAGGGGAGAAGAATTGAAATGGGGTGGAATACTAGGAGATGGAGAAATGAAATCAACACTTGGGGCAGCAAGTGAGGGGCTTGAATCTTGCCTCTGCTAAAATGATAAAGATTGAGGAAGAGAAAATGAAAGATAGGGAGCTAGTGATTGACTTACCCATTGACAAGGTTGTCTCACACTTTTCTCATAAGCTTCAATGCCATCAATTCACTATGTAAGACAAGGTAGCACTTCAACCATGAAGTCAAGCTTCTCCTGAGGGTTGTAATGTCTTGGAAAAGGGCCTTCCCATGGACAAGGTGCCCTGCAACCAATCTTGAATTCCTTCATTTGTGCTACGCCCCTTGACTACACCATGCTAGCCTCCATTCTTTGAATCTTCTCCAAAAAAACAACATCCTCCATTTGACTGTTGTCATTGTATGCATACCCTTGCTCATGATAAGCTCCATGGCCAAACTAACTTTCCTGCTCATATGGGTAAGCATAATGGTCCTGTATCTGATTATAATGTTGATTTGGAGGAGTTGGAAAATACATTGGAGGTGAACAGAATTGCTAATGTAAGTGTGAGTTACATAAAGGAAATGAAGTCATGATTGCACAACTTCATGGAATGGGGAAGAAAATGGAAGATATGGAAGAAGAAAATGGAAGAAAATCAATGGAAATGGATGGAAAAGGTCTGCAGCTTCATAAATGGCGTTGTTGACTAGATGGAGTCACCAACTATGCTTACATGTGCCTTAAAAGGATGACACTTAATAGGAACACATCAACCTATTAAGATTAATTAGTAAGGTGCTTCAGACTTGTCCCACCGTTCCAAAACTGTTAGTGTGGTCACGCGGTGGCTTATGATTTGATGTTGTAATGAGACACCTTGGAAAGATGGAAGATCTAACCTTAGGTCCCACTGGGCGTTCCAAAAATATTAATACAAAATCACAGCACCCCCAAATGAGCATCAAATCTACCATTCTAAGGTAGATTCATTTGGTGTGGTTCTCATAACATTGAGTTTTTCCCATAGTGTGGGACTTTGAAAACAAGAAAACTCTCCAGAGAAAGCTAGTTCTTACTTCCTAATCTACCTGCCACAAGCTACTCCAGTGCAAGCAGAACCTAACTATCCTAATCTAACCATTCCAAGGGGATAGAGAGAGAGAGAGAGGGTGAAATAGCCTACACTAAGTGGTGATACACCAGAAAAGGAAGTGGATGATCACATACCCAACTACCTGAAACAGAGAGAGGTGAGCAGAGGAGAGGGTGGACAGAATGCACCACAGACCAGAGATAGATTTCACACAGAACACCACTTCGAAACCCATTAAACAAAACTCCCAGGACCTGAAATAGACATCAAAATTATGCACAGTATACCCTGCAATAATGAGAGGTAAGGAGAGACAAAAAAATAAGCCAAGGATGGACAGATGCATCATAAAACAGATTTTATTTCTCCAAAATGTTACACAGTGTACCATCAGTGAGCAAGAGGCAAGAAATGCCATTACAGAGCCATGGGGGGAGGCTTAGAACTCCATTTTCAACCCCAAGGAAGAAAAGAGGGGGAGGTAGAGAAGAAAAATGAACAAATTGAATGTGCCCCTCTATTACAATATATAGGAAGAATGGGAGAGAGAAGATGGAAGAATCTAAAACCTACTCGAACTGCCTTGAAGATACGCATTGAATCTCATATTGAAAGCTCAACCACTGAATATCAATGCCTTCTATAAATCTTCCCACAATATGTCACTTCTAGTTCTCCGGCAGATCAAATCAAATCAGATCTAGTAGTTAAAGAGATGAGATTTTGCGTTAATAGCCTGGAAGACTAATTTTCTCCAGTTTTCTCCCACCTAACCTCCCCAAAAGTAAATTTTAGATCTCCATGGTGTAGATGAGGCTGATATATTTCCAACAGTGTCATATTTGCAATATTTTGAGCCCTGAGTCAAAATATATGCCCCTTCAAAGTTTGTATCGGGTCCGTACAAAAGGCCAGGGAAAATTGGTTTGAAAAACGGGCTCCCTTTTCTATATGGGACACATGGAGGGCTGGCACTTGTTTGAGGGTGGCCTCTATATTTTTCTCTTGGAATGGTGTGGGGCTGACACGTGGCTTCCTCTGCTGGCCTACTCAATTTCTATGTTTTTGGCTAAGTCCTTTGCTCGGCGGGGTCATATTTCTTTACCAGGGACATGTGACAGTCTGGCACTCGTCTAGAACCTTCTCTTTATTCGACCCTTGAGTTAGTGCCATTTGGACACTTGGCACTCTCCATTGCCAGCCTGCCATCATGCATTGACTATTCAAACCCTGAATCTGTCCCCTTTTTGAGACTGGACGCGTGGAGGCTCCGCGCTCATGCTTGAAAAATGATCAAGATTTTACCTTTGAAGGAGTGTCAAGGTTGACACGTGGAAGGCTTCTGCAGGTCTTTGGACTATTCAACAACCCATCTTACCTTTTCAGACCTTGGGCTACATGGCGAGATGGTGTGTTTGAGTCTCTACTTTTGGATTTACCCTTGGAGATGCGCAGATTGACACATGGCGGCTTCTACAGCGCTTTTATACTTAGCCTCTTTTTTTAGCCCACGCCGATCTGCCTTTTGACCTTGTTGACCTCTGTTTGACCATTTGCTACATGGAGGGTTGGTGCAAGTTTGAGTTTCCCTTTTTGGATTCAACTTTGGAGAAGTGTCGTGTCAACACCTGGCTCTCTCAATTGCCTCCTCCATACTTAGCCAATTTTTGGACTCGTTCTGAACCATTTCGAGCCCGAAGACTTCGGATCTTTGTCGTTTCTTCTCTTTCTTGCTTCCGGCTTCTCTGTGACATTGCTATTTTATTTCCGAGCCCACTTGTAACCTGTTAAATAGATTTAAGCATGAATTTGCTCGACAGAGCCATTTCTTCTCTTTCTTCTTACATAGGGTCGTTTAGTCTTTTGCAGGCCCCGCCATTCCATTTTTGAGTCCTTCTGCAACCTGTTTGCAAGATTTAAATGTGTTTTATCTGGTTCTTTCTCTACAGGTTCATGGATAATCCAAAACTTTTCCTGGGGGGTGAAATATGGATAACAGGTACATTGTTTAATCACTATGATTCCTCAAATCTTGAAGTGTAAGATACAGGATGGATTTTTACTAAATAAACCTCTAGGTATACATTAGAGGATTAGTCACATATTCTCACTACCACAGTGCGATAAAACCAAGTGAGGCTAAGTATGAACATTCAATCAAATGTTAAGGGTGATCGTGGAGATTGAGGATAACTAACCTTTATAGTTGCACAAGGTTTATCATTATGTTATATAATGGATTAATTTAATATGACTTGTTGCATTAACTAGCTTTAGCTAGTTATCTGATTTATACATGCAGAGGAATGTCTAATAACTGATAGAAAAAAAATTCCTTCTTATTTGGGTTATAAATAGTAGGTCTTTGCATTTGGTATCAGAGATGAAGGTTATAGCTCTTGGACTTATTGGGTCCTTATGTTACTGAATTTTGATTTTTATTAACAAAATAAAATGAATGTGAGAAGGATGTACCATGGAGAACAAATCTGACCAAACTATGCTTTAGGTCTGGTGGTAAGTAAGTTAGATAATACTCTAATAGTAATTTGTGACACATGAAACTAGAAGAATGCAGGGAGTAGCTGGTCGAGTGTGAAAAATGATCAGTTCTATGTTGAATAATTTAAACTGAATGAAGACAATCAATAAGGGAGTTGTTTGATTGTTGAACTATCAAGATGATAGATTTTGGAACATGAATCTAACATAAAATAAAAACCTACATAAGGTAGATGTAGTGGATAGGAGAGGACTATATGTTGTAGCAGCAATGACTGGAAAGACCAAATAGGCTAGAATGAAATCTGCAATAAATGTTGACTTAAAAAGAGTAAAATTAAAACAAGAGCATTAGTTCATCTTCACCATTTAATTTTAGGAAAAAAGATACATGGGATATCTTAAGATTCTCAAGGGTCTGTAATCTTGATTGAAGAGAAATACAACATACTAATGTTATTGAATGATCTCTTAATATATAGATTTCTTGATCATTGTGACATGTGATTTTTGTAATTGGCATTAAAATATCAATGTGTTTTATGGATTTAATGATGATTCCCTATTATATTTTCCAAGGAATACATTGAAAGACTGTAGTTAAGATTTTTCATAGACTCTCTTATCTTGATATGATGATCAAAGACTCTGTTTGGTGAGTAGAGTGGACTCCTAACTGATATGAAGGCACGTTAGAAGATGGAAGTTTGTGCCTAGGTAAATTTGGAAGACCTTGTAATTGGGAATATGATTAGGGGTTTATTTTGTGATTAGAGGACATTTTTATGACCCTGATATCTTATTGGTAGTTGCATTAAATATCCTATAACCTTAAAATACGAGAACAAAACCATTCATTACTTGGTAAAAATCAATTATAGAATGGGACGTTGTTAGAAGCAACTCAAGCAAATAAAAATTTGCACAAGGAAAGGAAAAGGGCATAAAATAAGAACTGCCAGGAAGAAACACGGTGATAAAATAAGTTGTAATTTCTTAAAGATAATTTTGATTTTCTTTAGCATATGATAGGAGGCTTGTTTGAGCTATGAAATTAAGTAAGTCATTATGAAGTACTGGGTAAGTTGTATGGTCATTCCGTAAATGTTTTAATTGATACTAGAACAACCAAATGTTTCATTTCTAAAGTTTTAGCATAAAAATTGTGTAGAAAATCTAGCTATATGGAAAATTCATAGACAGTGTAGTATGGGAACAATTCTAGACACAAGGTAGAGAAATGATTGCATATGGAAGCATTATAGCTACCTGAATTTACAACTGAAGTGAACCTTTGTGTAACTCCATTAGGGTCTTATGATGTAATAATCGGAGTTAATTGGCTGGCCAAACACCAATTTTTTGTGGACTGCGTGAAAAAATGTGTAAATTCTCTTGACGATGAGCTGAAACCAGCCATCATTCAAGGAAAAAAAGGCATTTTTCTATAAGGCAGATTTCAGCCATGCAACTAAAAAAAGCAAAAATAAAAGGTTATACACTCTTTGCTATAAAAATAGATTATTTAGAGGAAATGACTAAATCTCCTTTGGATGATTCACCACTTTTACAAAACTTTAGTGATGTATTTCCAGAGGAGTTACTTGGACTACCACCAAAAAGGGAATTTGAATTCACAATTGACATCAAACCGAGAACTGAGCCTATGTCAAAAGTGCCTTATCGCATGACAACAATAGAGCTAATTGAGTTAAAATCTCAAATGCATGAGCTCATCTCTAAGGGATTAATAAGACCCATTGTGTCACTATGGGGTGCACCGATGATTTTCGTGAAGAAGAAAGAAGAAACCCTTTGATTGTGTATAGACTATAGGATGTTGAACAAAGCAATAGTTATGAACATATACCCTTTACCATGGATAGATGATCTCTTCGATCAGATGAGAGGTGCTGCAGTATTCTCTAAAATAAGATCTAAGATCGGGATATCATTAATTAAGAATTAAAGAGGAAGACATTCACAAAACGACATTTAGAACAATCTACAGACATTATGAGTTCACAATTCTTCCGTTCAACTCACTAATGCTTTGACATCTTTTATGAACCTAATGAACATTATCTTTAATCAGTATCTTGATAAGTTTATACGTGTGTTCCTAGATGATATACTCATCTACTCCAATAATGAAAAAGAGCATCAAAACTTATGTTTCAATCTATTTAGAATGTCAAAGGGTAAAATCGGAGCACACGCACCCTGCTGGACTGTTATACCCGCATAACATTCCACACCATAAATGGCAAGTAATTAGCATGGAATTTGTCCAAGGACTGCCCTTGACTAAAAACCGACATGATATGCTATTGGTAGTAGTAGAAAAGTTAACAAAGGTAGCTCACTTTATACCTGGGAACCTTACTGATGCTTCCCTAGTTCTTACTAAAAGGTTTGTGCATGAGATCTTTCGATTGCATGGAGTTCTAGAAATAATCATTTCAGACAGAGATCCAAGGATGACATCTCATTTTTGGTAAACATTAAATTCTTATTCATGCACTAAATTTAATTTTAGTTCAACTTATCATCTGGAAACAAACGTTCAAACTGAGTGTGTAAACCAGGTATTGGAAGATATGCTTCGCATGTACTACATGGATCAACAATACAAGTGGTAAGAATACATGCCACTAGTTGAGATTGCATACAATAACTCATATCACTCTTAACTGAAAATGACACCTTTTGAAGCATTATACGGAAGAAAATGCCGAACACATGTAAGTTGGGAAAATGTAGAGGATATAGAAGTGGTTGGGCCGAAAATACTAGCTGAAATGGCAAAGCAAGTTAAGCAAATTCAGGAGCACTTGAAAGAAGCTACATATCGAAAGAAGAGTTATGCAGATCTTTGAAAAGGGAGACAAGGTTTTTCTTCGAGTAAATCACAAAAAGAGTTTAATAACATTTGGGAAGGCTGTCAAGATTTCCTTGTGCTATGTTAGACCATTCAAAGTTCTAGAAGTTCTTAGCTCAGTTGCATACCGACTAGCATTACCTCCTTCACTGTCAAATATGCATGATGTTTCCATGTTTCATTATTAAAGAAGTATGTTTCAGAATTATCACATGTACTTAATTGGGACTCACTGCAAGTTTTGGAACCCAGAATTGTCACCATGGAGCCATTAAAGTGCTGAAAACCCATAATTTGCTGCTGAGAAATAGATAAATTACTCAATGCAAGGTCCCAATATTCTGAGGACAACACAACTTGGGAGAATCTGGATGAATTTAAAATTATTTTTCCACATTTATTCGTTTAGAAACTTGTGATGAAATTGTTTTTTTTTTTACAAAAAATCTGGCTATTACTTTAAGACAGTTGGAAAAATTCTGATTTATCAGCGGTGAGGCTAGTAAAAAATTGATTTTATTCAGATAAATAAGGTTGTTTTAGCCATGTTGTTACTTTTTAAAAAGTTTTGATTCTGAAATTTTGGGATACTAAATGAAGGTTTATTTGGTAAATTTCAGTATCATTATTATTTCTATTTTTGTGAAAACATTAGTTAATTCAACAGGGACGATGAATCATTTTAGCAGGGAGGAATGTAACATCCTGCTAATTAATCTTCTATTTTGAAATTTAATTATTCAAAGAATTATGAATAATGGGAAAATAAATGTTTATTAGGATCAATAATTTTTTAACATTGATGATGGTAATTAGTTGTTTAAGTACTTAGATAACTAAATACTGCCCTTATTATTATTAATGCAGTTTTAATTATGAGGTGGTACTATGTATTGTCTTGTTCCGATTTTGTTCCGCGTCAAGTCGAGTAGGACAACATAGTCCTTAATCAATATGGTCGCGAGACAACGATGAGGTTGTGTTGATGCCCATATGGACTAAGGGTGATGCCGCTCCTAAGACAACTTGCACTATGCATTTTAACAAGGCTTGGAATGTATTGCGACACGCTGTGGTATTGGTATTATTATTGTGTGAATCGTTTTGAGTTGGAGTTATATGGTAAAGTAAAAAAGGCTTAAAATCCTTAATAGATTGATATTGTAACATCAAATTAATTATATTACATTTTGATAAATAATATAATTGATGGGGGCCATATGGCCACACCCATCGAATAGTTGAGCATAAGGTTTTATTTTGTATTAAGTTCATTTTTAAAAAAATGGTAGTTAATACCATATTTGCATGGATAAGATTTTAATAATTATTATGTCCAATTAACTAGGCAGTCCATGCAGGAAAGGGGGGTGGTAATTATTTAATTGAATTTTGAATTTTTAAACTATGAGATCCCCTCCCACAAATTCTTCGGCCTCCCTTTTTCCATCCACTTGGAAGGCAATAGGTGGAGGGTGTAAATGTGTAACAAGGTTTTTGTGAATTCATGGTGGGAAGGGGGGAAAAGTGGGATTCTATTAGTTTCTTTTTATTTGACTTGTAGTTTTGAGCTTCAGTTATGGGGGACACTCTACCGTATTTTTCTTTCCATGCGAGGAATCAATTTTTGATGAGAAACCCTCTATCTTTAAAGAGGAATGCAATGTTGAGGCATGGATGGTTTGGAGCGCTTGGATTCTTAGCACTCAGGATAGTTGATATGGTTTTCAGTGATCAACTAGAAGCAAAAATGACAGCACTAATCATTTACAGGTAAGGGGTTACTCTACTTGTTTTTTATTTTAAAAGTGAATGTATCATTGGTTGTGGTTTTGTTTTATTTTGAAAGAGTTATGGAAAATATTTTGTGAATGTGTTTTAGAATTGTGAGTTATTCCAATAAAATCCTATGGCTACTAAGGTTTTGGAAAATAAGTTGAGAAATGTTGGATTTAGAACTTGTGTTCTTTCCAAGAAGTCACAGGGATATTTTTCTTATTTTCCTATTGTTTTGTTTTGGTTAAATGAAAATAAATGGATATTCTTTGCTTCACCCCGACCTTCCTTATTTTTAATTTTTTATTATAATTTAACGCTTTTGAGCGGAGCTTTGAATCAGGGGGTTAGGCCCCAACCTAACAAGAGAGAAGAAGAAGATGAGAAAAGACATGTGGAAGAAGGAAAGAAGAAGGAAGGAAAGAGGAAGAATGGCTATTGCCCACAGCGCAGAGAGAGAGATCCAAAAGCCAAAGCAATGCAAAAAAATGACCATAGCAACCAAACAGACACAACAACCTCATCTAATATAGGTACTAGCGTGGCAATTGGCCTCTCGTAGAAGAAGTAGATAAGCTCCACGTGCCTTGTCCTTTAATTCATTTCATTGATCAATTACATAATAAATGGGAAAGCCAACAACCTCAATGTCCACCACTGGCAGAAAACAATGATCGAGCCGACCCATCGTGAAGAGGTTGTTAACACTTTGTGCATGGTGAAGAAGAGCTCTGTACTGACCACAAATCCACTGGATACCGCATCCTGTGCCGATTGCTAGTTCATCGGCCTCTTCAACCCAAAGAAGAGGATCCAGCAAGGAGAAGTCAACCAATTCCTCATCCAACCCCACACAATGAATGAAATGAATAATAGAGTTAGAAATGAACTCAACAACGACCAGATCCTCCTCCAATAATAGATAGAAAGAGATGAAGGAAGCTGATATGTCTGCATTGGAATGTGCATAGTGAGACTGAAACCTATAGGAATCACCCAAAATAGTCTCAATTTCCTCGGCTTCTAGGTCCGAGGAGAAATGGAAGACCTAGGATAGGTGGGAATGATCAATCGCCAAGGTCATGGCGATGTCTGGCACCGAGCTCTGGAGGAGAACAAATGGGAAACCGGGAAACCCCATTGAACCACGTGGAAATACCATCAACGAGGAAGAAAAAATAGAAGATCACAAATAAAATTGAAGACAAACACCTCCCTTAAATGGGGCGTTGCACGCATGAGAAGCCAAATCCGACCTGTGAAATCTAGTTGGTCTGCTTGCATGAGATAATACTTGAAAGACCTTGCCATGCTTTGAATGTATTAGATATGACACTAATGGCAGGGTGATCTATTGCATAGTTAGCCAAAAGATCAGTGGAATGATTGGTTTCCTGGTAATTGTGCATGATGTGCCAAGTACCAATCTTGCCCAAGAAAAAGAAAATATGGGGGAGAAAAATGTTGATTTTCCACGAGGGGGAAGAGCCTCTAGAGACTGCATGGATAATTATTTGTGATTATCCTTCAATATAAAGTTGAGAGCAACCCAAATAGGCTACCATCTTTACCCCTTCCAGAAGTGCTTGGACTTCTGCAACATTACACGAACCATCCCAGAGGGGAAATGAACCAGCCTTAATAAGATGTCCTGAATCATCTCTAAGAATACACCCTACACCTAATTTTCCTGGATTACCTCTAGAAGCACCATCAAAATTAAGTTTCCACATACCTTTCGGGGGAGGTCTCCATCTGACCCTTTTCCTTCGAATTAATTTTTAAACCCGTGAGAAACCTTTTTTGATGATAGAACCCGAGCTAGGAAACTTGATGAGAGGCCAAGAATTAGATATTTCTACGTCTCTGGAGGAGAAATTGGAATGAGATAGACTGTTGATACTAATTTTTTCCGAGATGGACACTTCCAACTTGTTGAGGAAAACATGTTGTTCGGCCGTTTGTTCTCGGAAGAGCCGAAGATTGTGCTCCCACCAAATATGCCATATGAGGAAGAGTGGAGCAATGGACCGTATAGAACACAAAGAGCTTTTGAGATTGAATTTCAGCCATGAAAGAAGTGTCTCGCTGATATTTTTGCACGGGACCCAACCAAGTTTGAATTTACTAAGGAGTTAATCCCAACAACTGGAGGTGAAAGGGCAAAAAAGAAAAAGATGATCCATGTCTTCCTCATTAACACCACAAAGCACACACTTGGTGGGTCCCGCATATCCCCAGAAACTTCTCCTCACTTGTGTCATAATTTTCTTTTTCAAAACTAGCTAGCCAAAGATGGCCATTTTGGGAGAAATACTATGATGCCAACAACCAAAAAAATAGGGGAGGCCTTGGTCAAACCTTGAGAAAAGAAGATCATAACCAACTTTTACGGAGAAAGAACTCATGACATCCCCAAGCCAGAGAAGTTGGTCCTCACTGCCTAGGAAGTGTGGATTTCCTTCCTAAATGGCTTCCTTGTAAAGGGATGATTCAAGAGCGGAGGTCCCAATATTGGTTAAATCTTTCCAAATCCAAGAAGGTGAACCGTTATGATGCTAGCCGCCATAATCAGCAACCAAAGAGCCCAAAGAAATTTTTGTCTCATTCATAACTCTGTTGAGTTCTGGCATTAGATTAATAGGTGGGAACCCGTTCCAACTGTCCTCCCAAATGTTGGAAAACTGTCTGTTGTTGATTTTCCAAGAGACTGCATCAACAATCAGGGGTCTGGAATTACAAAAAAAGTTCCAAACATGTGAACCTTTAAGGAGCTCAGAATTGGAGAGCAGTAACTTGGGGCAACCACCCTCATGGTACTTATGAGAAAGAACTTGAAAGGCAAGCCTTTTAGCATCTGAAATGAAGTTCCAAAAAATTTTAGCCCCGAGAGCTGAATTCTATAGAGTGAGGTCCATAATACCCAACCCACCCAATCATTTGGGCAGCTTGACCGTATCCCATTTAACCAAGTGATAATTTCGCTCTTCATTGTTCCCTTGCCATAAGAATGATCTGACGATCTTCTCAATTTTGTGTAGAACTATCTTGGGGATCTGCAAGACAAACAACATATAGATAGGAATGGCCAGAAGAACAGAGTTTATCAACATGGATCTCCTAGCCAAATATAACCATTTACCTCTCCAGGAGAGCAATCTAGAAGAAAGAGAGTTAATGAGCCCATCCCATAAAGGAGCTTTACCATGCCCAGAGAAAAGAGGAATACCCAGATATCTAGACGGAAGGATACCCACTATAAAGCCAAGAATTGCTTCGATCCTTCTCTGTATTCTTGGAGAAACATTAAAAAAGAAAATGACATATTTATGGAAGTTGATGACCTATCCCATCGTTGAAGAATAAGAGTTCAGTAAAGAAGAGAAGCATCTGGCTTCTGGAATGGATGCTTGACCAAATAAGAATGTATCATCTGCAAATTGTTGGTGCGAGAGAGGCAGACGATTGGAAGTTATACGAATACCCTTAAGAGAACCTTCCAGAAGGGCAGATTTGATGCTCTGACTAATAGCTTCCGTGACCAAAATAAAAAGAAAAGAGGAAAGAGGGTCGCCTTGTCTCAATCCCCTGTTACTGCTGAAAAAACCTTCTACCAAACCATTGACCAAGATGGAGAAACATGGGGAAGCAATGCAGTTGAAGATCCAGTTGCAAAAGTGCCATCTAAATCCCATAGCATGAAGTGACTTAATAAGGAATCTCTAGTTAATACGGTCATAAGCTTTACTAAAATTCATTTTCAACATCATGCCAGCTCTAGAGGATGAGTGAAGAGTATGAATTAATTCATGCAAGATAATGATCCCATCAGTAATAGACCTCTCTGGAATGAAACCAATTTGTTTTTGTGCTACTAATTTAGAGATTAGAGGGTTCATTCTTGTGGCAATGACTTTTGAGATAATTTTTTAGGACATATTATAGAGAGAGATCAGTCTGAAGTCATCTAAAGAATCTACTGGAGACTTTTTAGGAAACATGCAAATGAGAGTATGATTAAGTGCACCTAGAAGCTTGCTTGTACGCTAGGATTCCTCAACATCGTGCCAGAATGTATCCCCAATGACTTCCTAGAAGTCCTAATAGAAAGAGCTGGGAAGCCATCAAGACTAGGAACTTTGTCCCTTTTCATTGAAAAAAAAAATTATGAACCTCCTCCTTGGAAAAAGGGGAAAGAATCTTTATATTGTCAGCATCATCAACCAAAGAAGGGATTCGTTGAAAGAAGGGAAGCTGAGCACCAAAGGGGGTGGCTAAATCACCATTCAACAACTTTTGGAAAAATGCCACCGACTCAGATTTGATCCGGATTTGGGTGGATGCCACAGAGTTATCTTCCAACTGAGCTAACCTTCCTTATTACTTCCTTATAATTTAATGAAATTTTCTTTGAGTTCTTTAAAATATTATGAAATCATATGGTTGTAGGTTTTATGGGGAACCATCCATGAAATTTTGGGGTTTTCAAACTTGCATTCCTTGCATGAAATTATGAGGATGTTTTGGGTTATGGAAAATAACCTATGAAATTGGGGGTATTAAAACTTAAGGTTCTTCCAACAAAATTCTTTGACTGGTTTTTCTATGTGTGTGATTTATAGAAAATGATATATTTGTATTGTGGATTTGGTTGTAGTGTTGGGAAAATTTTCTATGGGGGCTCTATAATCTCATAATCATTATTTTAGTTGGAACGACATGTTAGACTTAATGGGATTTTTTAGAAGATGGGTATGAGTTTTACTCACACCGTGAATAAGAAAAGGGTCAGTAATTTCTTCCTACATGTTAAATATGAACTGGGTATCGTTTTAAGTGAGTGGTGGTTGGATTTTTCTATTTTGAAGCTAATCCATGAGTCGGATTTGACTGTTAAATAAATATTTCATTATGCCAAATTTGAACGGAGTTCTAGTTGCTGAAGCTATTAGAAGTGACTATTAATTTCCTTAACAAGGGAAGTAAACTTAAATGATATAGTTACTTAGGCTGAGACTAGTATAATCCAATTTTACTCTGCTGAATATGTGTGCAAGTGGTTGAATGTTGATTTATTGTTATAGCTAGTAATAAGTTTGTTGGTACATATTACTTGGAATTAAAATAGGTTGATATGCTCATTTTCATTTTGTGTTATGAAATAAAAGCGGGAACTAACTCATGGCATGCAAGGAAACAAAATGATTCAACAACTCTTGATTATTTAACAAATGTATTAACCTCTATAGGGACATTTGGATAATGATATTAAAATAAAGGTAAATGAAAGCTGAAGGTTCAACTGGGTAAGTTATTTCTTGCTAGTTTTATTTTGTCCTAAGATCCTTGTGACTCGTAGAGTTGGATCATTTGATCCATACCTTTTCATTTAATGCATTTAATTAATTATTTGATTTAGATTAGTTAAATATGATTTCTAGAAAATTTTAAAAGTGGAAAATACAAGGGGAAACTCTGGCAAAATTTTGTCAGAATTCTATACTTAGTCATTTTTATGAATCAAAATTATTTGGATGACTTTTTATGGCCTGCGAATTATTCTATGTTAATGGTTGTTGCGAAACAACTTTAATTTTCCTTAAATGATAGCTAGCCTAAATTTGTTGATTAGTTTGATTCATTTGTTGTGTGAAGATAGTGATTCCGTCAAAGATCAGGAACCCGAAACCTCCGTCATTCACATGGTTTGTGATTGAAGAAGCGGGGAGGTTTGTATGCGAAGTGTTCCTATTATCCATATTTTGCCCCCCCGGGCCAAATATCAGATTAGCTATGACCATGTACAGAAAGAACCTGAGAAAACTCATTCAGATCTGTAAATAGGTCATAGAGGGACTCAACAGTTGAATAGTAGGGTCAGAAAAGAAGGGGCAGTGTTGCAGAGGAACCGAGCAAGAAAGGGGAAGAAACGACAAAGATCCAAAGTCCTTGGGTTCAAAATAGTTCACGAAAGGTCTGAAATCGACTAAGTATGGAGGAGGTAGTGGAAGGAACCACGCGTCCTAACGACATTTCTCCAAAGAAGAATTCAAAAAGGGAAGCCCAAACGAGCGCCAGGTTGCCGCGTGGCCCTGGTAGGTGAAATGGAGGAAACGTCTTTGGGATTTCAATGCAGGATCTTCTTACCTCAACGACCAGATCAGATTTGATTTGTTTCGTTGTTTCCTCTTCCTTCAAGGTACCGAACAAAGGATTGATGCAGTAAAGACGGATTTGGGGGCATATTTTATCTGAAGCATTAACAACAGTGGTTGAACTTCAACCTACTTTTCCCACTTTTCTCTCTCTTCCTTCTATTTGATCAAATCTATAAATACAGGGGCAAGATTCATTGTCAAGGGTTGGACATTCTTTGTTTTGTAGACTCCCTTCTCCTCTTAGCAAATGGATTTTTGGGGTTCAAGCCTTCAATCAAAATTAAATTATGTTTCTACCTCTTAGCTACTTTATAATGGATTGTATCAATCTAAAGAGCAATAAAACACGTCTGTGATCAATTTTAGATCCTCTCTTGTCTCTTTTTATTTCATCTGGTCTCGCATTATATATCTGGCTATCTGTGCTTGTTTATTGTATGCATTTTGTTGGTTTTTGTCTATTAGCAAAATAAGTGTTCATCATTCCTTTGGTGCATCACCTCGTAGTTTAGCTTTGTTTTAATTTATGTATTCCTTCTATCCTTGTCTCCTTGGTAAAGTTTAGATTAGGATTAAGAACAAACCCTCTGCAAGTTTCTACATATGCACCTAAACATAGGAATAAGGAACCAACCTTCAATCTAGAGAGCTTTCCCATTTTGCAAGGTCCCACACCTTGGGGAAAGTTCAATGTTATGCAATCACACCAAATGAGTCTACCTTAGAAAAGTAGATCTTTTAGAGATCATTTGGGGGTGTAATGATTCTACACTAACATTTTTGTCATGTCGGGTGGGACAGGTATGAAGCACCTGACCACTTCACTTCATCAGGTTCAATGTGCTCTCATTGAATATTTCAGCCTTTTAGAGGCACTTTCAAGCACATCTGGTAACTCCATCTAGTCAACAACCCATCCTCTAAGTTCCAAACCTTCTTCCCATCCATTTCCACCCATTATTTCTTCCATCTCCTTCATCTTCTTCAATCCCATGAAGTTGTGAAATCATGACTTCCTTTTTCTAACCAAAATGTTTATGAAGAATAGGTTTATGCAAATGATGGTGGAAACTCATTGGCCGAAGTTGATTTTGAGAGGTAGATGCAAAAGATTGAGATGGACATGATGTAGCTCAAAGTCAAGTGCTCTATAAAGGCAGCTGAAGTTGGCTATAAGGCCCCTTGTCCATGGGTCGGCCCTGTACCATGCTAGTTTTGCACCCAACTCAAGCTGCACCTCATCACTGAGATGTTTCCCCAGATTATAGAGTGGGCAGAAGGAATGGAGGCTCAAAAATATAGCGTTCCTTCCATCCCTTCTACATCCATCCTCCCATTTTTTTCCAAGTCCCCTTTACCTAGTTGTACCATAAATGAACAACCCCTTACCAACGCGCCTTCCCCAGCTAACATCATCATGTTCGACAACTGTAGGACAGTTGAAGAATGGCGTGACTCATACGACTCCGATTGGGAAGAGGAAATCATACGGGTGCCTATTTTAGACAAAAATTAGTTAGCTCCAGAGGGCACGGTTCTAGAGGATAACCATACAGTTTCAGAGGCAACAAGTGCAGAGCAAGCCACATAAGAACCTTCAGTTCTTCCTCCCATTTCATCCCCTTCAAACTATAATGTCGAATAAGAGTTTGAACTTTCAAAATTCATGTTTGAAGATGAGGGGAACCATGGTGAGAAAATTACAAATTCAAAGGACACCATGGAGGAGGTCAAACACACGCAGCAGGACAACGAGGAGGTAGATTATCTGTCTAACTTGGAGGATTGTCTTGATGGATAGGAGCCAAAGGAGATCACATCATTTTCTCCTCCATCATCTGCCTTCCAAGAACATGAGTTTTCTGCCATGGAGCATAAAGGAAACATCGAAGACTCGATCTCTCCCACACCATCCACTCAAGAAGATATGCAGGGAGACTCCATTCTTGGAGTTGAAATTCAGAGTAACAGGCACATCCATTAGATCAAACCATGCCCAATCAGGTACTTGGGTTCATTGGAGCCAAGGGAGAAGCCAAAACCAGTCATGCCCACTCCAAGTCATGAGGATGAGCATCAAAGTACCAAGGATCAGCTACAATACCTCTAGGAACCAAGTAAGCAGCTGATTGAAAAGGTATTTATTTTGTTTCCAGTTGATACCTTGATGGAGGGAGTGGAGAAACAATTTGCAGTTATCCTTCCACTCCTAATAACAACCATGTTCAGCTCCAAATCATTTGCATGGCTACCAATTTTGAGGAAAGGAAGCTATTTTGCACAACTAGTTGCAAGGTTTGTTTAGCTCACCTTTGCTCCTAGCTAGCATAAAGTAGGTAGGTTTACTTTCAGCATAAGAAGTGCTTTGCACTGTCTGCATGTTCTACTTGGAGCATGTATGATTTTCAGTTTTGTACATAGTGTTGTTGTGGAGTTTTGTTGCTCTCATGCAATGTTTGGACTTGACATTTGGTCAAGATCAGTTTCAGTTCTAATGGGTTTCCAAACGACCCAGGGGTCAGTTTTCAAAGTTTAGATCAGTAGCAGGCTATCACTCATGACTCCATGCCCAACGAATATGACAAGGAAATTGGTATTTTTATATAGCAGGCAGATACCCCTATGAGTCACCAAATTATTATCCATATTTCGCCCCCCGGGCCAAATATTAGATCAGCTACGACCCCGCATAGAAAGGACCTGAGAAAACTCATTCAGATCTGTAAATAGGTCACACAAGGACTCAACAATGGAATAACAAGGTCAGAAAAGAAGGAGCGGTGTTGTAGAGGAACTGAGAAAGAAAGAGGAAGAAACGACGAAGATCTGAAGTCCTCGGGTTCAAAACAATTCACGAAAGGTATGAAATCGACTAAGTATGCAGGAGGTAGCAGAAGGAACCATGTGTCCTAATGTCGTTTCTCCAAAGATGAATCCAAAAAGGGAAGCCCAAATGAGTGCCAAACTATCGCGTGGCCTTGGTAGGTGAAATGGAGGAAACATCTTCGGGCTTTCAATGTAGGATCTTCTTGCCTCAACGACCAGATCAGATTTGATTTTTTCCGTTGTTTCCTCTTCCTTCAAGGTGCCAAACAAAGGATTGATGCAATAAAGATGGATTTGGAGGAAGATTTTATCTGAAGCATTAACAAAAATGGTTGAACTTCAACCTTATTTTCCCACTTCTCTCTCTCTTCCTTTTGTCTGATCGAATCTATACATACGGGGGCAGGATTCATTGTAAAGGGTTGGACATTGTTTGTTTTGTAGGATCCCTTCTCCTCATAGCAAAGGGATTTATGGGGTTCAGGCCTTCCATTAAAATTGCATTAGGTTTCTACCTCTTGGCTACTTTGTAAGGGACTATATCAATCTACAGAGCAATAAAACACGTATGTGATCGATTTTAGATCCTCTCTTGTCTCTTTTGCTTTCATCTGGTCTCACATTATATATCTAGCTATCTGTGCTTGTTTATTGTATGCATTTTTTTGGTTTGTGTATATTAGAAAAATAAGTTTTCATCATTCCTTTGGTTCATCACCTCCTAGTTTAGTTTTGTTTTAATTTATGTATTCCTTCTATCCCTGTCTCCTTGGTAAAGTTTAGATTAGGATTAAGAACAAACCCTTTGCAAGTTTCTACGTATGCACCTAAACAGAGGAATAAGGAACCAACCTTCAATCAGGAGAGCTTTCCCATTTTGCAAGGTCCCACACCTTGGGGAAATTTTAATCTTATGCAATCACACCAAATGAGTCTACCTTAGAAAAGTAGATCTTTTAGAGCTCATTTGAGGGTGCTGTGATTCTGCACTAACATTTCCTTTGAGAACGCTTCACATATATACCCCCACGCCTCTTTCATCGCCAAATATGGGATTGTTGGAGGGTTCTAGCTCATTATATTTTTCAAAAGCATTACCTTTACACTTATAGTTAAGATAAAGTTTTGATGAATAATCTACTTTATTTGTCAAAAACATATTTAAGCGAATAGATTAACTTCTTGCTGGTTATTTTAACTGACACCCCTAAACTACATAGTGTCACATGTTTTACGATGATGTATGGACATTCTATCACCAACTTGTGAGGAACGATGTTAGGATTGAAGATTTTTGTTGCGGATAATTGATCCTATTGTACTTGTAATTTGAGGATTTAGATATTTGTCTTGGACAAGATGTCCTTTGTACTAGTCCATTTGTGGACAAGACTTGTAATAAATAAATGTATTGGCTGATTTCTGTGTCTAAAAACATTTTCATGTTATGGTTTTGGGTAACTAAATGATATATTTGATAAAGTTAAGGTTTCACATATTTAATTATCTTATGATTATAATATGTATGGTTTATGATAATAAAGATATACCTCATATCTATTTTCTCTCCATTATAGTAAAGATATTTTTAAGGTTAAAGAAAAAGAATATTAAGTGAGTTGTAAAACTGTATTTGGAAGGGTAAGGATGCATGATGATAGTATTAAATTTAAAAGGATAAAAATATGTCCATGGAAACATATTGGATTAATCTAAAAGTGTTTATGCAATAAATCAGTGATTGATATTTAGGTTGTCAAAGAAATTTGAGACTAGTCAACATTATCTATGAAGGAATCTAACAAGAAGTATGATCTAATCTCATCTTGTGAATCCAATTATTACCTATTAGGATGTAAATTATATTTAAAAGAACTTATCTTCCTTCATTAAGAAAATAAATGAATCCTAAGTTGAGATTATCTCTAGCTTTAAACAAGATGTGAGATATAGTCATAATAAAGTATAGATATAACCTTGTTTAATGGATAATGAATCAAGATATACTAAATCATGACATTGTAAGGTTAATAAGACTTGGTGGAATATTGACTAGGGATCTAACATACCTTTTCTATAGAAAGGATAGAATGTATAGATAGGGTAACAAAGTGATAATCACTTCACGATCTTATCCATCTATCCAAAGTAATTAGATGCGTAAACTATATTTCAACAAGTAATTGGATAATCCATGAAGGTCATGAACCCTTTTAGGAACTACTTAATTAATGCATGTTATAGGCTACCTACGAGTGGCCCATACGTTGCATAATGTAGTAACATACTAAGCAACGGATTGGCCTCCTGTAGGTAACCAATAGTGGACATCGGGGTTCCTTCTACTTATGAAGTTGAACCCATTGGGAATTCAGAAAAGTCTTAATAGGTTCACTTACATAAGTTTAATAAATCTAGATAACTGTGATGAGACATTTGTGAGTTGATGGGAAGACAAGTTTAGATGCTATGTGAACTCAGCTATACTAAGCGTACATAGTACAACTAAAAGCTTTGGCCAAAGTAATGTGTTTGTTAAGTACATTGTTTAATCACTTTGATTCCATAAATCTTGAAGTGTAGGATATAGGATGGAGTTTTAATAAATAAAACTCTAGGTAGACACTAGAGGATCAATCACATATCCTGACTATTGTAGTGCGGTAAAACCATGCGAGGCTAAGTATGAACATTCAATCTAATGTTAAGGGTGATCATGGAGATCATGGATAACTAATCCTTACAACTGCACAAGGTTGATCACTATGTTATAGGATGGATTAATTTAATATGACTTGCTACATTAACTAGCTTTAGCTAGTTATTTGATTTATACATGCAAAGGAATTTCTAATTGCTGATAGAAAAAAAATCCTACTTATTTGGGTTATAAATAGTAGGTTGTTACACATACAGTCATAGAATGGCCCAGAATCTGACTTGGGTCCATAAAATAGAGCAAACACTAGTGCCCAACATCAGATGGTAGCACTTGGGCACCTGTGTCCTCATTTGGGTTCTAATGTCATGGAGGCACATACAATCATCTTCTCAAATCAACACAATTTACAAAAGTCTTCAGAGAAATTCTACAGTAGCAGGTACTAGCCTCCAAACATATAAGTCATTCTATTTCCTTCAATCAATACAATTGGAACAATCAGAACAATTCAAAACTAATTCAAGACAATCAGAACTAAATTAAGACGTACCATTTCCAGTGGTGCTTATGGGGGGAAATTCATAGAAGGAAAGTAAAACTAGACCTCTCTCCCCAACACTCGCTTGTGGCGTGACATTGCCCAAAATTTTTCACTTGGCATGAGATCGCCCAAAAAACCCACACTTGGAGTGAGATCACCCAAAAACTCGCTCTTTAAAACATTTCACTACATATTTCCCAAAAACTGATGCCGATCACCCTAAACCACGTCGGTTACCATATATTCACTTTGGTAACCTTGTTTGAGAGGTCAAAAAGAATTATTTGATTTTTGGAGAAGAGACATCTACATGCAAGCACGCACCAGAGTACTCATGCACATCCAAACATTTTGAACCAACATCAAACACTGATCTGAAGGGCAAACATTCACAGTAACATTCCGGGAAGCATGACCATGGCACTGACCATCAGTTCCATGGATCAACCATCACATCCATCTAATCATCAGGTCTCATTCAAGTACAAGTAAGTACATTTGGATATGCACCTTCCCATATTTATTTAGATTAGTTTATCCATCTCTATTTAGGAGTTCTAATTTCCCTTGCATCCCATTATCTCTCACCCTCCTACCAATCCCTTTACCTAACCACCTACAACCTCCCAACCTTCCATACCCACCTCCAGACATCTCTAAGTATTCCCAGCACTGTCATCAACCTCACCTTTCTCTTTCCATTCTTTGTCCAATCACATATAATCACCAAAACCAAACTTCATCAAGTTTCTATCAGCCCGACCCTACCGACATTGGTTAACCTCAACCGTCGTCGGTCTATCCTCAACCGGAATTGGTCATACCAGACCGACGTCGGTCTCTATGTTTAGTAAATCTACCTATAACAATAACATCATATCTTTCACCTAAACAACCCAAATCACCTAAATCTTGACCTTGACCTTACCTAACCACCTTATTTACCAGTCTCACTTCCGTATCTGATCATAACCTAGTTTGTTAGATTAAATTTGGTTATTTTACTTGAATGATACATGTAAATCATATCAACTATAGTAGGACATTATTGATTTACATCATTTCTTGCAATAAGTTGTTTTAAACAGTGGATTGACAACCATCTAGGAAGTATCACACTTCCCAGATCTAGCATATGCTAGGCAGTCTACTAACATATGTTGGTTAATATTCCTCTAGTGGTATTGTTTGTATTCTTAACTAGTTCCTCCTAGCAAAAGGAAGTTCTCGCAATCAGCATTGGGTTGGGAAATCAGGACACACAAACTCTACCTTCAACCTTCATTCACATGTATTCCTCGTCACCCTTACCTTATCTGTTTTTCTCGTACATATGCACACTATTCGATGAAACATTTTGGCACGCTTGGTAGGACCCTCTCTTGGGTTCATTGCATTTTCTTCATATAGGGAAACTTTTTGTGTGTTTCTTTCCTTTTGAAAAATACAAATTTAATCTTATCCCTAGTAATATTCTTTTCTTCTAATTGTCTAAAATGACATTTCTCATTTGGTACTTAAAACAAACCAATTCTTCCATCTTGCATTTGCATAGTAGTGAAAGAGAACTTTCTTGACCTATTCATCATTTGCTTCATCGAATATAATTGTTGATTTGGGTTATAAAATTTTTTGCATTTCATCCTTATATGTTACATTATTAGCTCACATTTAAAAATGAGGGAAACCTATATGTTGGAAGTCATGCCCAACTAATGGTTGACACAATTGAAATTTAGGAAGCACTTTCTTCTCTCTCTCTTTGCCAAACTATACAAATTTTAATTTACACATATTCTTAAACAACATCCTACCCGAAAGAAGTTGTCAATGATCACACAATCAAATGATTGACAGTGGGCACCCAACTGGTTATCTCTATCTAGTCATCACCTCAGAGAAAGGACCGCCCCCGCCACAACATAACCTAGAACCTCACCTTTAGATTTCCTTCTTCATAGAACACCTTCCCAACCAAAAATTATGTTCTAAATTCACAAGTCATTCTTAATAGTATAAGCTAAAACAAACATAAATTTACTTTTAGGATTACGTGTTTTTCTTAGATTTGTTCTTGACTTGTGTTTTGAGGTGTGAGTTACGATTCTTCATTTCTTCTTCTTCCTTTCACACTCCCCATCATAGTTGGAGTATTTTTGCTATGTATGGGTGTGTTAGGACCTCATCTTATCCTTCTTAGATTTTTGGGTTGGTCCTTCATCTAGTTTAATTCACCAAAATCCATTTTTTCTTCATTTCTTCTAATTTCACAGTAACTGGCATCGGTCTAGCGACCTTCATCAGTTTACATCTGACCATCATTGATTTACCTAACTGGTGTTAGCTTCTGGATCTTTTGGTTATTTTACCTGAAACAAATTTCATCACCCATTCTTCTTTATGTTTGGTCCTCAAGACACCTTCATATCCCCCAAATTTTTGGTATCTCTGTCATGTACAATTTTCCTAGTTCATATTCATCAATTATGTTTCATTTTTTGAAACTGGTACTTTCCACAGTGACCAGTATCAGTTATTATAACCGTCATTGGTTCCCTTATAACTATAATTGGTCATACTGAACTTCATCAGTTTCTGTGTTTGGTTTTTAATCAAAACAATGACCATGTTTATACCCTAGACTTTATCATTCTCTGCTTCTATTTTTTTCTGTGTCATTTACAGAATAAAATCTTACTAGGTCAACACTAATTCACATAATTTTGACTCACAAACAAACTAATGCCCTTTTATTTTACGCCAGCCATCAACACTCCCACCTAGTCCATTGTTGCCATCCATCAAGTCATCTATGGATCCAAATCAACTTATCCCCATTGCTACCAGAGATGAGGAGTTTGCAAGACTCCTTGATCAAAATCCCGTAGCCCTACAATACTATCTCACCCACTCATCTACATGGGAATCCTCATGACAGTTAATCTACGACATGCATGCATATATCCCTCTTTCCCTTACACCCACTTCCGCATCAACTACCACTAGCTCGGTGCTTCTCTCATCAACATTACCCCTTGTGGTCTCTCAGTTAGGTTCCACCTCTACCATAACTGCCCAATGACATCTATTGCACCCGTGGTGTCAACCGTTCCTTCACTGAATTCCTTGAGCATAGCCCCCTCTACCCCCTTTTCCTCGTATATATCAGTTACGTCACAACCACCTCCAGTGTCAGCAACCCACACCCCTTTCCAAAATCTGGTTCTTTCTATCCCTCAGTCTCTACCACCCATTACCATGAGAGTCATTGCGACCACCCCACCTATTTATACGCATCATCAACATCCCCCAATATTGTCTTTTGCTTATTTGGGGCACATTCCAGTTGTATATGTCCCCCCTTTGTAGTATTCATATTTGGCGCCCTCATGTACTGGGATGCCATCCACATCATACACCCATCATTAACCTCCCTTTAGTGTAGGAAGCACCCATTCCTCATAACCCACAAATGACCTCATTAGGATGATGATGGAAAAGATGCAAACATTATAAGAATTGGTTTCTGGCTCTCGTAACTCCTTAACTTATGACAAAATTTGTAATGATCCTATTCATCCATCCATTCCTATTCACCCATACCCTTTACATTGGGAAATGCCCAATTTCAACCATTTTGACAGTAAAGATGACCCGAAACAACACTTGTGATCATTCAATCATGGGTGCTACCTAATTTCCCATGATGATGCTTTGCTCTTATAAACATTTCCCATGTCCCTAACAGGACCCACCTTAGATTTGTACAATAGTTTACCTAGACATTCCATATAATCCTTCAACCAAGTGGCCCAAACATTCCTAGACCACTTCTCGATCAATGTAGTCAAGAAGGCCACCATGAACGACCTATATTCAACATGACAGTGTGAAGACAAATCTATCGCATATTTCGTTGCTTGTTGACGGATTCTTATCAACCAGTTAACATTCCAGTTACCTCAAACTAAACTTATTGAGTTGTTCACTAGAGCTTCTGCCAGACACATCTCACAAAATCTACAGATGTAAACCTTCCAAACCTTTGACAAATCATTCACCATGGCATGAAAGCTGGAAATTCATGCCATTAAAGAAAAGAAAATCAGATTACAAAACAAGAACACCCCTTTCAAACCAAACGATTCTTCTTCATCTTTAATACCCCAAAATAATTATTCAAAAACTAAAGGATCTTCCAACGAGGTAGTTCTCAAAGTGGGTTTAACCCACCCTTCAAATCAAGCCCAACCTTCTTCCAATCTTTCCCTTGTCCAGGCCTTTCAGTTCCAGCAAGACCAATGGAAGTAAACTTCAATTAGAGAGCCCTATTCTTCAGTCTTGGAAAAGATTCTTAAAGTTAGAGCCATTACAATTCCTCCCATAAAACCTCATACTGGTTTTGATCCTGCTCATCCTACACCTGCATGGTATAAGGATCATGACTACTATAATTACCATAATGTCAAAGGCCATAGTGATGGTAACTACATCACTTTTAAGAACATTTCTCAAGAGATGATAGATAATGGAGACCTTGTCGTGGAAAAACCGAACGCACCGGAAAATCAAAACTTGCACATCTTTAAAAATTTGTTCCCTAAGCATAAACCTTTTTCTAATCAAAATATTGAACCTTCATCTAGTGACAAAAATTTCCATGAAGTCCATGTGGTTTTTTATATCGTACCAGTCGTTCGTCAAATTCCACCTATTCATCCATTGAGGAAATTCTAGCATGAGCTCTTCTACCCACAGAGGAGAATACCTCTTTTACTCCACCCACAGAGCAGTCCCCTTCATCTCCCCCTTCTCTCATGGAGGAAACCATGCTTTCTATTGATGTCATTTCACCATCTACTTTACAACCTACCAAACAGTCAACACTGTTAATTCTCCCATCCACAGGAGAATCATCATTGCCTTCTCCTCCACTAAGGGAGAAGTCTACCTCACCCCACCTACCATCTCTCCTACCCATGGGAGATTCTTCAGAAATACCACTACCTATTAGGGGTAATTCTCCCTTAGTATCCTAGGACCTAATTGATATGATCTCTACTCTTTTACCCACAGAGTCTGAGGCTAGCCAATTCCTTGTCTCACAGAACTATTTTACAGGGATTTCCACCAAACCAATTCCATCTTCTCCTTTAGCAGTCTCATTTTCACGGTTGGCTGATTGCTTGGATTACATTGATAATTCCATGCTCTAGGTATGTCTTCAGCTCCCTTTTGGACTCAAATGTAAATGTTTCATGAAGATACTTCCACGATCTACCCAAAGGTATTTCCAACAACTATATCGACATTGACCATGCCTATCGAAATGGATTCTTCTTCATCATCTCTACCTACATCCAAACCTTTTCCCATGAATAAAACCATTCCAAAACCTAAAAACCTACCCGCACCTATATCTTCACCTATATATAGGCCTGTCACT
Source organism: Taxus chinensis (assembly GCA_019776745.2). Classification (NCBI taxonomy): domain Eukaryota; kingdom Viridiplantae; phylum Streptophyta; class Pinopsida; order Cupressales; family Taxaceae; genus Taxus; species Taxus chinensis. The sequence goes on from CM034151.1 coordinate 296,008,450, forward strand.
ACCTTGGGTGTCATGTTGACATCAAGCCTTACTCACTCACCTTTCAAATTGGACTTAGCCACATCTTCCCAAACCCGCACCAACATTATTCATCCGCCTAAAAGGAAGACCGAACCTTCTAAGCTACATACACCGGTCTCGCCTACCACACCTTTGTCATCTTCACCCCTTCTTTCCATCCTAGGGCCCCATCCATCAACCCTAACCAAACAATCTCTTACCCAAGGTCAGTCAAAAGATACAAAACCTACGGTTGCATCATGATCCTTCATTACACCTCATTTACCCACACAAAAAACACCCTCGCCCTCACCTGTGCAATTCTTACCACCTATACCTCTACTAATTACTATAACCCCAACTTTGCCTATACGACTTCAACCCATACCATCCACCCAACCTCTACCAACCACTTCCATCACAACTCGGTTGTCCCCATGGGTAACCCGTCCTCTTCCACTATATGATTTTCCTTCTAGATCCCATAATCTTGTGTCACCTTTACCCAAGAAGGTGCAACCCAAAGATAAGAAACCACTACCTACCAATAAGGTAGTTAAACCAATAAAACCTTCCATCGCTAGCTCTTCTACCACACCTTTACTCAAGGAAACGCCATCAAAACCTAAGACAATACCACTTACCAAACCAATGGGCAACCCATTCCCCGTCTTATAAATCGTCTTCCCTCACGATCATCCACACCTTACCCAAATGCACACTCACTTCCCATTGTGATCCATTAGTAGGGTCCTACGCCAACATTTTAACCAATCTCTTAGAGACTTCCGTCATCATATTACCACCACTTCGACCTTACAATCTTCTCAAACCAAAACCAAAAGGGTTTGATGAAACCAATATTTATGCCTATCATCATGTGCCAAGACATGATGTAGAAGGTTGTAAGGCTCTCAAAACCATTCTTCTCTAAATTTTTCCTCCTAAACAAAATTTCGATGATGATGACCTTCTTGATGAGGACCATGTTCTACCTTCACCTGTCACCACACATCATCATCCCTTGCTTCTTCAACAACTTGCATCTCCACCCCCACAACCTTTTTTTCCACCTCTTAAATTCAAGATCAACATGGTCCATATCAAAGAATTGGCCAAATCACCACCCAAATGCCAGTGCGGCGTATGCACTTCACAAGTATTTTCCCCCAGTAGGTTTTTTCCCATCATGTCGTTACACTACTCATCCTACATCTTCTCCATTTACCACCTCCCCTCAGATTAACATGGTTCAAGTTACCACCTGCACCCAGAAAGAAAAGGAAAAAGAAGAAGCAACTAGCCCATCAACCAACCACGTTCCCAATATACCATTTGCAGCCGCACCCAAAATCACTATTTAAGGACCCACATACCCTATCTCTTATGGGGTCACCCATCGCACAACGATAAAACAATTACATCAATACCCTCTAAAGATGTCTTTGTACAATCTCGTCTAAACTTCTAAATATCATACACAAGCCCTTTTGGAGGTTTTACAAACCATTGAATTTTTACCCAATGAACCCACACTAGTGGCCTCTATTATCACCCCTCATCACGTGGCCTCGCTTACCAAATCATCTCCTTCTTCTACCCTCGTTCCTACTAATCAAGTTGCCACCGTTAGTTTCTCTTATGAGGAGATTGTACCTCTCCAGTCAGATGATCTTGATCCCACCCTTTTCATTCCATCTATATCAATAACAGACGCATACTATGTGTCATGATCAATGGTGGTGCTAGCATTAACATTATCTCTTCCCATGGTACAATCAAATGCACATCCCTTCAAATTGTATGCATAATAACCTAGTTATGTTGCACTCCTTCAACGACACCATCACCTCCACTCTTGGCACCATTATTCTCCATGTTTGTGCGGGCCCTCACACTATCCTAGAATTATTCTACATCTTAGAAGGAGATTTATAGTATAACCTATTTCTCGATAGACCTTAGATTCGCGTCATGGGTTGTGTCCCTTCAACTTTACACCACTATGTAAAATTCAAACATGAAGGGCATAACTATACCTCCCCGCTGACCCGTCACCATTCAAAACTTGTAACATGTTGTACCAACCTAATGATGTAATTATACCATTCAAGGCATCTGCCACTACCCCCACTTCTCCTTCACCCACGAACCCATCCACCAATGCTACCGCCACCTCTCCCACACCTAACTCTTCTATTCCTACTGCTACTGCAGCCTCTGCAGCTGACCCATCTACTTCCCAACCAACTGATGCCCCTCCTGCCCAATCATCTAGTGATTCATCTATCCCCACTACCCATATATCTACTATTGATCCCTTAGAAGGTGTTTTTCAATGCCTCACTCTGGGGGAGTATCACCTCTACAATATTAACACATACCTCACTCTGCAAGAGTATGGAAACTTGCACTAGCACCCTCGTTATGACTACCATATATGCAAGGTTTTCCATTATGATCCTCCCCACCTTTGCACCAACCTAACATATGGGGGACTTGATACTGCCACCTATTCACCCAAACCTCCATCCCAAACATGATTGTTTTCATCTAACCTCCAATATTTTACTAACCGCCACTTCGCCCACACTTTCCTTCACTGTTGCGCATGGAAAGGCTTTGGCTTCGGTTTTTACAAACAAGGCCGTCATTCCATGTATCGCCCATAAACACAAAGATTGTAGTGGCATTGACTTTGTTGCACCATCTTCCAAGAAGAATCACATTTACCTCATTGAGGAAGACAAAGCTTCTCCACCCCATTCACCACCTTCACCTGCGGAGTCTATAGATCCCGAATCTATTCCTCCTAACTTTTTTTTTGTAAACATAATTTCCCTAGGACCTCTGACTTATTAGCACAATGGTGAGGCTCCATCTTCTCTTCCCTTCATGTATCCTGACATGATCGATGACAATACACCTTCTATTAACATCGTTCAATGTTAAGATGATAATTCTATACTCACCTACCTTGGTGTGGAAGATCCTTATATTCACTGGTCGTTACCTTCTGAGATATAAACCATGTTGAATGAATCGACTATCGAAATCAACATTAACACTCAAGACAACCCACACATTCTAAAGATAGGATAATCTTTAGATGTTATTGAACATGAAGCTTTTACTTCTTTCCTCCAGGATCATAGCAACGCTTTTGCTTGGTCCTATGCTGATATGCCCGGTATTAACCCAAACATTATGGTCCACAATATTGTAACCATTCCTGATGCCAAACCCATAAAACAAAAGTTGTGGAAAATACATCCTCGCATTGCTCTTTTGGTCAAAGAAGAACTTCAACACCTTCTCTCAGTTTCCTTCATCCTACCCATTGACTATCCCCAGTGGATTTCTATTATCGTTCTTATCAAAAAAGCGATAGGGGGACTCCACATTTGCATGAACTTCCATTACCTCAACTTAGATTTCCCAAAATATGACTTTCTTCTACCAGGCATTGACCAACTAGTTGATCTCACCACCGGCCATGAGATGCTATCAATCATGGATGGTTTCTCGGGTTATAATCAAATATTACTTTCTCCAGAAGATCAACACAAAACTGCCTTCATCACTCCTTGGGGGACCTTCTGGTATCAATTCATGCCTTTTGGCCTTAAAAAGTGTTGGTGTTACATATCAACGAGCCATGAATTATATCTTTCATGACATAATGCATCGCATATTGGAAGATTATGTGGATGAACTTATTACCAAATCTAAACATCGGGTCAAGCACCTAACAATCAATAAGGTCATATTTGATCAACTCATCAAGTATTGTGTTTACTTTCATCCTAAGAAGTGTGTCTTTTTGGTGCTTTCAGGAAAACTCCTTGGTTTTAACGTTTCTTTACGTGGCATAAAATTTGATCCCACTAAAGTAAAGGCTATTCTTGAAATGCCTTCACCTTTAGTCTTCGTCAAATTCAAAGTTTGCAAGATAAGTTGCAATCTATTCGTCAGTTTATTTCACAACTTTCTGACCGTTGCCACTCATTTCACCATCTCCTTAATAAGGACATCTCATTCCAATGGGATGATGAATGCCACAAAGCCTTTGATGCCTTAAAACACTACCTTCTTCAACCACCTCTGCTCATTCCCCCTAAAGATGACCAACCTTTTTACCTATACATTTCTACTACTAAACATTCCTTAGGTACCATGCTCACTCATCACGATGAGCAACACAGGGAGAAAGAAGTTTATTACATAAGTTGTACCCTTTGCGACTACCAAACTAGGTACACCCATGTTGAAAAGCTTTGCTTAGCCTTAGTTTTTTTCTCTACTAAACGTCGGCATTACCTAATCAACCACAAAACTTTTGTCATCACTAAAACAAATCCCTTACATTACATATACGCCAAACCCTACCAACATCAACGTGCTACACATTTTCTCATGCTTCTTGCAAACCTTGACCTTGAATTCATCCACCAAAATTTTGTTAAAGGCCAAGCCATCACTGACCAACTGACAGATGCACCTCTTTCTGGAGATTAACCCTCTAACTTCGATTTCCTAGACGAATCCATTGATAACCTCTCTTTAAACGATACTACTTACCAAATGACCTTATTCTTTGATGGTTTAAAATGTCAGCATCGAGGTAGTACACGTGTTATCCTCATTCCTCTTGATGGTGAACCTATGTCTTTATCTTTCAAATTAGATTTTGATTGCACTAACAACATCGTCGAATATGAAGCACTCGTATTAGGCCTTCAAACCACGGATGTTAAATCAATTAATATATTTAGTGATTCCCAACTAGTTGTAAACCAAGTCAATGGTATATACCAGTGTCATAACAAAATACTGCAAAGGTAAAAATATCACATAGACATACTTTTGACTTGGTTTACAAACTTCAAACTACCCTGCGTTCTACTAATAAATTCATAGATACCATGGCCTACCTAGCTTCTCAGATACCCGCCTCACCTACTAACTCAAAAATCTTTTTCACAATACAAAGGTTGCAATCCTCTTATTTATCTCATGAGGTGAACTCCATCAAAGTCGTTGCACCTGACCCATGTGACCTTTGGTATAAGCAGTTTGCAGACTATCTTTTCCTTTCCACTCTGCCTCCCAATCTCACTCGTAATGGACAATGCACATTTCTTAAAGGTGTCTCTCGATATGTCATCATGGGTGATCTCCTTTTAAAATGTGGCTTTGACAATATTCTCTTATGATGCCTTACAAGTTCTGAAATTCCTTACACCATCAAGGAAGTTCACGATGGAATTTGTGGAGGTCACTTTAGTGGTTTAGTTGTCGATAAACACATTCTTCACCTTGTATATTATTGGCCAACCCTAAGCCATGATAGTTATAACTATGTCAAACATTATGTGAAATGATAGAAACATGCTAATAGTCATCACACACCCAATCATGCCTTACAAGTTGCACAAGACCTTTGGCCTTTCTCTCAATAGGGTTTGGATCTTGTTAGAGAGATCAATCATCATTCTTCACAATGCCATCAATGGATTATAACTGCTATTGAATACTACACTAAATGGGTAGAATCCATTCCCCTCATTTCTATAAATGCCAAGAAAATATGTGAATTCATCAACCATCACATCATTTGTCACTTTGGTATTCCTCACTACCTCATCACTGATAACAAAAAGTAATTTAAAAACAAAACCATGTGAAAGCTTTGCGATGCTTTTAGAATTCAACTCAGTTTCTCGTCACCTTATTACCCACAAACAAATGGCCAAGCAAAATCAACCAATAAAACCTTGAACAAATTTAGTTGACGATACTGGGAAGAATTGGCATGCACACACTCCTTTCACCTTGTGGGATTACCGCATTAGTATGCACTTCGACTACTGCCAAACATTTCTCCCTAGTCTATGATATTGAGTTTATCTTTCCTCTCAAAGGCCATATTCCATCTCTCTGCATCTCACTACAAGACATGTTTAATGGCGATGACTTTCACCAGGACCATTTGACACAACTTGAGTTATTAGATGAACGTTGTCTCAATGCTCTTGATTATCTTCAAATCTACTAAAAATGTATCAAGCGTGCCTACGATAAATGTTTCCACGAATGAACATTCCAAGTCAGTGACCTCATCCTGAAGGAAAATAAACATGTAACCAAAGAAGAGAAAAGTAAGCGAGGCAAATTTGATCCTAATTGGATTAGACCCTATATCATTACTCATGCCTATAGATCATATGCTTATCATTTGTCTTCACTTGAAGGTAAACCCAAACTTGAGCCCCTTAATGCCTTGCATCTTAGACCAATTTATTGTTGAAATAAATTCCTATATCACCTTCTTTCTATTGACTTCTCATCCCTTAAGCATCGTTCACCTTCCATGTTACTCATTTTGAGGATCAATGACTAACGCAAGAATCATGTGGTTACCCGTCACCTTTCCACTTTATATTCAATATGAGTACCACAACTTTACTCATGGAATGATTCTCATGGATAATTTTCATATTTTTCAAAGATGGAATCCCACGGTTGTTCATCACTTGAAACCATTTCTTTCATATTTAACCTCTGTGTGCTATGGTTTTGTCTTCTAAACAAGAACCTACTCTTCCTCTATAGTCTTGTCCATGACTTAAACGCCCAAAGTAAAATGGGATCCACCTCCTTAAGTAAAAATTCCAGCAATGAGATGACTCCCTCAAAGGGACATCTCTTCTCTCTATCTTGCCACTATAAATAGATTGCTCCCTCGAAAGACAACTATACAAATACATTCATACTGCACATAGTCTATAAAAAAAAGGGACCATCCTTGCAAAAACCAAAATAATATTTTCATAAGCTTCCTGCATGGATCAACTTCATAAAGACCTCAAGGAGATAATATACTCATCTCATATATACTTCCCGCATCAATCAGTCTATCAAAAACAAAAACAAAAGAATAAAATAATAACTTTTTCATCATGGACTTGCCTATTTTTGATCATGGGTTTCTTTCTAGGTAACATGTTGTCATACACTAAAGTTACACTAAACCACCCATTTTAACCTCATTGTCTTTCCACCCTAATTCCCTTCCCACTGAAGGGACTAGCCACAACTGTGACATTTCGTGATCATGTGACTTTCTTCACCCTTATAATATTCCATTATACAACACCTTTAGGGTCTTACATTCATAAGCAAGTCTTTGGTATGGTGGACTCATTAGGGTTCTTATCAATTAAACAACTCTTTTACCACCTCTTACCATTTATCTTCTTCATTACTTATTGATTACGCTATATAGGACCAGACCATCAACACCTACATTTTAAAATCTTTCCACTATCACCTAAGACTCAACCATGCCTATGACCTAAACTCAACCATGCCTATCACCTACGACTCAACCATACCTATTACCTAGACTCAATCATGCCTAAAACCTCCCAACCCATTCCTCTAATTCATCATATTCTTCCCTAGCTTATGGGAAAACTACATCAGCCTGAGGCCCCTTTTTGTTGGGGCTATGTAGGTAGCACTCCTAGGGCATGGGGACCTTGCAGGTTAGCTCGGCCACTCTTTACCCTAACCTATTTCCCCCCATTTTCCTATTCATATTCTATCGTAGTTTCCATTTTCTACAACATTTGGAAATTAATACAAACATACATATCTACCATGTTACCACATCATAAAAACATCCAATCAATCATTTCACATTTCCATAATATCAAAGATTTTGGAAATCTACACCATAACATACATATAACTCATCATTTATTTTCCATGTTACCAATAACTTGGACATTAAATCAAAATTAAAAACAAGACTCCATCATGCCTAAATGAGCTGACTCCATCATGCCTAAATCGACCTAACTCCATGATGCCTAAATCGACTTGAATCTATCATGCCTAAACCGACCTAACTCCATCATGCCTAAACTAACCTGACTCCATCATGCCTAAACCAAATTGACTCCATCGTGCCTAATCCACCTGGTTTCTACCCATACACATATAACAATGAAAATTTTACAACACAAGTACATCCTCTATCTAATAAACATCATCAACTATATAAATGGGAGAGTCTGTGTATCAATACATACATACATATACAAATAAATATCAGTATCTCAAAAACCCTCATATACATCCTCACCATATTCGGCACGCAGGCCAGTATATAGTCAAAACTCTAAAAAACTCTCATGTACAGCCTCATTATCATTGACACATAGGCCGACATATATGAAAAATAAATAATCAAAATGACAACATCAATCGTCAGCCCATCTGATGTCTAGGCTGGTCTCATTTGTCTCCTTCTCTCCTCCGTCATCTCATGGAGAACCCTCATTATCACTCATGGGAATCTCCCACCCTCCACATCTGCAAGTGTAAAACAACACATTGCCTCTCTAATTAGGACAACCAACCTCATCTCCTGAGGATGGGCCGTGTACATATCTCTATAACTCAGGCTTGCGTTATGAAACCTCATCTCTGTCATCCCCTCTCCAAACACTGCCAACATCAGCTCCTTTGATGCCTCTAAAGAAATAAAATACACCTTCTCTCCCACTATAGGTAGCCATAGGATCCTGTATACGTCCTCTAGGGTGACTCTGATCTCACCCATCGGCAAATGAAATGTGTTGGTCGTTGAATCCCATTTGTCGATGAGTGCGACCATCAAGTTCAACTCCTAAATAATTTTCTTGTAGTGTCGGAGCCCAATCAATTCGATGTCTATCATGTGCCTCCACTCCTTCGTAGTCATGCTCAATCGTAGCTCTAGTAACAGTGGTGGAACTCTGTCGCGCATCCGTAGCTAGTCCCTAATCTGCATCCAACAAACCACAACATTGTTAAACCTTAACCATACCCAATGTAATGCATAACCAACCAACCTATTCCTAAGACCCTCCCTACTTATTACCCCATAACCACACCTCAACCCCAAAATTCCTACCTCTTCTTCCTCCATCCTAATATCACATCCCTCCACTCATCCCTATTGGTACCTATTACCGTACCCATTATAAATATACCCACCTTTATATCTCATTGCCTATTGTTCCCTCCCACCTTATCTCAATTGTTAACCTATTTTCCCTTAGACCCGATCGACATCGGTCACTCTTGACTGGCATCGGTCCATAATCACTAGAATCAGTCACCTAATACTTAACTGATGCCGGCCAAGGCCAACCAACATTGGCCAACCCTTGATTGACATCAGTCATTGTCGCAGCGTTAAAATCCACAAACCCCTACCCTATTTCTCACAAAATTCTCAAATCTGACCTAAATACCCATTCTAACCTACCCAAACCTATCCTAGCTTCATTCCCACTCCTATTTAACCTACATTGGACCTTCCCACCCCTCATTAGTTTCATTTTTACCCATAACTTTCAAAAATTAAACTTTCACCCAAATTTTAAATAAAACCAATTTTTACCAACCTATTTCAACAAAAAATGAAGGATCATGATCGAATCCTACCTCATTGAGGTACTGTCGGTGTGGTGGTACGTCTAGCTGCTACATCAGTGGTCCACCCTAACCCTTTCCTACCTCTTCTATCACCAAATAAACTCCCCACCTCGCAACCAATGAAATCTCTCAAACCAATCTCGTAGACCCACTAACCGAATGCCAATCACCCACTCCAAGGCTCGCCAACTTAGCTCTCTATCTCATTCTGTCACTTTCTAACTTCCCACCTCTCCTCTATCATTTTCTATAATTGGAAAATGACAAATGATTTCATAAAAAGAGGAATTTTCCTTTTTTAACCCCAATTCAACATGACCGATGTCAATCATATATGTGCCCTAGCCAACCATCGTTGGTCACCACATAATCGGCATTGATCGCCCCTTATAGTTGTTTTTTAAGGCTAGGCTTCTTTTTTCCTACAACCATTTGTGCTCAAACATCTTTTATCATTATGAACACCTATTTAACCATACCTACAAGCCCACACTACCCCTACATTTCCTTAGTTGCATCTTGGGATTTGCTATTTTACCTATACCTTTGCCTTACCCATGACATGACCTATTTACCTGAACCTGACCTACTTGGTGTGAAAATTGACCATATGTACTCGTTATACCTTGCGATGTTGTTACCTATGTTTTTTTAGCCTAACAACCATACATTTCCTATTACCATGTTGTTTATCCCAACCAAACCTTTGGTGTACCGGAACATACCTAAACATTCCTACACTTGACCTACGTTGTGTTTCCGGACCATATCCTATACCTTGGATACCTGAATCACTTCACCCTTGTTTGGATAAAACTATTGACCTTGGACGATGTAGAGTTTACAAGCTCTTTAACTTGGTACTATGTTACAATCTATACATGTGTGTGTGTGTGTGTGTGTTTGATTTCCATTACCTATTACCCAATTTTGACCCTATCCTATTACCTATTACATGAGTTGACCATCCCCCTTTCCCATAGTATTCATACCCATCCTCACCTACCTTCACTTCCACCAACTACACATTTTTCAAACCACTCACCACTTCTGTATAACACCTCATCGGTTCCTGGTTTGAGGGGGATCACCTTCACCCACGCTTGGGGTAATCACTTCCTATTTTTATTAGCATCACTTACTAATACAAGCTACGTGAAAAAACGGGGTAAAATGTAGACACCAAATTTAGGTCACACTCCCCCTATACCCCATATGTACATTAATTTAATTACCTACAAATTAAATTAATGCCCACTCTCACAATATTCATTATTTAATTACCTTAATTGAACTAGTTTCCACCTCACCTAGACACCTCATCACAGACCTATTCTTAGCATGTTTCCTTTTAACTAAGACTTAGTCCTACCTACCTTAATTAACTAAGACTTAGTTCAACCCTAAAATCACATGCGTATTCTTCCTCTAACTGCATGCTCACTTATATAAGTGCAACATTCCATTTTGATTCAAGACAATAGACAGAGCTAGACAAAAAGATTGCCAAGATTTGTCATTTTTAGTAAACCTAGGATTTCCCACCTTAACCGATGTCGATCAACCAGAAACCAACGCCGGTTACCCTTAACTATTATCGGTTACCATATATTCACTTTGGTAACCTTTTTTGAGAGGTTGGAAAGAATTATTCGAGTTTTAGAGAAGAGAGATCTACATGCGCACACACACCAGAGTACTCCTGCACATCCAGACATCTTGAACCAACATCAAGCACTAATTTAAAGGGTGAGAGTTCATCGTAACATTCTAGAAAGCACGGTTGTGGCACTGACCATCAACTCCATGGATCAACCATCACCTCCATCTAATCACCAGGTATCATTCAAGTACAAGTAATTACATTTGGATATGTACCTTCCCATATTTATTTAGATTAGTTTCTCCATCTCTGTTTGGGATTTTGAGTTTCCCTTGCATCCCATTATCTCTCACCCTCCTGTCAATCCCTTTACCTAACCACCTACAACCTCCCATCCTTCCATACCTGCCTCCAAACATCTCTGCCCCGCACTGTCATCAACCTCACCATTATTTGTCCATTCTCTATGTAATCAAAGAGAATCACCAAAACCAAACTTCATCAAGTTTCTATCAACCCGACCCTACTGACGCCTGTAGACACCCATAATTACGCCCAAGAAATTTCAATACTTAAATTACGTTAATTATTGTCTTTCTCGCAAATCGATAACATATTGTCAAAAGCACTTATTTTTCCTCATATCATCATTAATTAATTACACTAAGCTAATTAATTAAGTTGCCTATCCAACAAATACCCTAATTAACGACCTTCCGTTAATAAATCACCCCTTCTACCTAGACTAATTAATTATTATTAATTAATTAGCTTTCCCTTCCATTTAACCAATAAATCAATATTTAATTGATTTAATCCCCTTCTAATAGCCTAAATTATACTAATATTCCTCTAATTATCTTCTATAAGCTTACATCTACCTATTATTTAATCACCTTTGATTAATTAAAACACCCCCCAACTCCCATGACTTGCTAAGCATAAATTAAACCCTTCTAAAGTAAGGTTACCTTTAATAAAGCAACCTTATCCATTCCTAATCATGTTTTACCTTTATCCCACATGCAAAGGAATGAAGTGTTTCCTTTATCCATTGGGCTATATAAGGATCCCTTCTTCTACCTTTATACTTACACCTAAAACTTCTTAAGAGAGCAAATGCAAAGCATATAGCAAAGAGACTAAGAGCTTGCCTTTTGTTTTCTTGAGAGGTCACCATTGTTAAGAGCTAAAGCTTCATATTCTTGCATTCTTTAAGGATCAAACAAAGTAATTTTTTGATTGCCATTGGAGCTAAATAGGTCCATTCATTCTTGTTGGTAATCTAGGAGAGTAGAGATGTTAAAATAGCATGCATAGTTTTGATCTCATGTTTTCAAATTTATAATGTTAGTTTAGATCTTGCTTAGTTCTCTATCTTGATGGTGTTTATGCTTTGTTTTAGCTAAATTGTAGAACTATTTTAGGTGGTAGTTCTTGCTTCATTTGATTTAGCATTAAGCAAAGTATACATGCACACATTTGGCACGCCCGGTGGGAATTACTCCATTGTCCTTTGCACTTAATTTCAATTTTTTGTAGTTAAGTTTAATTTTTGGTTACTAACCCTCTTTTACACATGTTGATCTAACTTGTTTTTCTTAACTTGTTTTGTTGAGTTTGCATGTGTTGAGTCTTCCTTGTAGGTATAAAAGAGGTGAAGTGTTGTCAAAATTGGAATTGATGAGAAAATTTCAAGATTTCTCCATGTTTTCATTTTTAGAGCTTACTTTTTCAACATTCTACATGCTAGTTTTGTCAATTTCTTGAAAATTTTAAATTCTTGAGCATGTAGGTTAGTGTTTGATAGTGCTGAGTCTTCTATTTACATATTAATGTGGTGGGTTGCTGTCAAAATTTAATCTTGGTGAGAAAATTTCAAGATTTCATCATGTTTTCATTTTTAGAGCTTACTTTTTCATCATTCTACATGCTAGTTTTGTCAATTTCTTGAAAATTTTAAATTCTTGAGCATGTATGTTAATGTTTGATAGCATTGAGTCTTCTATTTATATATTGATGTGATGGGTTGTTGTCAAAATTGAATCTTGGTTGGAAAAATTTTCCCATTTTGAAGATTAAGGGACGTTTTTTTCACATTTTTTGAGTGCATGTCAAGTGCATACCCGTGAGCATAAGAGCATATGCGTAACCCATCTTCCAAAGGCCATAACTTTTGCTCCCAAAATTGAAATGACTCCATTTTTTTTTACGTTGGAAAGCTATTGAAATTAACTATGTAATGAAAACATAAATTTGGGATTTCTACTTACAAAATTGTAGGTTTTTCTATTAGTTTAAAACTGGTCATTTTCTAACATGTCTAATGTTTTGATGAATATTGTATTTCCATGCCTACTCGATTTAGACCAAAGCATGTGTATGCTCTTCTCTCTCACATTTTGGTGATCTTGAGAATCAAAAACAACTTTGATCTCTATCTTGTTAACATTAAGATTAAACTTAGAAATTTGATTATTCATTTTGCTTAAGGGAATGAACCTTTTACAAAGTATTTTTCAATGGTCCTTTGATTTGAAGTTTTCCATTTCTATATAGTTGGGATAAAGTTTGTGTATGCTATTCTCTTGCACCTTAGGGTGATCTTGAGAATCAAAAGCAACTTTAGTCTTCATTTTATAACATTTGGTAAATTGGAAACTTCATCTTTCACTTTTGGTTTAAGGGAATGAACATTTATCAAGAATTTTGTATGGTTCATTGATTGAAAATATTTTATTTACTTTTTAGTTGGATTATTTGTTGTGTATGCTCTTCTCTTGCATCCTTGGATGATCTTGAGAATCAAAAGCAACTCTTAATCCTCTTTTAAATAATGTGATTTTCTTGGAGAACTACTAACGCTTGAGTGCAGGACCTAAAAACGCTTGTCAAAGAAAGGAGGAATCAAAATGAAATCAAAAACTACTAATACAGTTGTTATACAGGTTGCCAAAAGGTGTTCAAGCAAACCACATCTAATTAAACAAGATAAAAAGAACAACATATTCAAAACACTGTATTGTAGGTTTCGGAAAAGGGTACATCCCTCTCCGCTCAACTGGAACATAACCCCTTTGGCATAACGCTTTAAGCTACAACAATGGGGGTGGTTCCAGGAACCCCAAAGTAGTCCACACAAGAGGGAACCTTGTGGATGAAACGGGAAGTGCTCCACACTACCTACTTGACTAATGATTCCTTTGTGAGATAGCGTTACAGGTTTTCTGTTGTGGCGACCCCAGTGATATTACACATAGACGCACTAGTTACCTACTATTCTTGAAGGGGGTAAAGTAAAGCTGAGGTACTCCCAAACTAGTCAGTGTGACTTTTTGGGTAAATCGTGCTCGCTCGTGGCAACTTTGTAACACCTAGGGTGAGAGAACCACCTAGGAGAATATACTTTGGCCAGGAGCCCACTTTGACCATTCTAAAACAGTGTTGAGTTGTGAACCATATTTTCATTCAGAAACGTGTGACGCGGTACTTTCACCTAGTTTTTACTTGCCTTAGGGCGAGGCAAAACTCTGCCAAAGTGAAGCCAGCATTTTTCATTTTTTTTTATTTACTTCCTTCACATCGTTTTGACACTTTGTTGATCAAAAGAAGGGTGACTACCTTTGTGTTACCAATCGATTGTTTCTCTCACTTTTATGTTTGTTTATGCCCATCCATGTTTGTGGCTGGGTTAGTTAAATGTCTAAAGTGTGGAGGCATTTTCACATCATTGGTAGCCATTTTGATCTTGATACCCATGTCAAGGTCATCATTGTAGTTAGGCGTGGTTCATCACCGCGGACTTCCTTAGAAGAGTTAGCTTGTTTGTATTGTATCACTACAATTTCGATATTTACGTCTTGTTTCTTGTAAACTCGACATAAATACCTATATTGTACGATTACATTGCACACATTTTTAACTATTCCTAGCTATACTTTGAGCTTTTTAGTTTGGTTCTATTATTACCTCGATTTCAAAGAGTGCTAGGTGTTACTATTTATGCGTGTTATATCAATAACACCTTGATATCAATACTTCACTTTCTTGCAAAGTGGGTTAACATATCTTGGTGATATTGTTGTGTCATTTGCGAATTGTAATTGGCACTTTTTGAGATATAGGTCTTAATCAAGTTTGAGCTTGCTCATAGTATATCTTGATTACGAGATCGCATTGACTTCTTGTTTTTAATTATATTTTATTCATTTCGTTGAACTTGGCATAAGTGAAAACATCTTGTTGATCATCTTTGCACATGCATTTTACGTAGGGAGTAGTTCCTTGTTGATTGGCTTTGTGTTTCACACTTTCGTGATTGTTCTTTATGATTATTCATTCAGAAAAATTATTTTCTAGGACAATCCCTTTTTATCTCATCGATATTGTGTCGTCACGATGTTTATTTTCCTTAGACCTTCTTCAAAAAATCACGCATGCATCCCCATACTTACATAATGTCTAGCTAGTTATCCTTATGCTACCCAAATTGACATGTCACTTCCTTCCCTTTGAAGGAGTTTCATCACACTATCTAAATATAGACATTTGTGTTTAAAACAGTGCCAAAAATGACTGACTATCACGTAGTTCCCCATACTTACAAAAATATGGAACCTAGGTTTAACAATTCAAAGCAAAAGATTCCTATTACAACTAAACCTCGTTTGGTTCTTCGTGCTAGAGAGCCCATATGGGTAACTCGTTCCCCACCTTCATCTCATAGTCGGTGGTATGATTTGGACACATCTGATCCAAATTATTATTCGAGTTCCCCCCACTCTTCTTCTAATTCTAATCCAAACATTTCCTCTTCTTTTGAGGATTCCAATCCAAATATTTCCTCTGATTCTTCTGAGGATTCAGATCCAAACTACTATTCAGATTCATCTAATTCGACTCCTAAGTCATGGTCCTCCCTTTCTTCGCAGGACCCCTTTTATCAGTCGCCCCAATGTCGTCTTCTTCCTTTGAAGATACACGTGACTCCAAATCCCTCCAATCAGAAGTATAATACAATTCTTAAATCGCAGTCCTCCCCTTCTTCGCAGGACCCTTGTCATCATTCATCTAATGCAATTCTTGAATCACAGTCCTCCCCTTCTTTGTAGGACCTTCTTCATCAATCACCCCCACGGAATCTTCCTTCTGTGAAGATTCGTGTGACTCAAAGTCCTTCAAGACAAACATCTGAATCGAACCATGCGTCGCAATCTATAGACTTTGGATTTAATCCTACTATTTTACATATGAAATACCATTGTATAGGTAGGTCCATACCACCTTCTTCTACTCCTGAGACATCTAGCTACACATATTTTTCGTCCCCCACATCATCTTCTTCTATCAATAATCATCAAACATCTTCTAAGTCTTCCACACCAAGTGAACCTATTTCTTCCAATAAACCCCTAGGGATCGATCAACAACTCATACCAATTGAACTCTTTTAGAATGAAGAAACAATCAGGGCATTTATAGGGGCATATGAAGATATTGTTTTAGTAGATTACAAAAAGGATTCTCTTTAGACTTTGATGCGTCTGCATATTGTGAGGAAAAGGTTGATTCCTTTGATCAAGAAACGGAGGAAGAGCCTCAGATCATGCAACTTGGTCCTCCTCTTATTCTTCCAACTTCACATTCTTCATTATGTTGTGAAACTCCTTGGTCTTGCATAGATCCATGGCCTATCTTCTCATCACCCAATAACTCTTCGTTTATCATAATTCCTCAATCACAATCTCTTGTGGGGTCAGTGCTAAGTAGCCCTTCATCTTCATCTAGGTGTGGGTCACCTTCTAGTAGCCCTCCCTCTTCTATTTGTGGGACATTTTCGAGTAGCCCACTATATTTGATTATTGGGGTATGTCCAACTAGCCCCTTATCTTCTATGTATGGATCACCCCCGGGTAGTCCATCATCTTCTATACTTGGGCCACATCCTGGTAGTCCATAATCTTACATCTATGGGTCATGTCCTAGTAGCCCTTCTTCTTCTATTCTTGGGCCACATCCTAGTATCCCTTCATCTTCTATTTATGGGTCACATCCTAGCAGCCCTTCCTCTTCTATTCTTGGGCCACATCCTAGTAGCCTTTCACCTTCTATCCATGGCTCACCTCCTGGTAGCCCATCCTCTTCAATTCTTGGACCGTATCCTTTTCATCTATCACATATTTCTTCTATCAATGGTTGTGGCAAGCCCACTACCATTTCTGTCATTCCTTTCATCAATTGTAAATGTTCACATTCTTCTCCTTCACGAGGTAAGAAAATTCAAGCGTCAACTTATAAGAAACCCAAACAGGTTCATTATCAAGCTCAGGTCAAAACTTCCAAGAGCTCAAAATCCCCCAACAACTGGAACAATCTCAAAGTTGTAAATCAAGCACGATTCAAGAACACACATCAACCTAACTATCAAGTATGGCACAAAGTGCATAAACCTCTGGATAGGGAACTCAAGCTCCCGCATATAAAATCCATGTTTCAGGATAAATCACAGTCCTTTGTTGAGTGTAAACTCACCACGATCATCGAGATTGGGGAAAACATGACTCTTGATAAACAAACACGCTTAGTCTCCCTTATCAAGGAAGTCGCAAACATCATTGTTGGATCCTATCACACAGAGTGACTTTGTTAGTAACAACGGTTCAAAAAATATATATATCAAAATCTAAAAATAAAAAACAATGCAAAAATACAAAAAAACATGAAAAAAAACAACAAAAATCATAAGTACAAAGATCAAACATTGTAATCTGGTGTTGCGTACACATGGATATTTCTTTCTTCCCTTCCTTGTTATTCTTCTGCAAGTCTTCCTACCATTTTCATCCCTTCGGTGATATTTTGGTTAGCTTATTCACATGCATTTTGTGACATTTATCTCTGGTATATGTTTGCCCCTGGTCTTTTATCACCTTGGTAAATTAAAGAACGACTGACCTCATGGAGATCCTATCACATTCAAACATCTAATAAACTTGTTGCGAAGAAATTTTGGACATATTTGTTGACACTAGCCAGTGTCGTCATCACAATCACTTCTACCTCCTTCCATCAAGCCATCAGTGGTTCTTAACCCCTTGTCAAACAAGAGAGCTGAAATAAGTTTTCAGAAAGTAAAAGAATCAAAATCAATCAAAACTCAAAAGCTAAAAGCTACAAAGCAAAAGCAAATTAATATATAACTCTCTCTTGGGGTATTTCCAATAATCTCTATCAGGGCTATGGACGCCTGACTGGCAGTAGAGCAATTTTGTGATTAGAATCAAATACATCTCCATTGGGGCTATGGATGCTTGGCTGGCAGTGAAGCAATGTATGGCTATCCTTTCACCCTCCATTCACAAAATCACTTATCAAAATAAATCATTCCTACACATTGGCTAGGGTCTCTTCACTTGTTTTCTATTAAATCTTCACTTCAAGAGGTAATAAAATCCACGTGTACACACTGGATCTCTATGAGTAAACAGGATTAGTATGTTACCAAGTGTCTTTTTTGGACCTTGTTCAGACTCTTACTCTAGTCCATATCTCATCTCATGATTTATGCCTTTGGATAATCACTTCTTCATCACGAGGCTTCTAAGCTACATTCATATCATTCACATCATTCTTCTACTTCGTTCAGAACATCCATGTGTATAAGATTACTTGTTTTCCATGTTTGTGGAAACCTTTGTCCCCTTCCACAAAAATAATCTTCTCCTTCCTTTCTATCATGTGCTTCTAGGCCAACTTACATTGGGGGCATCCTTTCCTCTTCCCAGCACTTCATGGGTTTACGTTCACCATCATGTTGAACCTATCCATAATGGCCTTGGGTCCCATTTCTACCTGTGAAGAGTTTACCTTTGAATACTCTCACCTAATTGTTGGGGAATTTTTACATCTTCACCTTTCTGGTACGCACGTGGCCTTATGCCCTTGTACATCCCATCTATCACTAGGGGCATCCACGCTTCCTTATATTCCTGTACATAGTTTCATAACACTTTCAAAATCAACCAAAACATTCAAATATGTTAGAAAAATCATCAAAAACATTCAAATATGTTTCAGAAAACTTCTAAAAATTGAAAATCATCCTACAAAATGTCACTCTTTGGTTCTCACTTATTCATGTGTGCGACTTGCGGATCATCTTGATCTACCTCCATCAACAAAGCTAGGTTGCTTACTTCGTCCATACTCTAGGGCACAACGAGATGCCTGGTCCTGTTTTGTAGTGCACATTGCTTTTCCATCGGACCCAAGTGTCCTCTGTTATTCCCCTCGCATGTATCCTTGCTTGCGGCACAATCATCAACCCTTGTCATTAATTTGCATAGGTCGTAACTGAAGCTCGATAATAAAAACATTATATTATGTTTCTCTATTAGTTTAGCTTGTTTACTTTCTCGTATTGCATTACATTTTGTATGTTGCATGGAGTTATGCATCTTTCATTTTCTCGTATTGCATTGCATTTTGTATGTTACATGGAGTTGGTGTTTTCAGCAATGGACAATCATTCGTAGTATGGCTTTTCATGTCGTTCTACCTTTGTCGTATGCGTATATTTTTCATAAGGACTGATGACGTAGCTCTTATGGAAATATGATGACACCAAAATTGTTCCAATACACAGTGGCTAGAGGTTAAGCTCTTCTCTCCCCTCCATATTCATTCTACATCACTTTCCTCTCACCCCTATTCTTCCATCTTACCGGGGCATCTTGCCCTTCCCATTGTTCTATCTATCTCTCACCTTTTTTGATCATCGATCATCTTCTTTCATCACCCCATCGACACTTGAGGGGGCATCTCTCACTTCTACTAATTTTTCTTCTACCTCTTCAAGATTCTACCTGTCTACTATCTTTGAAGTGGCGTCACTTACACCACCCTAAAGAGGGACAAATGTAGACACCTGTAATTACGCCCAAGCAATTTAAATACTTAAATTGCGTTAATTATTGTCTTTCTCTCAAATCGACGGCATATCGTCAAAAGCATTCATTTTCCCTCATATCATCATTAATTAATTACACTAAGCTAATTAATTAAGTTGTCTATCCAACAAATATCCTAATTAACGACCTTCCGTTAATAAATCACCCCTTCTACCTAGACTAATTAATTATTATTAATTAATTATCTTTCCCTTCCATTTAACCAATAAATCAATATTTAATTGATTTAATCCCCTTCTAATAGCCAAAATCATACTAATATTCCTCTAATTATCTTCTATAAGCTTACATCTACCTATTAGTTAATCACCTTTGATTAATTAAAACACCCCCCAACTCCCATGACTTGCTAAGCATAAATTAAACCCTTCTAAAGTAAGGTTACCTTTAATAAAGCAACCTTATCCATTCCTAATCATGTTTTAGCTTTATCCCACATGCAAAGGGATGAAGTGTTTCCTTTATCCATTGGGCTATATAAGGAGCCCTCCTTCTACCTTTATACCTACACCTAAAACTTCTTAAGAGAGCAAATGCAAAGCATATAGCAAAGAGACTAAGAGCTTGCCTTTTATTTTCTTAAGAGGTCACCATTGTTAAGAGCTAAAGCTTCCTATTCTTGCATTATTTAAGGATCAAACAAAGTAATTTTTGATTGCCATTGGAGCTAAATAGGTCCATTCATTCTTTTTGGTAATCTAGGAGAGTAGAGATGTTAAAATAGCATGCATAGTTTTGATCTCATGTTTTAAAAGTTATAATGTTAGTTTAGATCTTGCTTAGTTCTCTATCTTGATGGTGTTTATGCTTTGTTTTAGCTAAATTGTAGAACTATGTTAGGTGGTAGTTCTTGCTTCATTTGATTTAGCATTTAGCAAATTATACATGCACACAACGCCAGTTAACATCAACCGTCATCGGTCTATCCTCAACCAACATCGGTCATACCACACTGACACCGGTATCTGTGTCTAGTAAATCTGCCTATAACAACAACCTCATACCTTTCATCCAAACAACCAAAATCACCTAAAGCATGACCCTGACCTGTCCTAATCACCTTATTTACCTATCTGACTTCCATATCTGATCATAACCTAGCATGTTAGATTAGATTTTTTTATTGTACTTGAATGAGACACCTAAATCATATCAACTACGATAGGAAATTATTGTTTTACATCATTTCTTGCATAATTTGTTTTAAATAGTGGATTGACAGCCATCTAGGAAGTATCGCACTTCCAGGATCTAGCATACGCTAGGCAGTCCACTGACATATATTGTTTAATATTCCCCTTGTCATCTTGTTTGTATCCGTAAGTAGTTCCTCCTAGAAAAAGGGGAGTTCTCACAATCAGCATTGGATTGGACAATTAGGATGCATGCACTCTACCTTCCACCTTTATTCACAGGTATTCCTCCTCACCCTTACCTTATATGTTTTG
This sequence comes from Taxus chinensis, assembly GCA_019776745.2. NCBI lineage: Eukaryota > Viridiplantae > Streptophyta > Pinopsida > Cupressales > Taxaceae > Taxus > Taxus chinensis. The sequence goes on from CM034151.1 coordinate 296,029,962, forward strand.
CTCTTACATACGCACATTATTTGGTGAAACACTATGTTTATACACTTTTACATACCTTATTTAGATTTTTCATATACAGGGATTTGACTACTCTTTTTCTCTTCTTTTATAGGTCCATCCTTAATACACAACAAGAAGTAAACCACTACTGAAAATACAAGCACAATAATGTGTACAAGTTATGTATACACTTCACCCCTAGGGTCCACTTCCCTCTTTCCTAGTTTCCACACTTCACTTTGTGATCACTTCACACTTCATTTGTCCACTTGGCATGATATCGGCTATGTTATCGAGTATTCACTCAACAACATAAAGTGTGGGAAAATGTAGACACAAAATTGTGCACTTGGGTACATTTATAGGTCCTAAAATAATATTAGCATTTACATGATTCTTAAGCAAGAAAACTAGTGATTGAAAACTATCTTTTTCCTTTTTATTTGTGTCTTGATTTCTCTTTGGCCTTACACACCCTACAAATTTGTTGGAACATAACTTATTTTTCTTTTATTACTTTAGACACTAGCACCCAGCCAAGACAGTAACACCCAAGTGCTCTTATCCCTTCTGAGCACCCTTTAGCCTCCCAAATCTTACTCACTCCTTTTGGGTATATTTTATATTTTGGGCATCTTTTTCACTTATGGGTTAACCTTTCATTTGTCAATTTCAAAATTCAAACAAGGGAATCATATAAATACATAGTTGTGTTTTCAAAATTAGGGACCAAGCATTAAGCATTACTATCATCACCTAAAATTACATTCCAAAGGCACTAAAGAACTCTAAAGGCATTCATCTAGCATTCATTCAAGGGACAAGGGATACATACTTTCCATACACACCATAGGTAGGGGAGGTCTATTCTATTCCATTCACACATACTATTACATTGCTAAATTATATCTAGAACCCACTATCATTTATATAACTTGCACAAGGGCATCCTAGGGCATCATTTCTACACACACACAAGAACTACATGGAGTCTAAGATGTAGTACAATGCTCAGTCATAAGTTCAATCCGTTGGGTGACCACCAAGGTCAGTCTGACTCCACATTTTGTATTTTATTTTTTAGGTTTTATGTGGTTTGTGGGTATGTGTAGGTAAGTCTCTTTCTTGTTGTGTTCATGTAAAACTAACTATGTTATGTGAATTGAAACTAAAACCTAATAGCTTCAAAGAAAAGTTAGTCAAACAAGAACCATCAAGATAAGATCTTATGGGAAAAAATGTCTTGAATGCATGAATAAATTAAACTAATTGTTAATGCATTTCCTATGATATTGCTAATCAAAAAATGAACCTAATTAGATCATTTAGCAATAAAATTGGTGTTGTTTCCTCAAGAATTGAAGGTGAGATCTCACCAAGAAATGACTCCAAGGCCATTTTTGGATCTTCTCATGATCTTAAATTTGAGAGAATGGATGTAAGATGGAGAAGCTAATCCAAATCAATGGGGAATGCTCAAGATCAAAATGCCTATAGTTCTCACTATTCAAAGCATGGTGTGTTTTTAGAAGGAAGGAGGAGGGTTCTTTATATAACCTTCCTATTTGAGAAAGTTTTACAACTTGGTGCATGTGGAATAAGGGTAAAATGAGATTAGGAATGGATAAGGTTTATTTCAAAATGGTAACCTTGATTTAGAAGAGTTTAATTTTCCATTAGCAAGTCATGGGAGTTGGGGGATGTCTTAATTAATCAAAGGTGATTAATTAATAGGTAGAGGAAAGCTTATAAAAGCTAATTAGAAGAAAATTAGTATGATTTGGGGGATGTAAGAGAGGAATTTGATCCAATAAATGGTGATTTATCTATTTAGAGTAGTGAGCATAATTAACTAATAATAATTAATTAACTCAGGTAAAAGCAGACATTAATTAACGAAAGGTCGTTAATTGGCATCCTAAGTGAGGAAAGAGTTAATTAATTAACGGAAGGTCATTAATTAATGATTATGAAGAGGAATGTTAGCTAATTATCATAAAAGTGATAATTATTATGAAAATGACTGGAAAGAGGGTAATTAATGCAATTTTAGTATTAAAACTACGTAAGTGGATTTTAGATGTCTATATTTTCCCCTCTTTGGGGTGGCGTAAGTGACGCCACTTCAAAAATAGTAGACAAGTATAGAAAAATAATAATTTTGAAGGGATAGAATAAAAATTAGTAGAATGAAGGATGCCCCCTCAAGTGTCGATTGGGTGAGGAAAGAGGTTGATCAACACTCAAAAAGATAAATAAAATGGATAGAAGAAATAAGGAGGGGGGGATAGAGAGTGATCCCTATTTCCCCAGGTGTTATTGAAGAAAAAGTGAGACTAGAAGAAAATGATAAGGAAGAAAAATGAAGATGAAGATAGTGGAAATAACTTTCATCCAACTTATGTAAAAACAACTTTATTTCATCATTTGGCTTTATGATCTACATCATTGGTTCTTTATTAAAATATACGCATGCAAACAAAGTGTACCATAACATGAAAAGTTATAATATTAACATTTTTTCATTGCTAAAACACTAACTCAATGCAACATACATATCATAATGCAATACAAGAAAGTAAACAAGTTAACATGATAGGGAAACAAGTACAAACACACATACTCAAACAAACAATGTTCAAGACAGTTGCACCAATGTTTTTATTAAGCTTTAGTTCCCAAATGTTCAATTTAGTGACAAGGGTTAGAAATGATGCCCCAAGCAAGGATACATATGAGGGAAATACACAAAGGACATAAGGGTCCTATGAAAAAAAATGGTGCACTCTGAAACAACACCAAACAACTCGTTGTGCAAGGGAGTACAGACATAGTAAGCAAACTGAATTTGTTAATGGAGGTAGATCTTTATGATCTATGAGTTGTGTGTGAGAAAAATTGAGGGCCAAAGAAATATGTTTTTATAGCACAAATTTTTATGTTTGTGGAAGATGCATTTGATACAGGCTTTAGTTGCGTGCATGTTTTTTACCGATTGACAGATTTTTTAATTTTTACTAATTTTAGGGTTTTCTGAAGCTATGTACAGGAAAATGAAGATGCAAGGATGCCCCCAACAAGAGATGGGAATATATAAGGGAATATCTTTGCACATATATATAATAAAAATATAATTTGAATCAAGGCCGAGATAGATAGGTTCAACGTGATGATGAACTCAAACCAATGAAGTGCTAAGAAGGAACGAGCATGCCCCCAGTGTAAGTTGGCCAAGAAAATATGATAGATAAAAGTAGAAGATTTTTTTATTGAAAGAGGACAAAGGTTCTTGTAAACATGGTATAAAGGAAATCTTATACACATAGATGTCCTAAACGAAGTAGAAGAAAAATGTGAATGCCATGTAAGAATATGGAAAATGTAGCTAGAAGCCTTGCAATGAAAAGGTGATCAGCCAAAGGCACAAATCGTGAGACAAGATAAAGACTAAAGCTAGATTTTGAACAAGGTCCAAAAAAAGACACTTGGTAACATACTAATAATGTTTTCTCATAGAGACTCAGTGTGTGCACATGGCAATTAATTACTTCTTAAAGGGAATATTTGATTAAAAGCAAGTGAAAACATACTAACCAATGTGTAAGAATGATTTATTTTGATAGGTGATTTGTGAATGGAGGGTGGAAGGAGACTCATACATTTCTCCGCTGTCATCTAGGCATCCATAGCCGTAACGGATATGTATTTGATTTTAGTCACAACATTACTTTACTGCCAGCCAGGCATCCATAGCCTCGATAGAGATACTGGAAATACCCTAAGAGAGTTATATTTTGTTTTTCTTTTTATTTTTGATGTTTTGATTGATATTTTTCTTCTTAAAAATCATTTCATCTCTCTCAATTATTTTGTTAAGGGGTTAAGAACCATTGATGGCTTGATGGAAGGATGTGGAAGTGATTGCAATGATGACATTAGTTAGTGTCAATAAATACATCTAGAATTTATTCACAACAAGTTTATTAGATATAGATAGTGATAGGATCTCTAAGAGGTCAATCGTTCTTTAATTTACTAAGGTGATGAAAGACCAAGGTCAAATGGATACCCTAGAGATAAATGCATCGAAGGGATGAATATGGTGGGAGACTTGGAAATGAATGGAAAGAAAGGGAAGAAATAACATCCATGTGCATGTAATACCTAATTGCAATGTTTGATCTTTGTACCTTTTATTTTTTGGTAATGTTTAAATGTTTTCTCTTTTTTTTTAAAAAATTTTGAATTTATTTTTATTTTTTTAGATGTTAGGAAATTGGGACCAACAATGTCACTCTGTGTGATAGGATCCAACAACAATGTTTGTGATTTATTTTATAAGGGAGACTAGACGTTTTTCTTATCAAGAGTGATATTATCTCCAATCTCGATGACCATGGTGAGATCATATTCGATAAGTGACTGTGACTTATCTTGCAACATGGATTTTTTATGTGGAAACTTGAGTTCCTTATCCATATGTTAATGTACTTTTTTCCATACTTGATGGGTACATTGGGGTGTATTCTTGAATCATGTTTGATTTTTTATATTTGTGGATGTTGGATTTAGTGGGAGCTTTAGATCTCTTCAGTCTTTTGATCTTGGCTTGATGAAGAAGTTGTTTATGTTTCATATAAGCTAATGTGTGACTTATTTGATCCTGAGAAATGGGAGAAGAAATTCGATGTTTAGGATTGATGAGAGGAATGTGAGGATTGATGGTGGGCTTGCCTTGGTCATTGATAAAAGGATGATATGATGGACAAAGAGGATATGGTCCAAGAGTTAAAGAGGATGGGCTACTGGGAGGTGAGCCATAGATAAAAGATGAAGGAATACTAGGATGTGGCCCAAGGATAGAAGAGAATGGGATAATAGGAGGTGAGCCATAAATATAAGATGAAGGGCTACTAAGACATGGCCCAAGTATAAAAGGCAATGGTCTACTAGGAGTTGTCTCATGGATAGAAGATGAAGGGCTATTAGGATGTGGCCCAAGTATAGAAGATGAGGGGATAATAAGACATGGCCCAAGTATAGAAGATGAGGGGCTAGTAGGATGTGGCCCAAGAATATAATATGATGGGCTACTAGGATGTGGCTTAAAAATAGAAGATGATGAGGTACAAGGAGGTGTCCCATAGGTTGAAGACAAAGGACTACTAGGATGTGTTTCATAGATGGAAGATGAAGGGCTACTAGGATGTGGCCCAAGTATAGAATATGAAGGGATACTAGGACATGGCCCAATAATAAAGGATGATGGGCTACCCAAAGGTGACCCACAAATAGAAGATGAAGGGCTACTAGGAGGTGGCCCACATATAGAAGAATATGATGGGCTACTATGAGGTGACCCAAGGTGAGATTGTGATTGGGGAATTTTGATATGTACATAATGATGGGGTGATGAGAATATATGTCAGGGATCAATGATAGACCCAGGGGATTCTCCATGTAACGGGGAATGTGAAAATGGAAGAACAAGAGGAGGATCAAGTTTGATGATCTTAGGATATTCCTCTATTTTCTACAAAATGAATCAACCTCTTCCCCACAATATGTGAACACATCAAGGTCAAAAGAGAATCCTTACTTATTATCCTCTAGAGGAATATCATCGTGTAACCCTATGAATTCTCTAATCGCTTATTCATTCTGAAATAAATCAATTGATATGGTTTGTTGTTCTTTTATCATAATAGGTTGATTGTAAGAAAGAGGTCTAACAAGTGTGGAAGATTTAGAAGATGTTTGATGATGATTAATAGAATATGATGACTCAAGAGATGAAGTATATTTGGATTGGGATGTCTCGCGAGTTGAAGAAGATGTGGATTTGGAATTGGTTAGTATAGGTTTTTCTAGAAGACGACATAGTGCAGGTAGATAAAGAGGATCACAAAGCCAATCATTAGATTGTGAAGTAGGGGTCAACTTTGATGCTTTATTAGAGAAATTTTGAGTCACATAGATCTTCACTGGAGGAATATTTTGTTGAGGTGACTGATAATGGGGTCGTGTAAAGAAAGGGAGGACCACAACTTAGGAGTCAAATTAAATGTTTGATTGGAGGAACTTGGAGTCACACCGATCTTCAAAGGAGGAAGACGTTGTTGAGGTGACTTATAAACAGGGTCTTACGAAGAAAGGGAGGACCATGACTCAGGAGTTAAATTAGAAAAATGATGGGGAGAATTTGTGGTGACACAAATCCTTGGCGGAGGAGAATCTCATTTAAGAGACTTATTATTCCTTAGAAGAAAGTTGATTGAATGAAGCTCAAGATACTGGGAGGAATCCGAAATATAGTTTAGATTAGAATAATTAGAAGATTGAGAGGAATCAGAAGAATAGTTTGGATTAGAATCAGGAGACTGAGGGGTATCATAAGAATAACATGGATTAGAATCATCAGAATCATACCACAGACTATGAGATGAAGGTGGGGAAAGGATTAACTGAATGGGTTCTCTAGCACGAAGAACCAATCGAGGTTTAGCCATGATGGGCATGTTTTGATGTGAATGGATAAACCTAGGTTCCCTAGTGCAGTAAGTGTGAGGAACCATGTGATAGTAAGTCATTGTCTACATCATTGGGTCCAAATGCCTAGACCTAGATAGTGTGATTGAATTCCTTCAAATGGAAGGAAGTTCCATGTCAATTCGGGCAGCGTAATGATGAAAAACTAGACATTTTACAAATATGGGGATGCTTGGGTGATTTTCCAAAGGGGATCTAAGGAAAAAAACATATTGATGACATAATTTTGACAACCCAACGAGGTTTAGACAACAAGTTGCATGTGTAAGTGTCAAGATAATTGATCAAAAAGATCAAAGTATCAAAAAGGATTGTCCTTAGAAAACCAATTCTACAAGATGAATGATCACAAGGAACAATCACGCAAGTTTGGCAAACCAATCCAATCTACAAGGAAATACTCCCTATGTAAATGTGTCTCAATGTTATTTTGATGCAAGATGATCAACACAATGTCAACAATTAATTCAACTTTAAAATAAACAAGGCGTAACTATTAATAAGGGGTTGAAGTGAATTAAAATTCAAAGCATACTATAACTAATATAGATACAAACAAGGCCTAAATCCCAAAAGGTGGCATTTAAAAATGTGAGAAACGTAAAAATACCACTTAGATATGTTAATCAAGCTCTGCAGAAAATCAAGATATTAGTATCAAAATAATATTGATACGATGTGAACAACGTAACAACAACACTTTTCAAGGTTAAGGAAATGTTTAAAAGGAAATAAGGTCAAAGTATACCAAGGACTTGATAAAGTGTGAGCAACATAACGATGCCATCTAGAAACTTAAATAGAGTTTATGAGAAATAAGATGTAAGTATCGAAAGTGTATCGAGGTGATGGGAGTAGTGTAACATGTCAAGGGAAGATCAATGATGAACAAGCTTAGCTACAATGAGATGTCTTGATATGAGTATCAATACAAGGCTACTTAATATTTGAAGATGTACCAACACACTTTCAACGCTTACTATCATAGTCGCAATAAGAAAGGATGTAAGTGGGTGTAAAAGTGGTGGACACAATCTTGAGTAACATTTCATATGTATGTTTTCTTTTGTTCCAAAAGGGCAACAAGAAAACAAAGGATTAGACCAAGTGGGGGTGAAAATAACTTGGCGTAACTTCTGGTTAGTAGACTATTATGTACTCATTTTCCTATTTCTTGCCTTCTTTCTTGACTATTCCCTAGATTGCTTAATGATGCAATTTTTTCCTTCTTACCTTCTCTCATCTTATAAGTAGGTTTCCCATATTTAGGCACCTCTAACACAACTAATTGATGATCCAAAACCATGATTCAACAACCAAAATAAATAATCTTACTCTACTTAGACAAAATTGTCTTCTAGCTTCTCAAGTTCAAAAACTAGTCTCAAGATGTAAAATCTTGTTTTGTAGGCTTCTCATACCTCTTCCAAAACTTGTAACTTGTCTCACCTCCTCAATGAATCCCTAAAATCATCAATAAACTAATGTACAACCTTAAGGAATCAATTCTCTCTAACTAGTCAAAAACTATCACTAGTGCTCTTGAGAACTTGTATCTTGCTAACACCTAGATTATACACTTCAATGGATTCCTTTAGAGAACTATTATCTCCATTAGTTGTATCTTCATAGTCCTGATATAATTGTAAATTCTCATAGTCCAATTTTTTGTCTAACTTATTGTAGGTCTCCTTTTTCAAATTTACTCTTAAACCCTCATTAGATCTCCCAAGGTACTATGTCATGTATATACATGGTCTATGGAGGTTTCAAGATAAAATAATTATATTTTTAAGGTTCCATTAATGCATTTGTGCCACTCTTAAAGTTTCAAATACCATATCTAAGTCTAGATTATGCTTGTTTTGAAAAATGACCTTCAAGTTAACTCTCTAACTATGTTTTCCCATTTTTGAGCTCACTGTTATGAATATATTTTGTTCCTGAGTTCATTTTTTCCCAAGAATTCCTCTAACACTTGAAAAAAATCCTCACGGGTCTATCTTCCAAATTTCAAATTGTTTCAATGGTGGATTTCATAGATTTTTAATTTTTTCCCTAGAAACTCTAGCTTTTGACTATGTAAGCCCGAGATGTAATTTTTGCAATAACTTGCTATGATTGATGATTCAAAACTAGAATTTTTGCACAAGGGTAGGTTTTAATGATGCTCACATGAAGATCTTAAAATTGGACTACCAGTTCTCCACATTTCAAATTTCCATTCTTTCTTTCTTGAACAATTGTGCATGCAGGGATTTGAGAATACTGATAGTGGTCTCATACGAAAGAAAGATTTAGATTCCTTATTATGGTTTACTCTTCTCTCCCATAAGGTTTTTAACCAAAAAAATTTATCTCCATGGTTTCACTAAGAAAATTACATTCTCACAGATTCCTTATTCATCAAGGCACACAATTGTAACAGAGTAATTCTTAGCATAGTTAAAGTCTTGGGTCACAAAATTGTTCACATCTACAAGGAAATAACATAGTAATCAATTTTCATAATTTCATGACTTCATACTTAGGAACTTAACACTTCATGCTCTCTAATTCTTAAATCAATCATTACAAAAACGTCCCCCATAAATAGACCACAATGTCACAGAGATACTTAATCCATTATCATGCACAATTTTAGATTATATCTTTCATGATGGAATAGAACAATCAATCTCAACTTTCTATGATGATTTACCTTACTATGAAAATCCCTCCACATAGTTTTTGACATGTAAATACATACTAAAAAGTCATAGTGTACAGCAATTTCATATCAAACACATAATTTCTTGAAAGAAAGACAAGAAGATCTCACCAAAAGAACATAGGATCCTATGTTTTACTTTCTTTCATTCTTTTCTCCCTTGGAGAGAAACCAACTATTCCATTCAAATTCTCCTCATTTTGTTCATTATATCTCATTTTTCCAACCCTAACTAACTCTCTTTTCTGACTCATTTTCCCTCTCTTAGCTATAATAGCTTTATTACTTCATTTCTTGCATATTTCATAACTCTCATTATCACATAAGGACACCTACACACACATCATGACTCAACTAGAACCATTCTAGACCTTATAACCCCTAACAAATCCTTAGCACTTGTAGCAACACTTATTGAAGACTTAACTATCATTGCCAAGCTTAGCATCCACCTTATAAGTTTGAAATTTGAATTACATGTTTTGGAGGGAAAGTTCCCTTTTCGAAATTAAGAACTCTATACCACCTAGACTCACTCTGTCTTCACTCCACACACCTAATTTGACCTTCTTAACTTCTTGACCATGAAAATATGATTTCAATGAAGGTGTGGGTGTTTCCTGATCATACACCCAAGGTGGAGAAAAGAAAAGAAAATCTTCACAAGATTTGTTTGAGTAATCATGTCTTCACCCAAGTCTTCATTTTCTTTACATTGTTTGTCTTTTCTCTTTCTATTCTCATTGTTCTTGTGTATTTCATAGCCTCTTGGGTCCTATAGCTTGTTTTCTATCCTTGCATTTTCATGGATATTGTATCTTTGCTTCTTGAATTTCATCTTTATCTCCACTATCTTTATACTAACATCTCTCATACTTGCACATACAAACATATCAAACACAAATGTAGATAGTTATTTATCTTCTATCACCTCTTTCATCCATTTATAATACATTTCCTCCATGTAATCTTCTTGTTCATTTCCAAAGTATGAATTTCCTTGGATTTTTTCTTGCTCTCTATCATTCTTCATCTCCGCTTGATACTTTAAAGCTATAATTTCTTCCTCTTTGTTTTACTTTTTCCAATAAATATATTCTTTCTCAGTTGCAATTTTCCTTTCCTCTTCATTTTTTACTATATTATACACATTTGAAAATAGCTCACCTATGCTACTCATGCAAAACTGATCATCATGATTCTCAAACTCATCATTCTCATCCATCCACTCATTCTTACTTGTATTATGCTCCTCAAATGCACTAGTGGGTTCATTTGGCACAACTTCAAGGACTTCACCCACAAAATAAACATTATCATGCACCTCATCACCAAAAGGACTCGCCTTGTTTACACTTTTTTCTTGTAAACTCTTTGGAGAGTTAAAGAGTTCCTCAATCATTCTCATTTGTTCCCTCAACATGAGAGTATCTTACTCACCCATAGCCTCATCAAACTTAGGACTGCCATATTCATCTTCTTTGGCACAATCTTCACCTTCTCTGCATGTTTGTTCTTCATTCTTGTAAGAGAATTCACCAATTTTCCATGTATCTTCCTTGCTCACCTCTTTGAAGGTTGTACATTCTTCTTTATTTGCTGCACTTTATGAATTCAAATCACTATAGTTAGGTACTTCATCAAATATTTGACAAATCACTTCAATACATTGGAATTTACTTGAATTTTCTTGATGGATTTGTTCACATTCTTACAAAATTATTAGTTTTCATTCTTGGACTGATTTCTCCATCCCATCTTTCTCTCTTGCACTAGTGTTCACTTCATCTTCCATACATTTTTGAATTATGTTCATTTCTTTCTTGGTTTTGATCATCCATCTTTTAGTTTCCATATGTTTAGGCTGGCATCTTGTCCTCATTTCTGTTGTTTTCTTGTTCAAGTGACTTGAATTTTGTCTTATATCAGTTTTTCCTTCTTCCTTAGCTTGTAAACTTGACTAAAAACATCTACAAATCTGTTTTTCACTTGCATTCTCCTTTGGCATCACTATTTTTTCTTTGTCTTTAATCCATAAAGGTTCAATGTAGCCATGATTTATAACTTATTTTGAACAATGAACTTGATGTTTGCTCTTAGGAAATTCTTTTTTCCTCTTGACTTAAATAGAAATATCTTTTATACCTCTTTCATTTGCTTTCTTAACATGCAAAATCTTATGTCTTCCATATTTCATTACTAATTTCTTACTTTGTGACCCTTTCATCTTCTTTCAAAGAGCTATCCCATGCTTCATAGTATGGAATTTGGTCTTCATGGTATTCATAATCAGATTTAGCACCTTCAATTTTGTCTTCTTTTCCATGTTCCAGTTGTACTTGCATTATCTCAGCTTCATTTTCTTCCACTCAAGATTCTTTTCACCTTATTCTCATCCATTTTTAAGTATTCTTCTTTATCTTCATCATATTAATCTTCACACCTGCAAATATCCATTCAAACACATGGTTAGTTAGCAAAATAGAGCCCATAAGGCTAACATGATCTCTCCTTCATCTTCACTTCCTTGATTTCTCTTTTCTTATTCTCCTTTTCACATATTTTCACATCTTCCTTTGCTTTCCCATGAGTGTCTTTCACTATCTCTTTCTCTTAAGTATTCATATTTTTTCTTTGACTCTTCTTCATGAGTAGCCTAATAGGCCACTTCACCTTCTTATTCAATCTCAACTTAAACTTGTCATCTTCTATTCCCATCATAATTTTTATCATTATCTCTAACCTCTCAAATTTGTCTTTTGTCTCCCTTTTCTCTTTCTCTAAGAACAACTCTTTCATTCTCGCACTTTCTTTCTTTTTATCATAGCTTCTTTCCTCTTTAAATACCTTGGACTTGTTTCACATATCTCTTTTCAATATCTTCATATGACATTCACTCTAGTCTTATTCACCTTGAACTATTTATCTTCAACTAGGTTTTTTGCACCCTGGTCTTTTAGACAACTTGCTCACTTAGTTTCTTATTTTTCCAATCAATCACCACTTCATCACTTTTTAGATAAAAACATGTGTAATATTTCCATAAAAAAATTATTAATCAATAGTTTTGTAAAAGGATTCAATCATCAAAGCACTCAAAGTACCAAGAAAGTCTCAAACTTCAAAGTCCATCCTTCATAACTAGCATTTTCAATGTAAGTCCTAGAAAATTTCACTCTTTGATGATCCCTTTTATTTACTATTTAAAATGCCTCATCTATTGTATTTTGTTTATCCATTTGTATCCCATAAACTTGTTTTTCCTATATATTGGTGGACATATCCGCTATATCTTAAACTTATGGCACTTATATTAGTTAATATAGTTATTACTAAGTTTACTTTTTTTTTGGATTATGGATGCATTTATTCTTCTGAGTGTAATGTGATTATTAAATATTTATTTGAATACATGTCAACCTTGATTACTAAAGAATTGTTATGTGTATCCACTAACATGCAGCCAAAGGAACTCATTCACAATGTAAAGGGAATCGAATGCAACAACTGATATGCAACAACTGGGACTCATTTACAAAAAATCACCTAACACCAAGGGAGTTCATACGAATATGAAATAACATAATTCTAGAAAGCTTGAGCAACATGGAAAATTCACCTGAGTTTGCATGTGTTGCTAAAGGATCAATTATGAGAACATGAAAAAGATTCAACACCAACACCTGATTACGCTCTACAAATCCAACAAGGAACTAGTTGATTTAATTTGATAACTAGCTATTTAAATCTATCATTTAGTTAATTTATTGTTAGTGCAGAATCACAGCACCCCTAAATGCTTGTAACCAGGTGGTTTGAGACTCTCATTATGATTGCACAACATGGAGCATCTCTCAAAGTGTGGGACCTTGCGAGTTGAGAGAGCTCTCCGGATTAAGGTCGGTTCCTATTCCTTTGTTTAGGTGCATACAAATATATTGTAGAGGGTCTATCCTAAATCTACTCTATTTTACCAAGGAGATAGGGTCGAGGAGATGCAATAAAATAAACTAGGCCAACAAGGTGATGCACCAAAGGAATGTTAGACCCTCGTTTTTTAGTTTAACAAAGACCACGAAATGCAATACAAACACTATGCACAGATGACCAAATTACAATAAGAGATTGGAGAGACAATAATGAATACATGAGAGGGTTGAGAAACATCCACAAACATATATATTATTGCTCAGGAGTCAATACAGTATATTCCAGTGGCTAAGAAGAAAAACTTGCATTACAACCCGAAGGAGAGGTTAGAAAAATCTCCACAAATCCTTCTGTGAACAAAAGGAGAAGGGAGGGCGCAAAATAGAAATGTCCAACCTTTTACAATGAGCCCCGAACCTTCCTTTATAGATTTGGCACAGAGGGAAGAAGGAGAGAGAGAGGCAGGAAAACTAGTTTGAAGCTCAGCCACTAGCCATCAATGCCTCCTACAAATCCACCCCAAATCTGTTGTTTCTACATCAATTACTTGTTGGGCACCTCAAAGGAGGAGGAACGACAAACCTAATCAAATCTGATCTAGATGTTGGGGCAAATAGATCTTGTATTAATGACACAAAGATGTTTCTTCATTTTTTCCCCACCTAACCTCTCCAAAATTAAAGTTTCAGATCTCCATGGTGTAGACAAGGCCAAGATCTTTCCAATGGTGCCAGATTTGTCAGATTTCAAGCATTGAGTCAAAAGATATGCTCATTTGAAATTTGAATAGGGTCTGTATAGAAATGGCGGCAACCAATTGTCAAAACGGGTCTTTGGAAATTAGACACATGGAGGGTTGGCACATGACTGGGGACTGCTTTTGGATTCTACATTTAGAGTTGCACCAGCTTGACATGTGGCTTCTTCCGTATATTTCTCAATTTCCTCATGGTTTGGCCAAGTCCCATTTTTCTCGGCGAGGTCATACATCTGACCGGGGACACGTGGAGGCCTGGCGCTTATTTGGAAACCTTCTCAGGATGTTACCTTTAAAGGAGCATCGGGTTGACATGTGGAAGCCTCCGCAGACTCTTGGACTTTTCAATGGTTGCTCTTACTTTTGTGGGTCCTAAATATGTGGTGAGCTGGTGCTCATTTGGGAATCACCTTTTGGACCATGCCGTGAAATTGCGCTGATGCAACACGTGGCATCGTCCACTTGATCTCTATACTTGGTCGATTTTGGTCCCACTTTGTCCCATTTTTTAACTTGAACTATGTGGCGAGCCTGCGCTCATTTGGGTCTCCACTTTTGGATCTACCTTTGGAGATACGTTGGGTAGGGTTCATTTTAAGACACCTCTAGAAAATTGGAGGTGGAAAATACCTGGCGAATATCCCCAAACTTGGGTTTCAGTGAAGGGCGAATTTGGCAATTTTCCATAACCAAATTTTTTCCATGTTTTTTGAGTCAGAGAGACTAAATATTTTCAGACACTAACGCCTCATTGACACGCATCAACAAGGACCATTGACATTGTGTTGATGCATGCCAACATGGACCACTGACACATGTCAACCACCATTGTTGACGCGTGTCAATGGTCCTTGTTGACGCGTGTCAATGGTTCTTGTTGACGCATGTCAATAGTTCTTGTTGGCATGCATCAATGGTTCTTGTTGGTGCACGTCAATAGTTCTTGTTGATGCGCGTCAATGGTTCTTGTTGACATGTGTCAATGGTTCTTGTTGACGCGTGTTAATGTTCTTATTGACATGTATCAATGAGGAACGTTGATGCGCGTCAACAAGAACCATTGACACGTGTCAGGACCTTGTTGACGTGCATCAAAGACCATTATTGACACACATCAATAAGGACCATTGACAGGTGTCAACAAGGACCATTGACACGCATCAACAAGAACCATTGACGTGCATTTTGTCTTATAAATACCCTCTCGGTTGTCATTTTCATGTTTACACTTCCCCGCTCTCAATTTTTTTTGTATACAGGTGTCAGGAATCCATCATTCTCAAAGACTCAAGAAAAACTACAATGGCAACTACAAGTGCATCCCAACTGCAAGCTCAAGACAAAAATCAAGAGGAAAATCTACTCCTATCCACGGCCAAGATCATCTGCAGGAATCCTTTGTGCCCCCACATCCAAACTGTTTTACAGATGACTTCTGAATACAAATATTTGATCGATGCATGTGAGTTTAGTGGGCTTGTTAAGATGCCCCATTTCGAAACAGACCTAGATATTTTGAACTACCTTCTCTTGTCTTACAATACAAAGGACTATTTGTTTTATGTTACTATGAATGATGGCCGATTGTTTCAATTCGGTACCAAGGTAAATGACATCTATTGGTTTATGGGCCTTCCATTCAGAAATTTACCCTTTGTTATAACGAAGGCAACACTCATCAAAGACGATAAGAAATATCTCGAATCAACATTCAATTTCCATGTTGATTGTAAGTATAATTCATTTACATTCGTCATTTTTTTATTCCATTTTTTTATTTTGATACAATTTAATGTTATAGTAATTCCCATTGTTTTTTGGCATTTGCAGCTCATGTCAATGAATCCAGGCGTGGTGTGGATATGCAAGCAATTGCACACCACTTTCTTGCTACAATGATTTCCTTTTTTCAATCCAAAATAGTTTTACAGGGTCAGAAAATAGATATACCAAATTGGGCCATTGCATACATTATTGCAACTATCGCAAAACAAAAAATTTGATCGATGCACACCTTTTTATCAAAATAATAAGAACTTACATAACAAATGCAAAGCTTTCAGAAAAATACCTGTCATTTACTCCACAAGTTATCTCCTTGGCCTTTATTACGAGGCTAAATTTTAAATTTAAAAGACAAACCAATTCCCACTTGCACTGACGAGGCATTGATGAAGTTATCAATTCCATTTGAAGAACAACAGGTATAAACTATTAAGTTTGTATTTCACTTTTACACTTTGCATAGGTATAAACAATTTACTGTTTGTAGTGAAGATTTATGGAATCCCTTCCCTAAAAAAAGGTGGCATCAAAAGGAAGATGCCAACAACATGTTAAGGGTTTAGGAGATTCCCAATCTGAAATGGAAGCTCACTCATCTCCGAACCCCCCAACCAATTTTGAATTCGTTTAAACGCCAAAGAAGTAATACCCTTTCATGTATTATTTACAAATTCCAAATTTGTATTTTCATTTTTTCCATTTTAAATTTTACCCAATTGAATTGACATACAATTCAATGTTGATGACATTGCAGGGACTTTGGACCATACGTGCATGTTTCAGAAAGTCAACCATCTTCCCCAACTCACTCAGTACAGTTGCATGCAATTTGTATCTTCTCTCAAAAACCCACCTCAGCAATCCCAGCATCAAACAGCTCAAAAAACCACCAATTACTACTCCAACATGGCCACACTCAAGCACCGTGAACAAGCTACCCCTCAAGTTAAACAAAAAGGTACAAGTTTTGAATACTACTTCGTTTAATTTTCGTAGTTTTTACATTTTTTTTCTAGTTTTTCATATGTTTTTTCTTGAACTTTTCATCACATTGCAGTCCTCCTTTTGTTCAAATAGTGACAACCACCCTCCCCTCAACTAATAATATTTAAAATGCCAACAAGAGGATCAGGAAAAAAGAACATTGGTAAACGTATGCCAATTGCTCTGACCCCTAGTGGAGACACTAAACATTGCCTCCTCCTTTCGAATTTCCAACCCTCTCACTTGATGGCTTTCCCAGCGCAAACAGAGCCATATCGGTTTTGAATAATATAAATTTACATGAAGATTACTTGGGAATTGATAGCAATGACCCCAACTAGATTTTCCAATACCCATGTGAGATGATTCAAGGCCAGCAGGTATACTTTAATTTCAACATACTTTATCATATTGAATTACATTTTACTTAAGATTTATTTTTCTGAATCTTGATTTATTTTATCACAAACAGGATCAGGCCACCCAAAGGTAGAAATAAGTAGTAGTTGATCAACCCGAAAGCCCCCATACCTCTCCAGTGAGATCATCTTCATCATATATAGATGGTGAACAGTTTCTACCTTTTCCTTTGGAGAACTTAATTGGTTATGATTGTCAATCCCATGTCAGTGAGTTTATTCTACCTCCTATAAGTCAGCTCATAGAATGGGAGAGAAGGGATAAAGTACTTATCAATGAGATTATTAGTCATCATGAAAATTATTGCCAAAGAGATAGTTTATACGCTGCAGTCTAGAATCAACCTGCGAAGATGGATTCCTTACTTAACCAAGTAAGAAGTGGAACTGTCACGTATAAAAACAACTATAAAGATGACATTTTGGATAAGACATTAAACAAATAGGAAAATATTAGTGCTGATGCCCAGGTATATTTTAACAAATTGTCTAAGGAAAAGGATCAGGTAACAGTTGCAAATGTCTGAGAGAGATAGAGCGGTTATAAGTATTATCACTTTCAAACAATAATTTTCGATAATTTAATTTTTTCTTATTTTAGTAATATGTTGAATTGACATCACTTTTTTTTGCGCAGTTGAAATATGAAAATTTGAAGAGTTAAGCAAACTTTTTCCAAGTTCACTTGGGAAACAACAAAGAACAGTTTATCCGTAGTGAAGAATTTTGAAGGAAAATATTGTTTTGGTTAACAAACAAAACACTACACTGAATCAGATAATTAAATAGCACGACTTCGACAATGAAATATTATTTAAAGCTAAGGCAGCAGCTGATCCAAAAATTTTACCATCCCATGGAGATGCGACAAAGCAAGAAGAAAGAATTTTTAAAAATCTAGACAGTGTTGCAGAAGATCTCATAAGTTATGGGATTATTTTTGCCGTTGGGGAAAGGGGTACAACCACAAATGAAGAAACCATTGAGGAAAGGAGCACAGGAGTGGAAATGGATACATAAAAATAAGGGTTGAAATTTTTTATTATTGAGTGTGGAAAACTTGAAATAGTGAATCTATATTTGAAAATTTGAAACATTGAATGTTGTGGTCATGGCATTTTAATTTTTAATATCTGGATTTGACAGCCTTTGAAACTTGAATTTGAAATACTATATAATCTTTAATTTTATAAGTTTCCTATATATTATGTATAGAATTTCTAGATTGTATATGGCGTTTATGTTTCTTGGTCTACTTGTAATGATGATTACATTAGATAGTGGATGATGACATTATAATAGAATCAGTCTCATAGATATGATTACATTAGATGTGGATGATGAATTTGTGGTCATGGTATTTTAATTTTATTATCTGGATTTGAAATGTGAAACTTGAATTAGATAGCCTTTGAAAATTTGAAAGACTATATAATCTTCTAATTTTTATAACTTTTCTATATATTATGTATAGAATTTCTATATTGTATATGGCGTTTATGTTTCTTGTTTACTTATAATGATGATTGCATTAGATGTGGATGATGACATCATGTTTCTTGTTTACTTGGATTATCATGAATTGTATGTGGACGTAGATTTAGCTTCAAGCACGATAATTATTCTTCTCTAGACATTCAAACTTGTTTTAAGATAATTCTTCTTCTCTATACTTGTAATGATATGATCATGGTGACATTAGAATGGATATAGATGATGACGAATGATGATAATGGATAATTGTTTTTAAAAAAATGGAATGTGTTAGGACAGAGACATTTCTGCAAATTTAAAATAGATAAATAATTGTTTTAATAATAATTGGAGTGTCAGGATTATGATAATGATATGATGAATTTAATAATAATTGGAGTGTCAGGATTATGATATGATAATGATATGATATATATGGATGATGATTAATTTTATGTGGGCCACGTAGATTTAGCTTCTAGCATGATCGTGGATGACGAATTGTATAATGGATCATGGATTATGAATTGTATAATATGGAAAAGTCTTCCTCTGTAAAATTTGATTGTGTCATTTTATCCCACAAAATTTAAAAAATATATCAAAGCATTTTGTAAATATAAAAAATAAATTAAACATAATTGTAAGAAATCAAGAAAGATGATGATATGATAGGGTTCAACTTACCTCTAGTGTTTTAGATGGCAATGAAATCATCATTGGTAATGTGCTAGATCTTTGTTTAAGAAAACTCAACATGAGAAATGGATTAGTAGATAGATTGGTGAGTTGCCTAACATTGTCAGTCTTGAGAAGTACCAACTTCCTCGGATGGATGTTAACCCATGTTTTCAAAAAAAATAAAAAATTGTATTTAAATAAATGTTAATATGTATACCTGTAACATATTTAATGATAACAAGAGTTGAAAAAAAATTAAAGTGACAAACAATAAGATTAAGATGAAGAAGATTCCTATTTAAAGTTGAAACAATCCATTATCAATAGCTTCTTCAAACTCGATTTCTCTTCTGTAGAGTGTGACGATGCGCCAATTCTACTCTCAACGTTGGGAACAATTGTACTTGTAGCTGTATTATTCACACCTCTTCTTTTGTAAATGGAATTCCAATGCACAATTTCTCTTTCGAAAGGAAAGGTTTCCATGGAATATCGAGATACATAACATCTCATGCAACTTTCCAGATTTTTATCCAACCTATTTCTCAATTTTGATTTTATAAATGATAATGCACTGAAAACCCTTTCGTCCTCCACAGACCCCAAAATCATTGTTTGGCATAACTCATATAATCTGAAATATTCACTGATATCTTCTTGTAAGATAGAACTTTGATATATTCCTTGCTACAACCTTGTAATAGCACCACTTTTAGAAGGTTCGTCTAAATTTTTATATTGGTTCCTCATTGTTGTTGCAAAATTTGTTGATTGAAATTTTAATAAATCAGCATTCAATATACCTTTGATTTCCATACCCTTGAACTCTGAAGTCTTTGTGAAATGTTACATTATTGTACCCATGGATTATGGAAATGCTTTCTTACAAAGTCAACACGGACCACCTTCAGTATTCTAAAAATTATGATTCATCACACCCATGGTTTCAAGAATTTTATCTTTGGAGAAATGTTATCTAATTTCTGATGATAAGGATTCTGAAATATTGTTAAGATTTATTCTTGTTTCAAGTATAACAAACTCAAAGAGATTACGTGTCATAGGAACATATTCTCGTTCCGATACTGTAATATCTTGATACTTTTTGTAAAATGTGTAGTGGTATGTCCCTCCCATTAACAGCGATACAGAGGTGATTGTGGATATCAAATCTCAAATAGTTACTAGTATTTTTGAAGATATAATAAAGTTTTCCAATTCTCAAACACAAATGTATCAAAACTGTCTTGGGAACAATACAAGATATCAAGACTTTGACTTACCATTTTTCTCATTCGTATAAAATCCTCAATATATATATAATCTCCCATGTGCATGCTTCATCAGTGTATTGATCTCCTACAACATTGGAAGAATACCAACCAATGTAAGAAATGTCTCCAGAATCAGTTAAACATAACAACAAGTCCCTCACTCTATCAACTTCATGATGATATTTGTGCATGAAACCCAGCCAATGAAGGATACTCCGTCACGAACTCTGCATGCAGGTTCATACAAAGAGATCCATCTAGTCTCAACATCTTTTTGAAGTTTTTTTCCATCTATAATTCTAATTTCAAATTTTTGGAACTCAAGAAATTGCTTTGGACTGCTTACCATATAGGCATGAAGTTCTCTTATAAGGTCTTCTAATTTAGCAACATTTTTGTGGTTGCTTACAATTTTATATGCTAAATTCATTATGTGAGCCATACAATGAATTGGTAGCATATATGGGGCCAATGTTGTTTGTAATCTAACACAAAGCCCTGTTTGGTGACCCTGCATGACAGATGCACCATCTGCTTTGATGCATACCAACTTCATAGTAATTTCATAATTAGTCATTCCAACAATATATTTCAAATGAGAAACAACTATTTTATGTAGGTTTTCGGCATTACAGTTTTCAACCATTTTCATAACACCCAATAGATGAGGTGTCCTTATATGATTTTCTAAAGTATAGACATGGATACATACCCATGCAGTGTTTTCGACTGATGTCACTTCATCAATTGAAAGAGAGATAAACTTTGATTTTTTCACATTCTCTTTCAAATATTCTTTCTCTATCATCAAAATGCATTTTTGATTTCCCATCCACTACTTTCAGACCAATGATACTGAGGTACGTTCAACATTCCATTATATTGATACAAAACTTTGAAATTGAGAAAATCCGAAATCGGTCTTCCTTTCTTTAGTATGTGAAATAAATTAGAGAATTGTATGAGTTTTTCATATAGATTTGATTGATTCATCTTACCAATTTGCGATGTGATCGTTCCTCCCTTTTCCATGAGATGTTTGCATTTTTTCGCGTATCTAAGATGCATGCATTCTTTTTCAATTTTCCACCTGTGTGTTTTGATTTTCTGGCCATCTGCCCCCGTTACAGTCAAATATTGTTTTCCACAATGTTTTTCTATAATGTCCAGGTTCATTTGCATTTTTTATTACTTTCCCAATTTCCATGTACATATTTTACATGTACATTAAAATGGAATATCTTTAGAATTAGATGATTGTACAGGTTCAATAAACAAAAAAGTAGCTGCCCAATAAAACTTGCCAATGGTCCACATATTCTTGTTTGTTTTCAATGTTTTACTTTTTTGAGTAGAATTTTGAGCAATATCACAATCACCTGGGTTCCTCTTTCATGAACCAGAATTTGAATTTGATTTCTGTGTTCCATTTTACTGAGTATTTATATACATGATATCTTGATGCACTTTTAGTTGCACCCCAATAGGAATAATATCTTTAAGATCTAGCATATTATCGTAGGTTTCATTTGTTTGATACTGTGTAGAATGCATGTCCACCCCAATAATACCTTCCACATAGTCAGTATTTTGATTCTTTCTGGTGACATCTATATGGTTGTTGGTATTTTCAATATCTGTATCAACAGAGTTTCCAAAATACTTGAACAACGATTTCTAAGATTTCTTAGTTACTTTTAGGGTCTTCACATTCTTAGGACTAGCACCTTCCATTATTTTGAACAGAGTCCTGCGTCAACAAAAGAACCAAGTAGCAACTTAGCGAGTCAGATTCAATATTACTATCGCACATCAACTATGATAATCCCTGTTACATGTCAATAACTAACCCTTTTTCGCATGTCAACAACACATCAATTATCCCTGTCGTGCATCAAAAAATTGTCAATTGTCTCTATTACATGTCACCAAGGCATCAATTGGATATATCATACGTCAACTCTATCCCTGTCACGTGTCGACTGCTTACACCCTTATCGCATGTCAACTCTCTCTGTTACACATCAACAAGGTTTCGCTGTCTATGTCACATGTTAAATATATTCCTCTCGTGCGTCAACAACTTACCCCCTTGTCACGCATCTGTATTATCTCCTTGTTGTGTGTCTACAATACCTCTTTTTCATGCGTCAACTATATCCCTATCGCACATCAATAACTAACCCTAATAGGCTAACAACAATATCTAGTCCTTAAGAGTATGTGAGTTCAAATTTCACGGTATTTGTATTTTGGTAAGCTACTTGTGGTAGTAGCATAGTATACTACCTGATGAATCACCTATATTTTTATAGGAGATGTTTTCAAATGAAGGCAAAACCAACCCCAAAAAAAAATATACTACAAATTTTAGGTGAATAGGACACCGACCCACTTTGAAAAAATCACCTTTTCAAATTTTCCTAAAATGAAACTTTTACCATATTGTAAATATTCACCACAAAAATTATCCCTGTGCGTCAATGGAAATTTTTTGTCGTGTGTCTGAGAATAATACTTGTCTCCTGACTACAAATTTGATGAATATCTATAAAAATACACTTTGTGTACTGACCTCTGTTGCTTCGCAAGTTTATTATAATTGATAATAGATATACCCCCAAGTGGTATGAGTGAAGTAGAAGTGTTCTACCTAGTGAATAATCTAGGATTATATAGGGGATATATTTCAAGTGTAGGTGAAGTCGACCCCTAAAAAAAATTAAACTGTAATTTTTAGGTGAACAGGTCACTGACCCACGCCAGAAAAATCACCTTTTCAAAGTTTCCTAAAATGTAATATTCACCATATTATGAATATTCACCACTAAAATTATCCTTTATAATGACTAATATATAATAACATATTAACTTTGTGAGAATGTAAAGGGATGTGAAGGAACATTAGAAATCTCCCACCTATAATACCCATAATTTTGAAAGACAAATACAACAAAAAAATTACCGTAGTAATTTTTAACTTACATTTCTTGATACATGAAACCACATGGGATCACTTAGGATAAATAAACATCACATAAACATTTGCATAAACATGAACCCACATATATAACATGAAAACACATGATGCACATCAAGCCAAATTTTCCCGAAACGAAAAAATACAAAATAACAATTCAACTACATTATAAACTCCCATATAGCAAATTTCTATGAAATGCCACTTTCATCATTTACATATGTATTATAGTCCTATTTCATTATTGACCTTTATTATTTTAAAATCACATAACATGAAAACCTTCATTCTTCTTCAAAATAGACTATATTTTCCTTATTTTATTTAACATTTTACTTATAACGGATGTGTTTGATTTTTCTTGTTTCTCTTATCACAATTTATTTATATAGCATGATTTTTCATAGGAAAATTTCAAAACACATGAGGCTACAATTAATTGTTCTAATGATTCGTTACTAAGCAGTGTGTTTACTTAGTTTTGTAATTTACCTTCATTACAACAAGGGAGATCCACATGAAATAAAAGGAAGTATTTTAGGTCAAGACTTGACAGATTTAATGTTATTTTCATAATAGCATTTACATAGTAAGGTCACACTCTTTTCATTTTTAAGTTATTACAACTAAGTATGTATTCTAAATACTTAAATTAAATACTTAGTTTTCATGATTCATGATACGCAGAAGAGGATTTGCATCGTGCCAAAAGGGACAAGTCTCAAAAGGGACAAGTCTCAAAATCCCCTTTTTCTAATTTTAATCATTTAACATCATTATTTAAACCATGATGATGGGTGTGGTGAATATTTTCATCCCTTACATATTGAAATTTTCCCATTTAATGGGTTTAATAATCACTAATGAGGCATTATTTTATTTTATTTTGTTAAAATAATCATCTTAGTCATTTCAATCATGTTTACATCATTCAAGGTGTATGTGAGATTGAACAATCATTCCAAAATCTCCTCTCATTTACTTATGTTCTTATAACCTTTACGTCATTATATTGACTTCATATTAACTTCCTTTTAGAATAATTAAGGTTCATATAATACTTGTTATTCACTCATACATCAATATTCTAAGTATAATCCCACACGTAACAAATTCAATATTATTTCTAAGCAATTTAAGTTTTAGATGCATGTGACAAGGAGACATTCAATTACAATTAATACATCATATGTTACATTCTATCCATTGTCATTCCCATTGGGTAAACACACATTAAAGTGTATTTCACCCTAATTCTCATGAAAGTTCCACGATTTACTAATTGCATTAACACCCAAAAAGGGTTTACACCAAACCATCAAGAAAAAATTAGGGAAACCAAAATATCCTCACCTCACAACCTTTTCACAACCAAAGGTACTTATTTCAAAGGTAACACTTTTATTTGTGAGGAGAATAAGGGATTCAACTCAATAGTTTCATACATAGGTAAATTATGGCACATGTTTGACTTGTTTCATTTAAATCTCTTTAATGAGATAACTTGAACATAAAACCACCCCAATAATATTCATAAGGCTTTAGCTACCCACTATATCACTAAGGACAACATAGACATGAAGGATAGCTTGTTCAAGAGGATACTAGAATTACAATACCGTAGTGAAAATGATCATAATCACACCTAATTATAGTCTTTAGTTTGCACAATCATGTTATGTGCTGTTGGAACCTCATTCAATCAGAACTGAACACTCACCCAAAGTGAGAAAAACTACCAAGTCCCTCATTTGTGTTTTCTCATCAAGAAGTTAGCATGCATGTTTTTCATGATAATTAACTAGAAAAGCATTCATACATAATTAATAATTACACTCACATCATCTTGGAAACACATATAATAAGTAAACAATAAATCCATGTAAATAATTACTAATACCAATTACATTGTATTACTTATCATTACACAAATACATAGAACTATACATGTAGTAATCACTCTATGAATCCAAATTAGAGCATCATAACAATAACATACAGAAACTAATGCAGGAATATCCTCCCTAAAGTGTAAATAGGAATTTTTCCCATAATTTTTTGGTTTTCTAATAAGTTTGTAGGGTCATGAGGTCAATAAGAATACTCTAGGTGAATTATCTTGGGTTAAGTTCTTCACAATTTTGAAAATTTCCTTTTCCTCCAAGATTTCAAGATTTCAAATTTGAAGACCTTTTCATGAACTATATTGATCATCATGGTTCCTCATGCATATATTTGGACCATAAATGTCTAGGAAGTCATTATTTATGTTTAATAGGAGTTAGGAGTCATGTTGTGAATATTTTAGTGTGTTTATCATTCCTTAATCTTGTGTAAGCTCCTTTTTGTATGTGTTAATCTCCATATGAATTGCCTATGAATCCCTGATACTTAGTTATGGGAAAAAAATAAATTCAAGGAGATAAATAATGGTTTGTAACTATTTTTGACCATCATTCAAATGGTTTATCTGATCGAAATTGGAGCTCCATGAGAGAAAGGAATGTTGCTTTTGTAAAAAAAGACGGAGTATCCTTAATTATGATTCATATTGATTAGTAGTTTAAATTTTTGTATGGAGGATTAATGAAACTTCTGTTAATGGTGTTTGATCTCATTTAAGAATACATAATCCAATTCAGACATGTGGTTTTATTACAATTCCTTGATTTCTATAGTAGACTGAAAGACATTCTATTGATCACATTTGTCAACCACATAATGGTGACTAAGGCTGAAGGATGGAAAGGTTGATATTGATAAGGGATACCTAAGGTATAAAAAACATTAATATGTCTTCTCACCCAACATAAAGGGGTTTTTTATTGTATTTCTTAACTAACTCAATTTTCACTATTTCAAAGGATGGTGTCACATGTATTTATTTCATTATTTTTAATTAATGAGTAATTGATATTATTCTAGTTTTGAAGGGGATCAATAAGTGTTTAATACTTAATAGACCTTATGATATCTCCATAATAGAAAGAAAGAATTCTATTTGGTTACAAAATTTTCATGTATTGGGGAAATTTGATTACAGGGGTAGAATTAAGATGTTTAGTGAACAATAAAAAAGAAAAGGGAAACCTTAATCTTTTATGGTAAGATGACTTATAAAAACCTACAATATTAATATTTAGCCTTAAAATTAGAGATAATTCCTTTTATTGACAAGATTATCCCTATCGAGATTTCTCATACTGGTAAAAACCTTCACCTAGGGTTTGATTCACCTAGGGTTTGAGGTGGTAAAATGTAGTTCTATTTGAGAATGAACAACAAAAATATTTGAAATCTCTAACATAGATCTATCCTGATGCCCTTTAGGTTATGGAGAATAAAGTGGGTTGAACCATTTAGTCACAATCAATATTTTCATAGCACTTTCCACTAAAGGCCTATAAGCAAGGGTTGAAGGCTTAGTGATTGAATTTTCTCATTTGGTTGAGGGTTTTTAATGGTGAGTTAGACCATATAACTTGAAAAAAACACCATAAATACATCTCCAATAATCACCATGTCATAAATATCTCTCAATCATTCCATCCTATCTCATTTACATAACAACCCCTCAGGGTTTTTGCAATGTAAAGGCTAGGGTCAAATGAAAAAAAAACTCATAACACATCATATAAACCCTCAAAATGGTCCTAAAATATTTGGTAAATCATGGTAAAACAATATAAATACATCCATGAGCTCACATAGCTACATAGCTCAAACTCATGCCTCCTAACATCCATACCTGCTCCAAAGGAGCACCTGAAACATGGTCACTAACCTATGTCTACACCCTATAACTCATATGAGTACCCAAACACTACCAAAATATTCTCTCCATTATGTCAATATTCTTCTCAAGCTACCAAGAATATCCAACCTTCATGCACCATCACCTAGGCTAGCTAGGTCACTTGAATAGGCTTTCAAGAACAAACAATCCTCACTAAAGCATCTGATATCACCATAAACACATCTAAATCATCATGTCATCACCATCCTCAACAAAATATAACCCTAACCCATCATCCACTTTGTCATTAATGAGGTTTTGTATCAATGAAAAAACCTATGCAACTACATGCCAATATTTTTGACCCTATTACCTTAAAGGGTAGTTGTATTTCAATGAAGTCTTATTTAAATTCACAAAGTCAACACACACAATGATGTCCGTATTTTTATTTCTCACTAAAACCATATAGGTAACCTATAAAATATCTAGTAGGTTGAATGATACCTCCATCATTGAGTTTCTTGATCTCCTCTTGAATTTTAGTTACAAGGATGGGGTTGATTAGCCTTTATTTCTTCCTGAAAGGATTGGTCGGAGGCTCCAAGGGTATCACATGCTGAAAGAGAACCTCCATGTATGCCTTTAACTCAGCATAATACCATGCCAAATTGTATTCATATTTTATTAACAGTTTGGTATAGGCTTGTTTTTCATTTGGATCCAAGTTGTTACACAACCAAAATTTCCTAGGATCTTGACAAGTTCCTAAGTTGCATCTAGCCACATCTCTTGGAGTGTGGGTGGACTTGCTTAGAGCTATGTTAGCACCATCAAAATCAGATTCAAGGCTAACCAATCATCTTGAGATTGTGTTATTTTTCAACTAAATCATCTCCTTCCTAAACAAGCTCTCTTTCCCATCACACACCTCTATCATAGGCTCAATATCAATCAATTGATTAACAAACTTATCTTTACAACTTAGAAATTTCATGATGTGAGAGTCATTATCAAATACTTGCTAATGTTGAATGTTTTCAGGTATGGAACGACTAACAAAAATCTCATCTTTAAACTTGCAGTATGGGGATATATTTTCATTATCATATTGAAAAACTAAAACTGATAATCTATTAACAGCTACATTATGGACTCTTTCATGGTATTCAATGTTGAAGGAGTCAAACATCTCAATAAAATCCCATGTTGTATTTCTTTATTGATTCAACCTCTGAATTTTTGTTGCATATATCTTTCTAATTTTTTTAACAACTAATTTAGAGTCACCTTTTATAATCAGGTCCTTTATTTGATGTCTCTAAGAAATTCTAAAACCAAGTATGAGTGCCTCATACTAATAAATTTTATTTGTGCACTATTACCCAAATAAATCTCCTACTTATTTGGATAAATTATATTTTTAACTAACTCTGATGTTTCACATTTCAGGTTGTGTGCACTCAAGATTTCTCCCTTGGCACAATTTTCTTGGCTGCAGTTCTTCTACGCACCGCGCGCTCCTTCCTTCCTTCTTGATTTTGTTCCCCTTCTCTCTACATTCTTTTATCTCTTTCCATTTTCCCTTTATGCCTTCTTCATGTGCACCCAATTTCTTTCCTATCCTATCGCACAATCCTTGCGCGCACTTCTGTGGACTTGCCTTTCAAAATGGCTAAGTCCCTGATATTCCTCTTGCATGCTTATATACACTAAAATCTTGAGCACCCACTATCTTATTGTCTCTTTACACCCTTCAGCAGTTGGATGCTCCCACCCTACTTCCATACTTACATCCTGTATGTATGCATTATTTTTTGTCATGCGCGTTGCGTTCACGTGCCTACCTTTTGCTTCCATGCCTTGCACTTTCTTCAACACCAATCACTATGCCACATCACCTTCAAACATGAGTGTGATGCATGTAACCTATAAAAGTGTGCTGATAGGGCGCCGAATCCTAACAACCAACTAATGCGTGACACATGGCAAAAAAAAAAATTCAACAGTTGACTGACTCCTTTATTCAATCCATGTGCGCTATGTGTCATTACGTGTTAGAGGAACCTTTAGACTTCTAACAACCATAACTTCTGCTACAGTACTAAAATTCCCACTCACCTAGTCTCATTTGAATGCTACTGACATCATCTATACGTTGGAATTTTCAAAATCATATCTAGGCAGGATTTGGTTGTTGAAAAATAGGGAAACATCATTCTGGTCATTAATGGACACATCTAATCAACCTCAACCGCCATATTTTTTAGATATTTCTTTCTTCCTTCTTCTATATCAAAATAGACATGGGGAAGTGCACTTGATAGCCTTGTAGGTGGATTTATAGGCATTTATCACTAGCTATTAGTGGTTGAATATTTGAATCCAAGTTTCCCTCCTTTTCTCCTTCTATAATCTCCTTCTTCTTCTATAAATAGTAGAGTTCTGCTTTGTAAAAAGTGATCCCTCTCTATCGTAACGGAACCATGCCAAAATGGTGGCTGAATTCCCATGGGTTTCAGACCTTAGCATGGTCTCTGTAATTTATTCTTACATCCTTCTATGAATTTAAATGAATGTGTGTCCCTTAAGCAATAAAATCATGTTTTGTTGAACTCTTGTCTTCCCTTTCTCATTTTCATTGCATCCCGCCTCTCTGTTTGCATTTTATGGCATGATGTGCGTAATCTCACTTGTAGTCCCCGTGTTCATGTGTTGTATGGGCTGGAAGACCAAGCCCATGTGTTGATCTATGGCACGTACTGTTTGACCTCTTCTCCTACACCCTCTCTGTTTCCTTTGCTTCTCGTAGAGAGAGATCGACCCATTCCCTGGTGCTATCACCTTCCTTAGCTTAGTATTTCCCCTTTCTATACATCCTTCTATCCCTAGTCCTTTGGCATGTTTAATCTAGGATTTAATTTCAAAATTAGGAGTAGTAATAATGTTAGGCATAGGTAGAGGAACCATCCTTTCCATAGATCTGTCTCAAGCATGCAAGGTCACATAACTCTAAGACAGTTCTATTGTTGTCTCAAAAAACTCAGCTATTCCGGATCTGAGATGTGGGTGTAAGTTTGAATGACCAACAGTTTTTGGCATGCTCAGTGGGACAGGAGTGAAGATATTTACATCTTCATCTCAGTAATTTTGATGTGTTTTGTTGAGATCCAACGTTTGGAGGCATATTTCAACACATCTGGCGACTCCATTGATTCAAACACACCACTTATTGCATTTATAGACTAGTTGTGTAATATGACTTATTTCCCTTCCTAGAATTCTCATTTTCAGCAACAAAACTATTTTTCTCCGTCACCATAGTTTTAAAATCCTCCTCCAAATTAGTTTAATAAGCCCCATTATCCTGAAAATGCATATAACCCACTTTTTTTCTAACCAAAATGTTTATGAAGAAAAAGTTTATGTAGATGATGGTGGTAGCTTTATAGAAGAAGTTGATTTTGAGAGGCGAGTTCAAAATATGGAGATGGACATGATGCAACTCAGAGTCAAGTGCTCTATAAAGGTAGCTAAAGTTGGCTACAAGGTCCCTTGTCCATGGGTTGGCCTTGTACTAGGATGGTTTAACACCTAGCAGAAGCTACACTTTATTACTAAGATGTTGCCCCAAGTTACAAAGTGGGTGGAGCTAATGGAGGCTCACAAATCTAGCACGCGACAACCTTGTCAATGGGGCAACCCTACAATACCATCTTACAACCCTCCCACTCCTCTACACCAGCCTACTACACATGTTCCCATCTTCTTGCATGCTGCCCCCATTGATAATTCCCCTCCTCCATCCTCTCACCTTCATTTATCTTCCATCATCCCTCTCATGCATGGCTCCACTACCTTTGCATGTGTTCCCTCTGTACCTTCTTCGCCCATCCTCCCATTTACTTCCAAGTCCCCTATGTCTAAATGTACCATAAATGAACAAACCCTTGCCAACATGCCTTTCCCAACCAAAGTCATCATGTTCAATGATTGTAGAACAATTGAAGAATGGTATGACTCATGTGATTCTGACTAGGATGATGAGATCATTAGGGCATATTCTCTTAAAGAAAATAAGTTAGTTCCAGAGGGTGCATTTTCGAAGGAGACTGAGTTTCTTGTAGAGGAAGAACCTCACGTGCCCCGACTTTTCATGACCCAACCTATAAGAACTCCCCTTTAGGAAGAAAGTCTACAAGCTAATCCCATCCATGGGATTGAGATTCAAAGTAGTGGGAAAATAAAAAGGATCAGATAGTGCCCAATCAGATATCTGACTAGCCTAGAGCCAAAGAAAGAGTTGCCATTGGTCATGCTCACTTCAGAGAATGAGGTAGAACTTTAGTATGCCAAATATCAGCAACAACACGTCCGAGATCTAAGAATAGAATAAATTCAGGAGGTATATATTCTATTTGTTGATATTTTGAGGAGGGTGAAACACCATTTGCAAGTCAGTTTTTCACTCTCGTTTCTGACCATGTTCAACACCAAATCAAGTACATGGTCACAATTTGTGAGGAAGGGAAACTACTTCTCCCTACCTGTTGTAGGTTTTATTTGAGTGCTCTTTTCCTCTGGTTAGAGTAGGCTAGTTTAGGTTTGCTTTCAGTAACACAAGTGATCATGCACACTCTACATGTTCCCTTTGGGACATGTATGATTTTCAAATTTTGTACATATTGTTGTGCTTCTGTTTTGACATGCTCCCTCTAGTGCTTTTCCTTTCATGTTGCGTCCACGCACCCCTTTTATTGCTTCCTAGGATGACAATTCAATTTTGGCAGAGGCAGTTTCAATGGTAAGTGCATAGCTTTCACTCTCATCAATCTAATTTAGAATATATTCATATGAGAGCAACAATTCAGTTCAGAGTTCAGATAGTGTTGTAAGTGACTTCAGGGATGTTCTTCAAATTACATATCAGATCTTCAATTTTAGCACTTGACTCCATGCCCAATGGAATTATAAGGCTACTAGTCTCTTCATCTAGCAGGTAGATGGCTCTTGAAATTTGCCAAAAATGTTATTCAAATAACTCTACTAGTTATTTGGATAACTTATATTTTATTCTGACTTTGATGTTTCACATTTCAGGTTGCATGCACTCAGACTTGCTCCCTTGGCACATTTTCTTGGCTGTAGTTCTTCCACGCACCCTACACACCTTGCTTCCTTCTTGCTTTTATTCCCCTTATCTCTGCATTCTAATAACTCCTTCCATTTCCCCTATGCGCATTCCTCCTGCATGCCTACTTTCTTTCCTATCCTGTCACACATTCCTTGCGTGCACTTCTGTAGACTTTCCTTCCAAAATGGCTAAGTCCATGACATTCCTCTTACACGCTTGCATACACTAAACTCCCATGCACCCACTTTCTTCCTATCTCCATGCACCCTTTTGTAGTTGGATTCTCATGCCCTACTTCCATACTTATGAAAGTATGCCTTCTTTCATGCTACACGCGTTGCATTCCCGTGCCTGCCTTCTACTTCCACACCTTGTGCCAGGGTTCATTTTAAGACACCTATAGAAAATTGGAGGTGGAAAATACCTGGTGAATATCCCCGGAACCAGTTTCAGTGAAAGGTGAATTTGACAATTTTCTAAAACTAAATTTTTGCCTATTTTTTCGAGCCAGAGAGACTACAGATTTTTAGACACTAATGCCTCATTGATGCATGCCAACAAGAGTTTGCTGATGTTATGTTGATACACATCAACAAGGGCCATTAACATGTGTCAACCGATAAATGTCATTGACCATGGATTTGTCCTATAAATACCCTCCCGTCAGTCATTTTTACGTTTACACTTTTCGGCTCTTGATTTTTTGGTATATAGGAATCCATCATTCTCAAAGACTCAAGAAAAACTACAATGGCAACTACAAGTGCATCCCAACTGCAAGCTCAAGACAAAAATCAAGAGGAAAATCTACTCCTATCCACGGCCAAGATCATCTGCAGGAATCCTTTGTGCCCCCACATCCAAACTGTTTTACAGATGACTTCTGAATACAAATATTTGATCGATGCATGTGAGTTTAGTGGGCTTGTTAAGATGCCCCATTTCGAAACAAACCTAGATATTTTGAACTACCTTCTCTTGTCTTACAATACAAAGGACTATTTGTTTTATGTTACTATGAATGATGGCCGATTGTTTCAATTCGGTACCAAGGTAAATGACATCTATTGGTTTATGGGCCTTCCATTCAGAAATTTACCCTTTGTTATAACGAAGGCAACACTCATCAAAGACGATAAGAAATATCTCGAATCAACATTCAATTTCCATGTTGATTGTAAGTATAATTCATTTTCATTCATCATTTTTTATTAAGTTTTTTATTATGATACAATTTAATGTTATACTAATTCCCACTGTTTTTTGGCATTTGCAGCTCATGTCAATAAATCCAGGTGTGGTGTGGATACACAAGCAATTGCACACCACTTTCTTTCTGCAATGAATTCCTTTTTTCAATCTAGAATAGTTTTGCAGGGTGGGAAAACATATATACCAAACTGGGCCATTACATACATTGTTGCAACTATCGCAAAACAAAAATTTGATTGGTGTACCTTTTTATAAAAAAAATAAGAACTGACATAACAAATGCAAAGCTTTCAGAAAAATATATCATTTACTCCACAAACTATCTCCTTGGCCTTTATTATAAGGCTCTTTTAAATTTAAAATACAAACCAATTCCCACTTGCACTGACAAGGTGTTGATGAAGTTGTCAATTCCATTTGAAGAGCAATAGGTATAAACTATTAAGTTTGTATTTCAAAATTACACTGTGCACAGGTATTAACAATTTACTGTTTGCAAAGAAGATTTGTGGAAGCCCTTCCCCGAAAAAAGGCGTTATCAAGAGGAAGAGGCCAACAACACGCTGAGGCTTCAGAAGATTCCCAATCTGAAATGGAAGCTCACTCCTCTCCAAACCCCCAATAATTTGAATTCATTAAATGCCAGAGAAGTAATACCTTTTCATGTATTATTTACAAATTCCAAATTTGTATTTTCATTTTCCATTTTAAATTTTACCCAATTGAATTGACATACAAGTCAATGTTGATGACATTGCAGGGACTTTGGACCATATGCATCTTTCAAAAACTCAACCATCTTCCCCAACTCACTCAGTACAGTCACATGCATTTGTATCTTCTCAACAACCACCAATTACTACTCGAACATGACCACCCTTAGCACCGTGACAAGCTACCCCTCAAGTTAAACAACAAGGTACAAGTTTTGAATACTAATTCATTTAATTTCATAGTTTTTGCATTGTATTCTAGTTTTTCATATGTTTTTTCTTGAACTTTTCAGCACATTACAGTCCTCCTTCTGTTCAAACAGTGGCAACGACCCCCCTCAACCAATAATATTTAAAATGCCAACCAGAGGAACAGGAAAAAAGAACATTGGTAAACGCATGCCAATTGCTCTGGCCCCTAGCGAGACACTAAACATTACCTCCTCCTTTCAAATTCCAACCCTCTCACTTGGTGGCTTGCCCAGTGCAACGAGCATATCAGTTTTGAATAATATAAATTTAGATGAAGACTACTTGGGCATTGATAGCAATGACCCAAATGGTTTTTTCAATACATGTGAGATGATTCAAGGCCAGCAGGTATACTTCAATTTCAACATACTTTACCATATTGAATTACATTTCACTTTAGATTTATTTGTCTGAATCTTGATTAATTTTATCACAAACAGGATCAGGCCACCCAAAGGCATAAACAA
This sequence comes from Taxus chinensis, assembly GCA_019776745.2. Taxonomy (NCBI): domain Eukaryota; kingdom Viridiplantae; phylum Streptophyta; class Pinopsida; order Cupressales; family Taxaceae; genus Taxus; species Taxus chinensis. The sequence goes on from CM034151.1 coordinate 296,065,018, forward strand.
GTAGTAGTTGATCTAGTTGAAAGCCCCCATACCTCTCCAGTGAGATCATCTTCATCAGATACAAATGGTGAACAGTTGCTACCTTTTCCTTTAGAGAACTTAATTGGTTATGATCGTCAATCCCATGTCAGTGAGTTTATTCTACCTCATATCAGTCAGCTCATAGAATGGGAGAGAAGGGTTAAAGTACTTATCAATGAGATTATTAGTCGTTATGAAAATTATTGGCAAAGGGATAGGATATACGTTGCAGTCTAGAATCAACCTGTGAAGATGGATTCCTTACTTACCCAAGTAAGAAGTGGGACTGTCACGTATAACAACAACTATAAAGATGACATTTTGGATAAGACATTAAACAAATTGGAAAATATTAGTGTCAAGGCCTAGACATATTTTAACAAATGGTCTAAGGACAAGGATTTGGTAGCAGTTGCAAATGCTGAGAGAGATAGAGCAGTCATAAGTATTATCACTTTCAAACAATAATTTTTGTTAATTTAAAGTTTTCTTATTTTAGTAATATGTTGAATTGACATTTTTTTTTGTGCAGTTGAAATATGAAAATTTGAAGAGTTAAGCAAAGGTTTTCCAAGTTCACTTGGAAATAGTGAAGAACAGTTTATCTGTGGTGAAAATTTTGAAGGAAAATATTGTTTGGTTAACAAACAAAACAATAAACTGAAGCAGATAATTAAAGAGCACGGCTTCGACCCTAAAATATTATTCAAAGATAAGGCAGCAGTTGATCCAAAAATTTTGTCCCATGGAGATGCGACAAAGCAAGAACAAAGAATTTTAAAAAATCTAGACATTGCTACGGAAGATCTTATAAGTTATGGGGTTATTTCTGCCATTGGGGAAAGGGGTACAGCCACAGGCCAAGAAACCATTGGGGAAAGGAACACAAGAGTTGAAATGGATACATAAAAAGAGGGTTGAAACTTTTTATTATTGAGTGTGGAAACTTTAAATATTGAGTCTATATTTGAAAATTTGAAACATTGAATGTTGTGGTCATTGCATTTGAAATTTATTATCTGGATTTGATAGCCTTTGAAAATTTGAAATACTATATAATCTTTAATTTTATGACTTCCTATATATTATGTATAGAATTTCTAGATTGTATATGGAGTTTATGTTTTTTGGTTTACTTGTAATGATGATTGCATTAGATAGGGATGATGAAGTATGTTTCTTGGTTACTTGGATTATCATGAATTGCATGTGGATGTAGATTTAGCTTCAAGCACGATAATTCTTCTTCTCTAGACATTTAAACTTGTTTTAAGATAATTCTTCTTCTCTATACTTGTAATGATATGATCATGATGACATTAGAATGGATATAGATGATAAATAAATGGAAAGTGTTAAAATAGATATAGATGACATTAGAATGGATATACTTGTAATGATATGATCATGAATTGTTTTAAAAAAATGGAATGTGTTAGGACAGAGACATTTATTTAAATTTAAAATAGATAAATAATTGTTTTAATAATAATTGTAGTGTCAGGATTATGATAATGATATGATATATATGGATGATGATGAATTTTATGTGGACGTAGATTTAGCTTCTAGCACAATCGTGGATGATGAATTGTATAATGGATCGTGATTATGAATTGTATAATATGGAAATATCTTCCTCTGTAAAATTCAATTGTGTCATTTTATCCCACAAAGTTTAAAAAATATATCAAAGTATTTTGCAAATATAAAAAATAAATTAAACATAATTGTAAGAAATCAAGAAAGATGATGATATGATAGGGTTCAACTTACCTCTAGTGTTTTAGATGGCAATGAAATCATCATTGGTAATGTGCTAGATCTTTGTTTTAAGAAAACTCAACATGAGAAATGGATTAGTAGATAGATTGGTGAGTTGCCTAACATTGTCAGTCTTGAGAAGTACCAACTTCCTCGGATGGATGTTAACCCATGTTTTCAAAAAAAATAAAAAAATTGTATTTAAATAAATGTTAATATGTATACCTGTAACATATTTAATGATAACAAGAGTTGAAAAAAAATTAAAGTGACAAACAATAAGATTAAGATGAAGAAGATTCCTATTTAAAGTTGAAACAATCCATTATCAATAGCTTCTTCAAACTCGATGTTCTCTTCTGTAGAGTGTGACGATGCGCCAATTCTACTCTCAACGTTGGGAACAATTGTACTTGTAGCTGTATTATTCACACCTCTTCTTTTGTAAATGGAATTCCAATGCACAATTTCTCTTTCGAAAGGAAAGGTTTCCATGGAATATCGAGATACAAAACACCTCATGCAACTTTCCGGATTTTTTATCCAACCTATTTCTCAATTTTGATTTTATAAATGATAATGCACTGAAAACCCTTTCGTCCTCCACAGACCCCAAAATCATTGTTTGGCATAACTCATATAATCTGAAATATTCACTGATATCTTCTTGTAAGATAGAACTTTGATATATTCCTTGCTACAACCTTGTAATAGCACCACTTTTAGAAGGTTCGTCTAAATTTTTATATTGGTTCCTCATTGTTGTTGCAAAATTTGTTGATTGAAATTTTAATAAATCAGCATTCAATATACCTTTGATTTCCATACCCTTGAACTCTGAAGTCTTTGTGAAATGTTACATTATTGTACCCATGGATTTATGGAAATGCTTTCTTACAAAGTCAACACGACCACCTTCAGTATTCTAAAAATTATGATTCATCACACCCATGGCTTCAAGAATTTTATCTTTGGAGAAACGTTCTCTAATTTCTGATGATAAGGATTTTGAAATTTTTTTAAGCTTTATTCTTATTTCAACTATAACAGACTCAAAGAGATTACATGTCACAGGAAAATCTTCTCGTTCCGATCCTGTAATATCTTGACGTTTTTGCAAAATGTGTAGTGGTATGTCCCTCCCATTAACAGTGATGCAGCGGTGATCGTGGATATTAAATCTTAAATAGTTATTGGGATTTTTAAGATCTAATAAAGCTTTCCAATTCTCAAAAATAGGTGTATCAAAACTATCTTGGGAATAGTACAAGATATCAAGACTTTGACATACCATTTTTCTCATCCATATAAAATCCACAATATAGATTAATCTCCCCTGTGCATGCTTCATCAATGTATTGATCTCCTTCAACATTGGAAGAATACCAACTAATGTAAGCAATGTCTCCAAATCAGTTAAACAGAACAATAAGTCCCTCGCCCTATCAACTTCATGACGATATTTGTGCATGAAACCAACCAACGAAGGATACTCCTCACAAAATCTGCATGCAGGTTCATACAAAGAGATCCATCTAGTCTCAACATCTTTTAGAAGTTTTTTTCCATTTGTAATTCCAATTACAAATTTTTGGAACTCAATAAATCGCTTTAGGCTGCTTTCCATATAGGCATGAATTTCTCTTATAAGGTCTTTTAATTTAGCAACATTTTCATGGTTACTTACCATTTTATATGCTAAATTCATTTTGTGAGCCATACAATGAATTGGTAGCATATATGGGGCCACTATTGTTTGTAATCTAACACACGGCCCTGTTCGGTGACCCTACATGACAGATGCACCATCTGCTCTTACGCATACCAACTTCGTTGCAATTTCATAATCATTCATTCCTACAATATCTTTCAAATGAGAAACAACTATTTTATGTATATTTTCGGCATTATAGTTTTCAACCATTTTCATAGCAATCAACATATGAGGTGTCCTTATATGATTTTCTAAAGTATAGACATGGATACATACCCATGTAGTGTTGTCAACTGATGTCACTTCATCAATTGAAAGAGAGATAAACTTTGATTTTTTTACATTCTCTTTCAAATCTTCCTTCTCTATCATCAAAAGGCATTTTGCCATTTCCCATCCACTACTTTCAGACCAATGAGACTGAGGTACTTTCAACATTCCATTATATTGATACAAAACTTTGAAATCAAGGAAATCTGAAATCGGTCTTCCTTTCTTTAGTATGTGAAATAAAGTAGAGAATTGTATGAGTTTTATATGTAGATTTATTTGATTCATCTTACCAATTTGCAATGTGATCGTTCCTCCCTTTTCCACAAGATGTCTACGTTTTTTCTACTCTACCTCATAATCCACTGCGTATCTAACATGCATGCATTCTTTTTCAGTTTTCCACCTGTGTGGTTTGATTTTCTAGCCATCCGCCCCCGTTACAGTCAAATATTGTTTTTCACAATGTTTTTCTATAGTGTCCAGCCTCATTTGCATTTTTTGTTGCTTTCCCAATTTCCACGTATATATTGTACATGTACATTCAGATGGGATCTCTTCAGAATTAGATGATTGTACAGGTTCGATAAATGGAAATTTAGCTTCCCAATCAAACTTGAATGACCTACCAATGGTCCACATATTCTTGTTCGTTTTCAATGTTTTACTTTTTTGAGTAGAATTTTGAGCAATATCACAATCACCTAGTTTCCTCTTTCGTGAACCAGAATTTGAATTTGATTTCTGTGTTCCATTTTGCTAAGTATTTGTATGTGTGATATCTTGATGCACTTTTGGTTGTACCCCAACAGGAAGAATATCTTCAAGATCTGGCATATTATTGTAGGTGTTATTTGTTTGATACTGTGTAGAATGCATGTCCACCTCAATAATACCTTCCACATAGTTAATATTTTGATTCTTTCTGGTGGCATCTATATGGTTATTGGTATTTTCAATATCTATATCAACAGAGTTTCTAAAATACTTGAATAGTGATTTATGAGATTTCTTAGTTAATTTTAGGGTCTTCACATTCTTAGGACTAGCACCTTCCATTATTCTAGACAGAGTCATGCGTTAGCAAAAGAACCAAGTAGCGACTCAGTGAATCAGAGTCAAAATTATTATCAATCATCAAATTTCCATGTCATGCATCAACAACGTGTCAACTATCTCTATCACACATCACCAAGGCATCAACTGGCTCTGTCACGTGTCAACTCTGTCCCTGTCACGCGTCAACTGCTTATGCCCTTCTCAAGCATCAACTCTCTCTGTCACACGTCAACAAGGCATCACTATCTCTTTCACGTGTCAACTGCTTACCCCCTTATCGCGCATCTATAATATCTCCTTGTCATGCATCTGTAATACCTCTTTATCACGCGTCAACTATATCCTTTTCACGCGTCAACAACTAATTCTAACAGGCTAACAGCAATCTTTGATGCTTAAGAGTATGCGAGTTCAAACTTCACGGTATTGGTAATTTTGTAAGCTACTTATGGTAGTACTATAGTATACTACCTAACGAATCACCTTGGTTTTTATAGGAGATGTTTTCAAATGAAGGTGAAGCCGACCCCAAATAAAATATACTATGAATTTTAGGCAAACAGGACACCAACCCGCTCCGAAAAAATCACCTTTTCAAATTTTCCTAAAATGAAATTTTCACCATATTACGAATATTCGCCACTAAAATTATCCCTGACGTCAGGCTGACACGTGGTTGTTTCCACTAGCACCTTTATACTTAGTCTTTTTTAAGGCCCACCCTATCTACCTTTTTTACTTTAAGCCATTGACTATGCCCCTTTTTAGGCCTGGGACACGTGGGGCTCTAGCGCTTGTTTTAGTTTGCCCTTTTGGATTCAATCTTTGGAGGTGCATCATTTCGACACTTGGCAGCGTCCGTTGTCTCCTCCATACTTAGTCATTTTTGGGGCTCGTTCTAAACCATTTGCAGAGTCCAAAGACTTTGATTTTTTTATTTCTTTTCCTTTGAGCCTCCGATTCCTTCCTTCCCCAACTGTGCTCCTTCATTTTAGAACCTGCCTGCTACCTGTTCGCTGAATTTGAAGCATGGGTTCGTTCGACGGATCCATTTCTTAAACTTCTTCTTACACGTGGTCGTTTGATCTTTCACAGGACCTTCCACTCCATTGTAGAGTCCCTCTATTGCCTGATTATAGGATTTGAATGTGATTTCTCTAAATTCTTATGTGTGGGGTCGTGGCTGACCAATTTTACCTGGGGGGAAAATTTGAGATAACAATTTGGTGACTTGCAGGGGCATCTACATACTAGATGAAGAGATCAGTTGCTTTATTATATCCATTGGGCACAGAGTCATGAATGATGGCCTGATACTAATCCTGCCTCTGATCCACGAGCCCGACCATTTGGACTCTCAATATTCATAAGAAATCTTGAAACAAGGTTTCTGAGAGTATAAAAAAAATTTGACCCGGGGCTTTCATCTGTCCCTGAATGGACTGTTTCGAAGAAGGCTTTAGTTGCTCTGTATTTCTTTTATTTTTAAATTTGCAATTGTTACAGGAAAATATGGGTCTTCGCTATGAATACTGAAAAGGATAACACGTTCACTTGGAGGCACGTTGAACTATGTAATGATGCAACCTGGAGCAACAAAGAACCTATGCCACAGTACTTAGGGAAACAAAAACTACACTACAACAAAACAACGTGCATATGCACTTAAGGAATTAAAATCCTATGCTAATATTTATAGAGGTGGAAACTTCCCAATCAGTAGCAATGTTTGAGATGGATCCCGTTCACTGGGATCTGTAATTCTTCACCATCCAATTTAGCCAGCTGGAAGGCATTGATACTCTTGCACTCTGTGATCATGTAAGGGCCACTACAGATGGCATCAAATTTGGAGTGTTTTCCTGGCTTTTCTCGATCTACATCCCACTTTAGAACTAATTTCCCTTCTTGAAAGGTCCTCGTTCTTTCCTTCTTGTCAAAACTCTTTTTTATCAATGCTTGATCCTTTTCCATGACTTGCATTGCATGCTCTCTTGCCTCCCCTACTTCCATCAACTCTGTATACCTGATTGCCATGGGTTAAAACTTGGCTAGCTCTAACTATTTCATGAGTTTCAAAGTGAGAAACTCCAATGATATGGGTAATACTACTTCCTTTCCATATACAAGCTTGTATGGGGAGCTACATCTGGATCTTTTCGATGTGATCCTATCAGCCCATAGAGCTTATTTGAGCTTTGTATGCCAAGTCCTATGATTTTCATCAATATTCCTTCTAATAATCCTTAATAGGTTCTTATTTGTGGACTCTGCTTGGCCATTACATTGAGGGTAATAATTTGATGAAATGTTGCGATACACACCATTCTTAACTATCCATTCAATGATCCTTGTACTAATAAATGCCATTGAATTATCTGATATAATAGTGGTAGGGAATCCAAACCTGGTGGTTATTCCTTCATAAAAATCCAAGATTTTGGATTCATTTGCTTCTTTTAGTGCCACTGCTTCAGTCCACTTGGTGAAATAGTCTATTGCAGTAAGTATAGACTCGTGGCCTTAGCATGAATTTGGGTTAATCACCCCAATGAAGTCTAGTCCCCATTGCATGAATGGGTGATCCACTAAAATGGGATGAAGGGGCAGGGCTACTAGGTTCTCCTTTCCTGTGAAGAATGCACATTTGTTACACTTCTTGACCCATGAGTAGAAGTACCTAAACACTGTAGACCATTAATAACCAGCTTTCATGATCTTGAGAGCTGTTACTCAAGGGGCAAAGTGACCTCCTACTTCTCCATCATCAAATTCATGCAACACTCTCTCAATATGGCATGTCCCAATGCACCTTAATAGAACACTATTGATATCTTTCTTAAACAAGACACCACCAACAAGCACATATGGGATGGTTTATAGTCTGAAGTATCTTCTCTTTACTTTATTCCATTCTAGAGGGCAAAAACCCATTTGAAGGTAATGCACCAAGGCTTGGGTCCAACATGGAGTAGGTGCATCATGAGCTGGTTGTTATTGATCATTCTGTAGAAATAGGATAGCCTCCTTTTCACCCACTAACTCATTTTGATGCTTGGAGGTGAGATGTTCACACAATCCCTTACCTTTAACCAGTTTGGTCACCTTGATCTAAATGTCATATTCCATTACCCAGATGATCTAGCCTAGTCTCTTCTCATTCAAATCCTTATTTAAAAGGAAGTCCCGGACACTAGCATGAGATACTAGCAGTTGAATCTTGTTATTTGAGACCAAGTGCCCAAACTTCTTTAAGCTTCTAATAATAGCAAGTACCTGTTTTTCAATGAATGAGTATTTTACTTCGTATTACTCCAAGCTCTGACTAAATAAAGCTATGAGTTTCTTTGAACCTTCATTGTTGGGCTGGACCAAGATGGTTGAGATGGTGTCTAACCCTCGAAAAGCATATAGTATGAAGTATTTTGAGAAGTCTTGGTTAACAAGAGTTAGAACCTGTGATATTGCGAGCTTGATGGCCTCAAAAATCTCTTTCCCTTTTGTTGTCCATTTAAATGCAAGACTCTTCTTTAACATCATTGTTAAAGGATTTACAAGAGTACCAAATTTAGGTATAAACCTGTGAACAAATTTTATTCTCCCCAAGAATCTTTAGAGAGACTTTTTATGTTGTGGTAATGGAAGTGTCTGGATGGATTCAACCCTTTCAGGATCAATTATCATTCCCTCTCTTGAGACAATGTGCCCCAACAATTTCCCTTCATGAGCCAAGAACACACACTTGGGATTTAATGACACCCCAAACCTTCTACATCTCTAAAATACTTGTCTAAGGTGAAAGAGATGGTCTGCAACATTCTTTGAAAAGACAGTGATATCATCTAGGTACACCAGGACTATGTTATTAATTAAGCCTTTGAATTTCATTTCCATATCTCGCTGAAATGTTGCTCCGGCATTTGATAGTCCAAATGACATTTTCTTATAAGCATATGTACCCCATTTGGTGGTAATGGTTGTCTTGAATTGATCTTCTTCTTTCACCATTATCTGGATATAGCATGAATACCCATATAACAATGAGAACCTCTCAGAACCAGCTACAACTTGTAAGATATGCTCCATTGATGGAAGTGGGTAGTGATCCTTAAGTGATGCTCTGTTTAGATCAAGAAATTCCACACACAACCCGATTTCTCCATTTATCTTTCTCACAGGCACCAAGTTAGCAACCCAACTCGAATGCTTGATAGGAAAAATGATATTGGCCTTAATTAGCTTGTTTAATTCTTTTCTCATGAGAGGCTCAGTGTGGGGATTTATTGGCCTTTGCTTCTGTTTGAAAGGCTTAGCTCCTGGATCCAACTTGATGGTGTGATGTGCCAGCTTTGGGTTGAAACCTCTTAAATCTTTATAAGTCCAGGAAAAGACATATGGGAACTCTTGACAGAGTTGAACAAATTTAGATTTTTCTTATTGAGTGCTTACCCTACCAATCTGCAATGTTTTGCCTTCTTCTATAAACATAGGTTCTGAATCTTCACCCTTTACCTAAATATTTGCCTTCTCTTTACAAAATTGGTCATTTGGGTTAAATATTGGTTCCAAAGTGACAAGACCCTTTGGTAGTTTGTTGGTTCTCAGCTATACCACTTGATCACCATACTGCTGCTCCAATCTGTCTTGATTCCTGGAGGAGAACTCATCTTCCTCTTGTAGAAAGTTGAAAAATTGTTGATCACTTTCAAAGACTTACCAACTTATGTTATTGTCTAGGACAGCTGACCTTACAACCAACTTGATATGGGGATGATGTTTATCACTCTTGATATTCTCCACAACATCAAACGTTGCCCCAATTACTGTTAATCTGCCTGTTGCTTCATTCTTCTTCCTTGGGATGGAGTTAATGTTGAATGCCTCAAAATCTTCAATGAGGTCCCATACCCAATTCTTGTAACTTTTTAATAGGTCATTCTTGGCAGCATTTTGTCCTTAGACCTGATTAGCAACTAGTTCATTGTCACCAAACACCTGCAATTTCTTGATTCCACATTTCCTTGCCCAATGCAGTCCATGGACCAAAGCCTCATACTCTATTGTGTTATTTGAATAATAAATTTGGAAATGGAAGTCTGTGTAGTATTTCATACCTTTAGGCATGACAATCATATCTCCTCCTCCCGCTCCTTGCCTACTTCTTGAGCCATCAAAGAATAACTGTCATACCTCATTGTCATCTTTGTGGTCTGGCTTAATGATGCCAAGGAGAGGCTGATTTTCCTCATGCAAATAGTAGAATCCTAACTCGGACTCCTCCATCTCTTTATAGGGGTCAAAATCATGTCTCTTGTTCACCCATTCGTCGAGAGTCAAGTTTGGGATACACCCCACCTTGGTATCTGTCTTACAAGTGCTTGGGAGGTCCTCCAATTCAAAGGTTGAACAATTTACATTGATTGGGTTGGGTACATAAGACTCAATATGGTAATCTGTAATGGGCTCAGATCTGATTGTGGCATTAGCCCCATACCTTGTTCTAAAAAGCATGTGCGACCAATTAGTAGACAAATATCTTCAAATATTAGCAGTGAAGTCTCTTGACAAACATAATGCAAAATGGGGTGGCAAGTCTATGACTGATATATTTTGCAATATAGTCACATTGGGGCAGGCATGCAGCATGAGGCTCAAATCTTTGATGACTCCAATAGTTGTCATTATTGTACCATCCAATTGCACTACCCCTCTAGATATAAATTCTTATTGGAGACCCAATTGATTAGCTATTTGTTTTGGCATTACAAAACTACTTTCCCCCGAGTCAATCATGCAATTATGTACCAATTTTTCCCCAATGATCAATGAAACATAGAATGGAGGAGGCCTCAGGTTCTTACCTTGTTTTCCCCCATGGTTTCCTTTAGGTTGAGTTACATTGGTAAGTACTTTCTCTTGCTGGCTAGGGGGCCTATTTGAGCTTGACCAATTGGCCATAGTAGTCTACAACAGATCTCTCTTCCCTGGAATGGCAAGTGACTCCCACATTGAAATGTTCACATTTGTCTTATTCATTTGTTTAATGATATTTAACGAGTTATCTTTCTGTTACCCCTTCCCTAGTACATTTTTTTCTTACACATGGGTTGTCACAACTGGTACCTGAGTGGATTTGGCAGGTGGCTTGGACTGACTCTGCATATTGGGAGTTACATTTTGAGTGCCAATACCTTGTGGAGTAATTGAGGGTTGAGGATTACTTGATTTTGGTGATTATCCTTCTCAAATATTTCTCTTTTTGGACCGTGTATTAGCAACTACGCTTTGATAAGGGGCCTGATTCATTCCACATAAGTCTTCAGCTTGCCAATTCATAAGCATAGTTTCACTTGGAGGTGCCTCTTGCTGAGCTCCTTGCTGCTATTTTTCTTCTTGGCTAGACTCTTATGACACACCAATGGTTTGTACCATCAAGGTCTGGTTTAGTGCACCATTAAAGCACATAGACTAGTTGTGAGGGTAATTGCATGGGAAACAACAATCATATTCGTGTGCCATGTTGTTTTGTGTTGGGACCAATGCCCTTGATGTTGAAGCTGTGTTTGGATCATATGACCTGAAAGGTCTAGCAGCTTGAGGTTGTCCTTGGTTTTGGTTTTGATTTGCAGCTTGAGATGGTTTCCTATTTTACTGATATGGGGGTCTAGCCTGATACTGAGCTTAAGGTTGATATGGCCTAGAACTCTGAGCTTGAGGCTGATATGGCCTAGAACTCTGATCTTGTTGCCTCTTGATATTTACTAACTCATTCCCTAGGTTCTGCAGCTATTTCATAACTTCTTGAAGCTCTTTTGAGGTGCTAGAGGATGAGGTGGAGGCTTCAACTGAACTCTGATTCTTAGGAGTAGGTATAGGAGCTAGTGTGGGTGTCTGGCTAGTGCTTGAATCTCCTAATCCTGGGTATAGAAGCATGGGAGGCCTAGAAGCAAGCTTGCCAGCTTCAATTAGATAATTTTCAGCTCTTATGGAAATGTCATAGGTTGCAAGTAAGGCTGTTCCTCCCATTGATTGAATCATTAAAGCAATAGTAGAATTTAGAGCTCTAAAAAAGTATAAGAAGGCACCTTCATCTTTGGGCCTTGCAGCTATTGGAATCCTGTCCCATGTCCTTTGAAATCTGAGGTTGAAATCTGTCAACTGCTCGTTAGGACCTCTCTTGATTGTTGTCAGTTGTTCCAACAAGGACAGGTTGTCTCCTTTTTCTCCAAATTGGTCATGAAGAGCTCTGCACAGATGGTCCCAAGTTTGAATAGAGCCTGATGTTAGACTCCTGAACCATTTTGAAGCTTTACCCTTGAGTGAACAGGATATCAACTTGACTACAATTTCTATCTCATTGATCTCATGGATTACACAAACATTTGCAATGTCTTGAACGTGGTCACCTGGAGAAGTCTGGTTCTCTCCAGTGAAATATGGGATGCTTTTTAAAGCTGCCACTGGGACTGGATTTTGTGCATTAAGGGCAAGTGGGCTATTTCTAGTGAAATTGACATAAGGATTTGGCTGTGCCATTATGATTGGCCTGATCACTTTTCTTGATTGAAAGAATGACCTACCAAGAGGAGGTGTTGACAAGGTTCTTTTTGGTGGAGATGGAGACCTCTGGGCTCTTCTCACCCTTCTCCTTTTTTCTGTAGTTAAGTGCAGATAGACAAATTGTCCCTCTTTCCTGGTTCTTGACCTTGTTTCTATTCTTATCATGAACTTGGCAAGCTTGGATTACTAAAACTAATGGATTTTGTCCCTTTTGGAGTCACCAGATGTGCAGTTTCAGAGCTTCTTAAAAGCTAGAACTTGCAACAAGTGCACATAAATCTTGCTACGATAAAAAATGAAGACCTTTAGTCCCACCGGACGTACTAAAACTCTTAGTGCAGAATCATAGCACCCCTAAATGCCTGCAACTAGATGGGTTGAGACTCTCAGTGTGATTACACAACATGGAGCATCTCTCAAAGTGCGGGACCTTGTGAGTTGAGAGAGCTCTCCAGATTAAGGTCGGTTCCTATTCCTCTATTCATGTGCATACAAATATATTACAGAGGATCTATCCTAAATATACTCTATTTTACCAAGGATACAGGGTCAAGGAGATGCAAGAAAATAAACTAGGCCAACAAGGTGATGCACCAAAGGAATGTTAGAACCTCATTTTGTAGTTTAACACAGACTAAGAAATGCAATACAAACACTATGCACAGATGACCAAATTGCAATAATACATCAGAGAGACAACAACAAATGAATGAGAGGGTCAAGAAACATCCATAGACATATATATTATTGCTCAGGAGTTGATACAGTATATTCCAGTGGCTAAGAAGAAAAACTTGCATTACAACCCGAAGGAGAGGTTAGAAAAAGCTCCACAAATCCTTCTATGAACAACAAAAGAGGGGAGGGGGCAAAACAAAAACATCTAACCTTTTACAATGAGCCTCAATACTTCCTTTATAGATTCAGCACAGAGGGAAGAAAGAGAGAGAGAGAGGCAGGAAAACTAGTTTGAAGCTCAGCCACTGGCCATCAATGCCTCCTGCAAATCCACCCCAAATCTATCATTTCTACATCAATTACTTGTTCGGTGCCTCAAAGGAGGAGGAACGACAAACCAAATCAAATCTGATCTGGATGTTGGGGCAAATAGATCCTGTATTAATGGCACAAATATGTTTCTTCATTTTTTCCCCACCTAACCTCTCAAAAATTAAATTTTTAGATCTCCATGGCATAGATGAGGCCAAGATATTTCCAACGGTGCCAAATTTTTCAGATTTCGAGCACTGAGTCAAAATATATGCTCATTTGAAATTTGAATTAGGTCCATACAGAAATGGCGGAAACCAGTTGTCAAAATGAGTCTTTGGAAATTGCTCACATGGAGGGTTGGCGCATGTCTAGGCACTACTTTTGGATTCTTCTTTTGGAGTTGCGTTGGGTTGACATGTGGCTTCTTCTGTGGCTTGCTCAGTTTCCTCATGTTTTGGCCAAGTCCCCTTTTGCTCATCGGGGTCATACATCTAACCGGGGACACGTGGAGGCCTGGTGATTGTTTGAAAACTTTCTCAGGATGTTACCTTTGAAGGGACATTGGGTTGACATGTGGAAGCCTCCACAGACTCTTGGAATTTTCAACGTTCGCTCTTACTTTTTTGGGTCCTGAATACGTGGCAAGCTAGTGCTCATTTGGGAATCACCTTTTGGACCGCACCTTTGAAATTGTGTTGATGCAACACATGGCATCATCTGTTGGTTCTCTATACTTAGTAGATTTTGGGCCCGCTCTGTCCCATTTTTTAACTTGAACTACATGGTGATCATGCGCTCATTTGGGTCTCCACTTTTGGATCTACCTTTGGAGATGCGTCGGGCTGACATGTGGTTACTTCCGTTAGCACCTTTATACTTAGTATTTTTTTAGGCCCACCATGTCTGCCTTTTTGAATTTTAGTTGTTGACTCTGACCCTCTTTGGGCCTGGGACACATGGGGGTCTGGAACTTATTTGAGTCTTCCCTTTTGGATTCAATCTTTGGAGGTGCGTTGTTTGGACACTTGGCAACATCTGATGTCTCCTCCATACTTAGTCATTTTTGGGGCTCATTCTGAACCATTTGCAGAGCCCAAATACTTTGATTTTTTTTGTTTCTTTTCCTTTAAGCCTCTGATTCCTTCCTTCCACGACCATGCTCCTTCATTTTAGAACCTGTGTGCTACCTGTTTGTTGAATTTGAAGCATGGGTTCATTCGACGAAGTCGTTTCTTGAACTCCTTACACTGGGTCATTTGATCTTTCGCAGGTCCTGTCACTCCATTATAGAGTCCTTCTGTTGCCTGATTGTAGGATTTGAATGTGATTTCTCTAGTTTCTTCTGTGTTGGGTCATGGCTGACTAATTTACCTAGGGGAAATCAGGATAACAGTTATGTTATTGTATAAGGATACTTTTTAACAATTTTGTTACATACATAAGAATCTCTCAATTTCTTTGTTGAGATCTTGTACTTAATCAAATTGTAACTATTAGTAACAAGGTAGTCTCTTCACATCTCTTCTAAAGGGAAGAATATAAAAAGAATGCTAAGGTTGTAGGAAGGGGATCGATCCATAGGTAGAGATTTTAATATACATTCCATTTGTAATCTTCATTCTATTGAATAAAATATGAGTTCTGCTAAATTTTTGTAGACATAGGCCTTAGGACAACTAGCACCCAAGGCAGGGCCCACTTGTGGTCTGCTAACCCTCTCTTTTTGTTTGTTATTATAGTTTCTTGCATGATTAGATTAGATTTTCAGTAGTCTATTCTTTATTTATGATTTGTCTTTTACATGCTTTGATGATAGCCATAGTATTCATTTTTAGTCGTAATATAGTTCATTTCAAACAATGTATTTCCTAATTGTAGTGACTATATTTTTTCCCTTTACCTCTCAACACTTGTAATTGTGCATGTACAACACTTGCAATATTGAAAGTTTACATCACTAGGTTTGATAATTAAAGGAGTGTGGATTAATAAACAACATACTAATTATTTCGAGTTAATTTGCACTACCTTTTTGTTTGAGTTTGATGTTTTGTGTAGGAGTTATGATTATACTATTGATTCACATAAATTGAAGCTATTTCTTGCTACACTCAAGGATACAACTTTGAGATGGTTCATGGGATTGGGAAGAAATGTTGTATCCACGTGGGAAAAAATGAAGGAGAAATTCCTTGAGAAGTACTAAGATTATTGTGGACCAAGTAGTAGAAGAGGTAATGAAATCTACATAATGGCACAAAAGGAGGATGAAACATTAGAAGACTATTTGGAAAGATTCATGTTCTTTGATCAGAAGTCAAGACACACCACCGACATGCCACATGACTCCCTCAAATTACTCTTTTTTAAGGGACTTAGTGAGGAGGACATGAATGCTCTGGATTAGACAGGAGCAGGGGACATTTCAAAATCTAATTTTGAAAAACTATGTGAAGCTTACAAAAACTATTCAAGAGCTACTATGAAGAGGGTAAGAAATGTAAGATCAAGAATTGGATTAGTTACCAAAACAATGGGGGACATATCCAAGACAGAGATTGTTAACATGTTCAAAAACATGAAGCGAGATATTTTCAATGATATGGCTAAGCAGTTAGATGTTCTACATGCCAAAAAGAAAAAGGAAGATGCAGAAGGATCACTCACAGAGTACTTCCATGCATGCAGAAGAAAGAAATCAGACTGTAGATGCAGAGAATTGGCTAGCATTGCTCAAGAAAGGGAGGCTTCACCCAATTTCAAGATGTTAGAGACAGAGGATGGGAGAGTTTTCTATGTTTCCCAAAGGAAACCATGACCACCAAGGTAAGGACGTGTGACACAAAACCTTATGCATTCATTTAAAAATTAGTCTAATAATTTATATATGTAGCCCCCACCTTAGGTTAACCCTCAAGGATGGGATCCATATCCTAACCAATATCAACAATAGTGACAACCTCAATTCCAAGGCCAACCACAACAACAATTGCAACAACCTCCTTAATCATGATAATTGTCTTGGAGAGGAGGAAAACACTAGAATAACACACCTACCAATTACCAACAAGCTTATCTGTAGCCTCCTTATTAGCAGTAGTAGCAAGCTCTAATGCCAAATCCCCAAGCAGGATCTCAACTAAAATCTACATAACTACTTCCTCAACTAATGCGTAATCCTAACAATAAAGTTGCTCAGCCAACCTACTCCAATGAACCATCTCAATACCCTACCTATTTGTTGATATCAACAACATCCACCTTCACTAAGGAATAGCACTTTCTCTATCAAGTAGACCCACCATTACTGAAATTATAGAGGAACCACAATTGTTGCATGATGACCCACAGCAAAGCTAGAAGATGTTACACACTAATCCATAGCAACCTACACAAATTTCTAGGAAAGGGCATGGTAATAAGCCACCATTTCCTAAAAGGTTACAATAAAATAAGATTGACCTCAAATCATAATCTGATTCTAATTTTGTCAACTAGTTGAAAGATATATGTGTCAAAATTCCATTAATTCAAGCTATTAATGATGTGCCTATCTACAATAGATTGGTTAAGGACCTATGCATAAAGAAACCGGGAAGGAAAAAGAGAGATCCATCTACTATGCAGGTCATTGGACAATTAGTTTATATTATGCTTGGGAACTTAATTCTACCCAAATACATAGATCCAAACATCCCTTTAGTAAATGTTACAATCAATAGCACAATGATTAAAACACTCTAATTGACTTGGGGGTAACAATAAATGTAATGACAAAACATATCTTGGATGATTTGAAATTAGAAAGATTGACACCAATAACCACAGTCTTGTAGCTTGCAGAAAGATCAACAGTTAAACTTGAAGGATTCTTGGAGGACGTAGTAGTAGTGGTAGACTCTCGGTAATACCCTATTGATTTTATTTTTCTTCATCCAAAAGAAAGTTTGGGGGGATATCATATCATCCTAGGAAGACCATGGTTAGCAACTTTTGATGCATTCATAGGATGTAGATGTGGTAATATGATCATCTCCAATGGAAGTGGCACTAAAAATCTTATACTTTACCCCTTACACAACCATTCAATGAAGAAGACCAAACCATTTGGGTGGAATAATAAGAAGAGGATAAGAGCTTAGTTCAGCAGCTCATGACGTTGGAGAAGTTATTCATAATTGAGGGATAAGAAGAGGATGTTGTTCTTTCTAACATCCTATAGAATAACTATGGTAAGAATGAAGAAGAAGATGGAAAATTGTGATGCATAAGTTTTCCAGAGAATCAAATCTTACCGTAGCAAAGTATTATGAATGTTTTAGGTAAGAAATACATCCTACACCAAATTCTTCCTCATGATTGTATATTGAATTCTATAAATACCAACCTATGATTTATGAATGGTCTTTCTAAAAAAGTGGAGATTGTACCAAGCAAGCCACTCAATGTGAACAAAACACTAAGCATGTAGCTAGAGCAATTGTTAATTGCTCTTCTCAAGAAACACAAGACAACATTTTCATGGGACTATGGAGACATGCATGGAATCCATCCTAAACTATGTACAGATAAGATATACATCAAAGACAACTGCAAGCCAATAAGATAGCCACAAAAAAGAATGAACCCAATAGTAAGGGATATAGTGAAGGAATAATTAAAAAAATTATTGGATGTTGGATTCATATATCCAATTTCAGACAGTCAATGGGTGTCACCCCTTGTCATTGTACCAAAGAAGAATGGTGAATTGTGAATTTTCATGGACTATGGAGAGTTGAATGCAATAACAAAGAAAGATAATTTTTGACTTCCCTTTATTGATCGAGTACTTGAAACTCTTATTGGTAAGAAATATTTTTCTTTTCTTGATGGCTATAGTGGCTACAACCAAATTAAAATTACACCGAAGGACCAGGACAAGACCACATTCACATGCCCAAGGGGAACATTTGCATACTCTATTCTTCCTTTTAGTTATGTAATGCACCTACCACATTTCAGAGAGCAGTTCTTAGCATCTTCTCAGATCTAACTAATGACTACATGGAGGTATAGATGGATTATTTTACAGTCCATGACAATACTTTTGATGAATTAATGAAGAATTTAGATAAAGTTATCAAGAGATGCAATGAGCATAAAATGTCCTTAATCAATGAAAAATGCTACATGATGATGTCTGAAGGAATAGTGTTAGGACACAATCTATCATCTGTTGGAATTCAAGTAGATCCATCAAAAATATATGTGATTATAAATCTACCAACACCCAAGAATCAAAAGGATGTGAGGAGATTCTTAGGTCATGTTGGGTATTACAAAAGATTCATTCAAGATTTCAGTAGAATTGAAGCACCATTGTTTGTTCTACTTGGAAAATATGTTGCCTTTTTGTGGACTGAGAAATGTGAAGCTACATTCCAGACATTGAAACAAATGTTAACTTTTGCACGTGTTAAGACGACTAGATTGGAGTTTGACATTTCACATACACATTGATGCCTCAAACCATGCCATTAGAGCTATTCTAGGATAGAAGGAAAAAATTCTTAATTATGCAATCTATTATGTCAGTAATAACTTGCAACATGCTAAGCTAAACTATATAGTCACTGAGAAAGAGTTTTTGGCAGTTGTATACACCATTAACAAGTTTAGACACTATATCACATTTTATCCATTATTTATCCACACTAACCATGTTGTCATTAAATATCCAATCAACAAACCAGTTGTA
This sequence comes from Taxus chinensis, assembly GCA_019776745.2. NCBI lineage: Eukaryota > Viridiplantae > Streptophyta > Pinopsida > Cupressales > Taxaceae > Taxus > Taxus chinensis. The sequence goes on from CM034151.1 coordinate 296,084,139, forward strand.
AGAAGTTAAATAATTAGATGGTTATTGCTCCTACAAGAATTTGATGTTACAATTGTGGATAATCTTGGTAAAGATAATTTTGCTGCTGACTTTCTCTCAAGAATGGAGAATAATTCTAAAGATCAAGTAGTGGATAACTCTTTCCCGAATGAACACTTATTTTCCATCTCATCTAGAACACCCTAGTATATTTATATAGCTAATTATTTAGTCTCAAGTAAGACACATCCACACTATCTATACTCTGAAAAGAAATATATTGTTGAGAAAAGTGTGTTTTTTTCTTGGATACTTGGTTTACTATTCCATACAGGGCAGGATAATGTTATGAGGAGATGCATAGATGATGAAGAAATATATGACGTCCTCAAAGCCTACCATAGTGAACCATGTGGAGGACACTTTTTTGTAAAAAAAAAACAAAACAAAAAGTGTTGAACACAGGGTATTACTGGCCTACATTACACAATGACCTAGCATTATATGCTAGAAGGTGTGATAAATTCCAAAGAATGGGTAGGCCTATAAAGATAGATGAGATGTCACTACAGCCTCAGCTGCTATTACAACCATTTGAAAAAGGGGGATTGGACTTCATTGGCCCAATAGATCCTAAATCTTAGGAGAAAGAGTACATTTTAGTTTGCACAAACTACCTCACTTGTGGACAGAAGTGAAAGCATTACCAAATCAGAAGAGTGAGAAAGTTGCTAAATTTCTATATGACCACATCTTCACAAGATATGGTGTGCCAAGAGAAATCGTTATAGATCAAGGTATACACTTCACTGCTGAAGTCATCTCTGATTTAGCTAAGGAATATGAAATCATGCACATGAAATCTACACCGTATCACCCCCAATCAAATGTCCAAGTTAAGGTAACAAATAGGAAAATAGAATCCATCTTGACCAAAACCATGGCACTCCATAGAAGGGACTGGTCAAAAATACTTTAATACAACTTGGAAAATAACAACAAGCTTCACACTATTCAAGATTTTATATGGTAAGATTCTTATTCTACCTATTGAATTAAAGCGTAAGACACTAAGGACTACACTTGAATTAAGCATAGATTTGTCTGAAACTCAGAGGAAAAGGATACTCCCACTCAATGAGTTAGATGAAATGAGGAGGCATGTTGTTCATAATATAGAGGTGGTAAAAAAGTAAAGGATCAAATGGCATGATAGGCTCATCGAAATAAGAGAATTCCAGGAAGGAGATTGGGCTCTCTTATTTGACTCCAAGTACAAAGACCATAAGGGAAAACTCAAAACAAGGTGGTTAGGGCCATATGAGATTGAGAAAATATTTCCTAATGGGGTTGTGAAACTAACCACCATAGATCTTGTGAGATTCAAACTATTGGTAAAGGGTCATAGATTGAAGTTGTACAAGAAGCCAATTAATAAAAGCACTTTCATGCAACAATTCAAAGGAGGTAAGAACAATATGGAGATGAGAACAAAAGAATTAAATTCAGAAGTTGAACCTAGTGATTCATCTTCTAAAATTCCTAACGAATGAGATTTTCAGTGGCCTTGGTTTAGCTTGTTGAATACTCCTATAGACACCTAAATTTTGTTTTTGTAATCTTATTACCAAAAGCACACTAATTACTCTCATTCTTACCATTTCCATTATAATTAGTAATTTCCACTAATCAACTAATGTTTCTTACCATTTTGGTCAATTAACAATGCTTTGTTGATTATGTATCCTCTTTCGCATTTAGGATGCCACTTTACGACACATCGTAAGTCAAAATCCTCTTCCAAACAAAAAATTAGTGATGATTAGCTAATTAAGCCTATTTTACTCTTCTTTTGGTCAATATACCCTATTATTGGCTCAAACCCCTCTTCTAACCACTCAAAATCACCCCACTTCTTTCTACAACATCTCAGAAGGCTTCAAAAGATTATCCTAGCCTCTTAATTGACCCTAAGTGGTTGGTTAAGGCTTCTCACATCTTAATCACTTGTTAATTCACTAATTGTAATTAGAAAAGCCTTAATCATGATTAGAAATGCTTAATATAAATTTTGCTTTTAGTCCCACATGCACCAAGATGTAATTTATCCTCAAAGGAAAAACTTAAAAAAGGACTAACCACGTACCTTTAAACTTTACACCATGCTTTGAATTGCATATCATATAAGAAATATGATTAATAGGCAAGCTCAATCCTTGCCTCAAGTCTTCAATGGGGTTATTAGATTAGTATCCAATATGATCTTGTATTCATTGTTAGAGAGACCATCTCACCTTCCTTGGAGTAGCAACAAACTCCCAATTTGATTTCTCCTAGATCTATTTAAGTCTATGTTAGTTAATTTAACATACTAGTAGGCATGCTTTAGCTAGGTCTATATTCATGTTAGTTGTTTCAAGAATTCCATTAAGATTTTATCTTTGATGTAACTATTGTTAGATTTAATAAGCATTAGCTTAATTAGACTATGTGATGTTAGTCTTAGCTTTGTTTGGAACTTTTAGTAGTCTTCAACTCCAAGGAAGAATGAAAGTGATGTGATCAACCCTCTAGGTGATCATCACCACTCAACTAACATAATTCATTTTTTAGAATTTTTTATTTTGTAGGTTTTGGTGTATCTGTTCCAAGGAGTGCATAATCCCTGATAGAAGGAGATGATGCAAATACTAAAACATCAACTTGCAACAGCATGCAATAAAGCTCTGTTTTGCTTTCATGTTGGCAAAACTCATGATTGCATGAAGAAAAATAAGGAAACATATGGATGCAAGTAGTGATCAAGGTGATTGGCACCAAAACGAGTTAATATTCCCTCTCTGAGAATTAATTAATTTCATTAAGGAGCCTTTAACATGCCTCTACGTACACTTACAACACTTTGTACAGCACATGCAACAACATAACATCTCAGCTTGTAACATCATGATGAATCTGCATGTAGCTGAAGGCACAAATTTTGACAAGGCACATGTTACAATCATCAAACGTACTTCTTGAGATAAGGGCACTTAATCCACTTTATTAAAGTAGTGATAGAGTAATTATATAGCGATTAATATTTGTGTCATGTCATCAATAAACTTTATTTGTCATAATTTTTCACCACCTTCCATAATGTGAGTTGTCTCCCATGTCACCCCACTTCGTCACCTCACACGGGTGCATCCTTCAAATCCAATTAATACATGCCATTTCAAGTTGCGTGTAAGTCGGCTACAAACTTTGAAAAAACACCAAGTACTTGAGATATTTACACTCATTCAAATTTTTGCAAAATCAAATCAAACTACAAATATTTCTTACCTCTCAAAGCTAGAAGAAGTTGCAGTAATTCAAAAATGGGTGGTGACCTAATTAGGAATGAGCCTAGAGGTCATTTGCAGCTTTGTAATCAACCACAGATTCTACAGTATTTTTATGACAGTGGTTGGATGGAGTATATCAATAAATTTCAAGGATTAAATGAATCAATGGTAACAACGTTTGCCATCACCTTCAAGGATAGAAAGGCCAAAGTTAAGGGTTTGACAATCAAGATAGATGACAAAATTCTAACTGAAGAAACTGGACTCCTGGTAAAAGGAGAGTTGTATCCTACAAAGGCCAATCTAGATGAAGCTCACAAAGAATTTGGAGACCCAGATGACAACTTCATCAATGACAGACAAGGTACCTTACGCACTTCTTTAAAACCCTTTTGGGCTGATGTTGCAAACTATGTTATAAAGTACTTCACCTATGAGGGTAGGTACTCACGATCAAACACTGTGCATTTTAAATTTCTTAATCATTTTAAAAATGGAAAACATATCAATTTCCCGAACTTCCTACATGAAATCCTAAAGAAAATGAGTAAGGAATATCGAATGGGTAAGTCTGCATTGTCTCATCATTGTCTTGTCACCTTAGTTGTGAAATATGCATTGGCAATGGAACATCCTGCAGTAAAATGGGGATAGTTTTCTAGGGAAAAACACATGAATGATTTGTTGGGGAAGGGAAAGAAAAAGAGGAGAAGCTTAGCTAGTTCTTCTACGGCTACACCTAAAACCTTAACTTCCACCTCCATCCCTATAGAAATCTCTCTCCCTACAAAAACTTCCATACCTATAGAAACTTTTGTTCCTAACAACCCTCCATCTCCTGAAAAGGACCCTAGGCCAATCTCCCCTGATAGAATTATAGTTGTTGAAACTTTGCTAAATATATCTACACCTGAGTCCTCTTCCTCCAAAGGTAAATGGAAGTCATCAAGCAAAACCTCTAAACCATCAAAGAGGTCCCATATGATGTGTACTAAAAAGACCAAAACCTCAAATCCTAGGAGAAACATTCAAATATTTCTGGACATTGATGAAGATGTGTTGAGCAGACATAATATGACACTAAGGAGAGGGCACACAGAAGATTCACGCATGGTAACAAGGCATGTTTAAGGGCTTGAAAGGATAGGGAAGGAAACGCGTGCGAAAGATAGATTGATTCAGGACTTAGCCATTTTCATGGTTACGGGCTATTTTTGGAGATAACATATGGAGCATACAATGGGATGGAGACTTACATGACACGTAAATTCTATTTTGGGAAGAGCATCTATTAAGTTTCATGCATGAGGTTGGGTTAATAATAGGATTACTACTATCAATTAACTGTAAGAGATCTATTATTAGCATACTTGCATGTGTGCATGTTATTGTATAGGCACATGACAATTTTCAACATCCGACCTATTTTGTAAGTGTGTAAGCGGTGAAAGGAAAGTCCCCACCCTTATAAATATGTATTAATTTGTGTGGTTATAGAGACAGTGAGTATGATCTATTGTGGAGTTATGTTTCCAGATCTGATGTGTGCATAAACTTATGATACTACTTATTATAAGAAGCTTATGTATTTACTATGTTTTAATATAATGGAGTGTATTGGGTGAATAAGAGTGTTAAACATGACTGTAAATGACTCTTGCATGGTTGACTTCATTATGTTAATTGCTTAATTCATGATTCTTTTATATCTAAATCTGGAAAATGCCCTGTGGAATATTTATGTTATTTATGGATATGAATACATTACATCTTCATCATGTTCACATCCTATACATTTCATCATGTTCATCATGGTACCTTTTCACACTTTAGGTGAGTGCTCAGCTTAGGTTAGGTGATGTGCTAACACGCCTGGGTTATTCATGGTAAATTCTAGGTTGCATCATTAGTTCTGTTGTCGGGACCTCTTTTTCAATTGTTTTCAAGATAGTTTGCGATGAAGACGTACCTGTTGACCCTAGCAAGTGTTGAGGAGTGGATAAAATATCTAGAAGAAGAGTACACACAGAGGTTTAGCACTAGATTTGAGTTTGATGCATGCATGTGGGTGGAAAAGAATCTATATGACTATTTGTATAAGAGCTTTTTTGCTATTTTTCTGGTAGAACTGTACGAGTGGTTGGTTGCTTATGCATCTAAATGGAATTGGAGGTATCACACACTTGTCTAGACACAGGAATAATTTCAAGCCTTATATGATGCTAATCTGATTTGGACATGCATTGTGGATACTTAGTTTCATGGTTTTTTAAACAGCTATATCCTGGAATACTCAATTTCCACTTATTATTGCATAGAGGTAGTTGAGTTCCAATTTTTACGGTATCCTAGGGGAACTTACTTGCAAGGCATTCCACTGGTGATCAAGAACTTGATGGTAACCCTGAATTCAGAGGAGAATTCAATGGCTAGCTAAACCCCACCATGCGTGGGGGCAGGAGCAGGTTTGGTGAAAGATGGAAGACCTAGTAGTAAAAAGATAGAGAGAAGAAAGGTTACTTAAGTACAATGAGGTATGCGAGAGGGAGATAGAGAAGCTACATGAAATTTCTGAGTGGATGGCATTGAGGAGAGAGATGGCTTGTTAAGGATTTGGAGCTCAAGTAAAAGGCGTGGAGCAAGAGCATTAGGAACTCCCCCATTTGGGTAAGCATGATAGGGAACCCTCCTCAGCCTCGCACAGGAGCGCGCCAGCAGAGATGACCTGGGCTGCAGGCACGCATCTGAATCTACCTGGAAACCTAGCCCTTATGCTTAGTTTTCCAGTACATAGTACATCTAATAGTCAGCAAGCTAATTTGGGCAATAGGGAAGCAAGAGTAAGTCACATAGCAAGTACATCTATGGCAGGGAAAATGTCTTCATTGTTGTTTGGAGGTACCTTTTCAGGTGCATCATTTACACAGAATTTGGGGCTCACTTCTGGGAGTAGTACCACCATGCAAACTTTAGGAGTTTAGTATAGTACTACTATTGGAATACAGGGAATTACATCTTCTGGCCTACTTCCAGCTACATGTGGAGGATCAAGGGGTGTAGGTGGCTCTAGTTCTGGTGGATCTAGTGGTTCTAGAGGTAGAGGCAATATAAGAGGTTTTGGATCAGGTGGGCAGGGTCTGCCCTAACACCAAAATATTTACATGGAGATTTCTCTTTGTCTTATAGAGTATAGGGGCATAGAATATGTTGTTGAACATGTGCACATGTGTGAGATACTGTGGCACACAAAAGGAATCACAAATTCTAAGTGCAAGGCAAGTTAATTTGTAACTACATTACAAGGACACACACATAGTTGGTACAGGAAGATTGACCCTGATCAAACTTGTGTAGATTATGCAACATTCAAAGATGCATTCCTTAAAGAGTTCTATATCCCTGAATTTGAGAAAAAGAGTATAAGAGCGCTCAAAGATATTAAACAAGGCACTACTGAGAGTATCCGGGAGTATGATGTATGTTTTAAAACATTTTTATCTAAGCTTTCTTATGATATTCATGCAAGTCAGTATGCACAATGGTTCATTGGCGATCTGATCACACTTTTTAGAATGCCACTGTCACATAAGACGTAGACCAATCTACGTGAAACACTTGAAGTAGCTTTGCACATTGAGGCAATCGAGAGTATAGAAACTAGAGTCAACCCATTATTGGAAGCATAGATTGCAACTATGACAAAGAAATTGGAGAAACTATTGGCGAATTCATCACATGAGACGTGCACTGGGATTTGGTGTATAGACTTTGAAGTGGAGGGGCACACCAAAGATAGTTGTCCTCGCAGAACAATACGTTCATTGTTGTTAGATTGTGAGATATGTCACCTAAACCATGATGTCAGCCATTTCCCATTATTACAACACACGATAAGGAAGAATGTATGTTATTATTGTAAGATTTTCCGGTCCACGACTCACAATACAGAAGACTGCAGGTTGATTGGTCAGATCCATGATGTTATAGATATTGGAACGTGACAGACTGGAGTATCAGATAACTCTAAGGGTAAAGGTGAGCACTAGGATCAGAATCACAATCAAGTGCACTATGATCGGAACAAGGGGTGCTATGAAGAAGGACATGGTAGAGGTCGAGGATACCATCGTGGATTCAGAGGTCGAGGCTGTGGTGGTGGATGAAATGAATTCCCTCACAGAACATGCTTTGAATGTAGATCACCTAACCACTATAGGCACGAATCTCCTCAGAATATTACATGTTCTTTTTGTGGGATGAATCATAGCTATGAGGAATGTACATATCTATATGATAATCTTAGCAAGAAGCATAAATAGGAGAACAAAATTGTAGGGATGGTTAGGATACAACACGTTGTGGAAAACTAGTGGATGCCAAAGTTGGCACCGGAACCTGATGTATTGCCTATGAAGATCACTATACGCGTTGAAGTTGTGCACACTAGAGAGGAATTATAGCAGAAGCCTACCATCACTAAGGAGGAGGTTTTACATGCAAGGTATCTAGATCCTGTGAACTAGAAAAAGGTTTAGAGACCATGGAAGTACTCATAGACCTTCAAGGGGAAATACAATGTTTAAAGGAGTAGTCATGAAAGATGGAATAGAAGAAGGCAGAAGAGATGGTCCAGTCAAATATTGATGACTTGAAGGAGGTATGCAGAATGTTGCGCGAGGAGAATATTATTCCATTACGAGGGAGTTGGCTAAAGGGAAGCACTCCACACTCGAATACTGAGAATGGGCGTCAGATCCTACATGCAAATCTCCCCCCCCCCCCTATAGCCTAGATTACGACAAGGAGATCACTCTGAATTTTGTTATCGATGGATGGCTCTTAAGTAATATATTGATTGACACATGAACAAAAGTAAATGTGCTTACTTTAGATGCATGGGTACAGATGGGGAGCCCTTCATTGCAACCATCTTCTAATGTATTGTTTATGGCTAATTGAACTAAGGCCACTCCTATTGGAGTTTTAAAAGATGCATCCATTACTATACAATGGGCCAAGATCATTGGGGATTTTGAGGTTTTAGCACTTGCAGAAACAGAAAATTTCCCAGCTCTACTTGGCCACCCTTGGTGTTACGCAAATAATGTTGATCTTTGGTTCAACAAAGGATATATCAATTTTGAGAACAAGGAGGAAAGATTTATTATCCCTTTAACAGATGGGAAATATGTTCCCTATGTTGAGCCTTTCAGTGAGGAATATCTTAATAGGATTTATGTACGCACCATTCGGGACCCAGAAGTTCTCGAGCCATCTAAGGAAGGAATACTTTAGTGGGAAGATGCGCAGTATATTAATGATACTACAAGTATTACTTGTGATAATTAGGCTCGTGCTACTTATGAGATGGTTAGGCGTGAAGTAAGGAGCACATTTGTGTAGAAAATAAAACCCCATTACATCAGGAGGATAGGTAACAACTTTTTACCTCGGTACACTAAAGAAGGAGACCCTACAGTATTCCTGCGCACTATAGAGGATGGTGGATAGACCAATTGGAAAGAAGAAATATATTAACATATACCATGTGTGGGATAGCAGTGTGTTGGTGGGTGGTTCACAGGGATAATCTTGTAGAATGGACTGAAGTCAAGATTTCTCTTACAACTCAGTTTTCTAGGAGCAATGCACCTACTCAAATATGCAATTATCATGGTAATCAACTTGTTCAGTACCATGTTTAATAGTGTGAGAGGCTCTGGACAAAGAGACATGAAGATTTACCACCTTCGTTATGGGTGCACAAACTTTATTCCACTTTACAAGGTTGTGCACGTGCTTGGTATGTATATGTGGAGCTATATAGAGAAACTAGAAATTGGTAGGATTTTATCACAGGTATGATCCAGAATTTTGACTACTTCTCTAATAAACCTCTAGTAGAAGAGACATTAAGGATTATAAAGAATTTAACTATGAGAGACAGTGTAAAGGTGAAAGAACTCATTCAGGATTTATTTGATGAGAATGACTCAGGAGTTTGTTTTGATGAAGAAGTAGAGAAAAATGCCACACTACTTAAGCACACTTGCTTGGAGAAAGAAAAAGGAAAGATGGTCTACATAGTGGATGATGAAGAAGTAGAAAATATGGATATAGATCATTTAGCAGGTATGCGCGAGGTCTTGGATGGTGTGGATAACAACGCACGCACCTATAATGAACCTATGAGGAAAAATAAAGTGAATATTGGTACGGATGTTGAACCTAAAGAGGTAATAATTAGAGATTATTAGTCTGAATCTAAAGTGGCAAAGATAGTGGAGTTGCTCCATGATTTTCAGGAATTATTTCCTAGGGGCTACCATGAATTAAAATGGGTGCATGAGTCATTAGGAGAGATGAAGATAAATCTTAAGGAAGGTGTGCGCCCGGTCAGGAAGAGGCCTTACAGGACGAACCCTAAATTGCACGTAAAAGTTGAAGAAGAAATTGACAAGATGTTGAAGTCTGGCATCATCAAGCCCCTAGAATAATCGCAGTGGGTTAGCCCCATGGTTATTAGTATAAATAAATATGGTCAGATTAGTATTTGTGTGGATTACAGAGAACTGAATGTTACATGTGTGATTGATCCCTTTTCTACACCTTTAAAAGAGGAGATATTAGAAATTGTTGCAGGATGTGAAATCTATTCTTTTACAGATGGATTCTCTAGGTATCATTAGGTCCGGATTGCACAGGAGGATCAAGAAAAAATAACTTTCACCACTGAATGGGGAAGTTTTGCATATATTTTGATGCCCTTTAGTCTGAAAAATGTGCATGTTGTATTTTTATGAATAGTTGTTCAAGCATTCCAGGATTTTATTCACATTTTCTTACAAGTTTACTTGGATGATTGGATGGTGTATGGACTGGTTCAAGATCATTGTGATAATTTTCGCTTAATGTTTGAAAGATGTAAACAGTTAAGCATCTCTTTGAACATCAAGAAGTTCTTGTTTGCTACTCCTTTTGGCACTCTGTTAGGGCATATCATATGCAAGAAAGGTTTGTTTATAAATCCAGCTAAGGTTACAGTTATTAAAGGCCTGCAAGATTCTACCAGTCAGAGTGAGGTGCGTGGATTCTTGGGTCACACTTGGTATTATAGAAAAATTAAAGGATTTGCTAAGGTTTTCGCACCTTTGGAAGAGTTACTAAAAGGAAAAGAGACATTTTATTGGGGAGAACTATGGCAGCGCGCATTTGAGACATTGAATGAGAGACTTACAACAATGCATATTCTATGTTTTCCCTCATGGGACCAACTATTTCATGTACATGTGGACACCTCTGGCATGGCCATTGGTGCGGTGTTAGCTCAGCCTGGAGAAGGTATTATAGATCATCATATCTATTTTGCTAATATAAATTTGACTCTTGCAAAGTAGAATTATAGAACTACTGAGCGCGAAGCCTTGTCAATGATCTATGCACTGCATAAATTTAGACAATACCTTCTAATAACACCATTTGTATTTTACACCGATCACATGGCATTGAAATACTTGGTAAACAAGCCTATTTTACAGGGGCACATATGTCGATGGGTGCTCTTATTCCAATAATTTTATTTCACAGTTGTGGTAAAACTAGGAAAATTTAATTCTAGCCCAGACCAATTATCAAGAATTCAGTCGGGGGAGGACCCACAAACAATTGAAGATACAATGTCAGATGCATAGTTGTATTGGTTACAATGTACGCCTTCATAATTGGAGGATATTGTTAGAATTTGAGGATTCTCATAAATACAGATTTAATCAACTTAACATATTACATAATGTTACAATAAATATTTAAATAAAGATTACATCATAACATAAGGAAATAAAGAAATACTTACAGGAAATAAATAACACATGTGACACAATATTTATAGTGGAAAACCCCAATAGGGTGAAAACTACTTTGAAAATAACCTTTTACTTTAGAGAACTTATTTTACATCCAGGAAGATCACCTCCTCCTTTGAAACCCTATTTACCAAGGGTAAATTCAAATCACTTGATTTTCACACCTTTGATATATTTCCCGAATATATCAAATGAGGACCTAAAGTGCTTTTTATATAAGGTGATCGGGTATGTCTCCCGACCCACCTTTTCAACCTAAAATGGTTGACACATACACCTAAGTTTATCATAGTTAATATTAGAAATATAATCATTTCATGATATTAAATATTTAACCTAAAGTATATACCTAGGTTAGCATATTTAATAATAGAAATATAAATATTTCATATTATTAAATATTAACCTATATATTAGTGATGGACCCATATACATTAAGGGTTGGTCAGACCACTTAATCATTATGTTTCAACACTCCCTCTTACTGTTAAGTGGGATAACATAACATATGCCAATAGATTACCTGATTGTAGTACACTACAAGATTTACAATCCTTAAACCATAAAGGTTTTAGGCTAGCATATCGGTTGAAGGAGTTATAACACCTTCATCATACTCAATTTACCTTTTGGTATTAAAGGATTTGGAATCCCAAAGATCATCCCATGATCAGTGGCTAAGTATGATTTTTTATTTTTACATGTTCTCATAGGTTCTCATAAAAAGTTATTGAACCCAGGCATATAGGAGCCTTTTACAACCAAGGACCTCCTTAACAATATGTGTGTATTGGATGTTTACCAATAAACTCAATAGCACTAAAGAGTTTACTGAAGACCACCTTTGAGATTTTTCTACACTTATTTCTAAAAAAGAAGCCAGGGAGGTATACATGCCTAAAGGTCTTTTTACACTTGCCCGAAGGTATTTTTTTACACTTGCCTGAAGGTCTTTTTACAAAAACTAATTTCTATTAAGAGGTGATATTGTCATGCACACTCCCCCTCAATGGCAACTCCGACAATCCAAGCTTTTCACGAAAGTGACAAAACTTTGCAACACTCATGGACTTTGTGAAAATGTCAGCAACAAGCTCTTTAGTCAACATGAACTTAAGATTTATCTCATCACTTTACACCTTCTCACGGATGAAGCGTATATGTATCTCAATGTTCTTCGTCCTCTGATGTTGAATTGAATTCTTAATCAAGAGTAATACAACTCTGACCACCACATAAAAAAGAAATACTTCATTTAGCTTCCATGTGTATCTCTACCGACAGCCTTTGCAGCCACATCGCTTCTTTACTTCTTCCATTGTACTTCTCTGCCTCGATAGAAGAAATGGAGACTGTTGATTATATTTTATATTCCAAGTAATGGTTCCTACACCAAAAAACTTGAACACATATCTAGTATATTTTATAAGACAACATCAGTATGGTTAGAATCACAAAATCCATATAAGATAGTATTTTCATTCTTATTATAATGCAACCTATAATTGATTGTTCCTTTCAAATATCTAAAAATTCTTTTTATAAGATTTCAATGATCTCTAAAAAAGGTTCATGCATAAACCTTTAAGTAATTCCTACTATATATGAAATATTTGATCTAGTTATAGTTAGATAAATCAAACTATCAACTAATAGCGTATATAAAATAGGATCAACCTTTTTCATATGCATATTTAGGATCAATATTTATTCCAACTTCCAATGAAGTAAAAAATGGTTTATAATAAATCATAAGAAACTTTTTCAATACAATGGTTACATATTGTGTTTTGAAAAATAACAATAGAATAAAATACAGTCATACAAATAACATGATGTGAGAGACCTAACTCATTTATTTCAAAGTATTGCTTCAATTTCTCTTTAATCCTATGAATTAAATCATAATTGTCACCATGCGTAAACAAATCATCAACATATATACATATAATAATAATATGTGAGTCTTATTGCTTGATGAATATATCATTGTTAGAAAAACAATTAACATAACCTAATAGTTTAAAGAAAGAAATAATTTTCACATACCAAGCTCTAAGAGTTTGTTTTAAACCATACGAGGATTTCTCAACTTACAAACATAGTTTTCTTTACCAGTTTTTTCAAATCATTTAGGTTAAAACATGTAAATTTCTTCTTTTAAATCACAATTAAAAAAAGTATTTTTCTTATTCATTTGGTTGATTTCCCACCCAAATTGAGCAGAAATTACAAATAAGGCCCTAACAGTACTCATTTTAGCTACAGGGGAAAATGTCTCAACATAATCAATACCAAGTTTCTGATTGAAACCTCTAGCAACAAGTCTAGCTTTATGTTTGTTAATACTACCATCAACATTATACTTTACTTTGTATATCCACCTAGACCCTATAATACTTCGTGGCTCAAGTTCATATAAGGTAATTAATGCATGGTACATATGATGGCTTTTGGCAATTTTCCTAAGGTTAATATGATTTGAACTTTCTAACATAGATTGAGCCCAATTTAATTTCTTATCTAGGAAGATAAGAGTTTCAAAAATATCTATAGCATCAAAACATCATCATGACCATTTTCTAAATCAGAATCAAAACCATCATTTAGAAGCATTAATGAAGTAACTTCAAAATAAGCAAACAAACATGTAACCTTTTCACTAAATTATATCTATACATTTCATATAAGCTTCGATAATTAACATGTCCTAAACTTTCATGTCATAGTTTTGAATTATTCAAACTCTAAGATATAAAACAAGATGCATAAGAGAAATCATCAAAAATATACAGACCATTTCTTTGAATTCTTTCAGTTATTATACTCTCATTACTATCCTTGATATACCAAGTATCCTTCATGCACCGATTACCTCTTTTGGATGTTCGATATTACCAATGTGTAGAAGGTACTCATCGTTCACATTGCACAAAATCATAGAAAGAGCCTCATGCATTTGTTGCAAGAATGCATTCATGTTATCTACAGTTGTTTGACGATCGGTGGGAGCAACCTCAAATCCAGAAACAATCGTCTAGAGTTTCCTCACCATAAATTTTGTTTTGACCCAAATGTTGTAGTTGGTTTCGTTCAAGATTTAGGTTTTGTCAAGATAGAAATAGTTAGACATCATTGTTTTCTTAAACCTGTAAAACACATCCCATTATAATATAAAATAAACCACAAAGATACATCTTTATCAATAATAAAAACAACTCTTTTAATAGAATCAGATCTAAATTTTATAGATCTAAAGAAACCATTTGATCCTAACTAATATGTCATTATAATGCATACTAATTAACCTTCCATGATCAAAATAATAACCCGTAATATATAAATGGCTCTGCATTATACCCTAAATTTATAAAAAAAATGTTTTCAACCATATATAAGTGAAGAAGAGACCCCTAAGAATGCATAACAACTTCAAATTTCTAGAAAAAAAAAATCAATGTAGACAAAGATCCAACCAACTTAAATTTTTCATCTAAATGACCGTCATAATGGCTTATTTTTTAGTCTGTCGTGACGGTCATTCGACCGTCAATTTTAACACAATGAAAGTTTCTTGGAACCTGCAAGCTTAAATTTGACGTCTAAATAACTATCATATTGTCTTATGTCTGGTCTACCGTGACGGTCATTTGACCATCAAATTTAATGAAGCCAAAACTTGTTGTGTATTTCCAGAATGTAAAATTCCAGAATTTTTTCTTTTGTATAATATTAGGGAGGTTATATTTTAATACATTATAATAGCCTATTATTATTTATAATTTAAAAATATATACACTTTTAAAAAAAGAGGTATGTAGTTTATAGAATGTAAATAAAAAACAACATATAGTTCATAATAATTATAAACTATAGTATTTTTTTAAAAAAAACACAATGACCAAATAAAAACATATGTCCACTTGGTATGTAATTATTATTTTGTTTTTATAAACATAAACTATGGTGGCCCACATTAATATGGCATGATAATTTGGAAACATAAGTTAGGATATTAGTTTTTTTAATTAAACATGTCATACTTACCAATGCCACGTGAAAAACCTAAGAAAATGTCATATGATTTTAAAAACTACTTAGGTTTTAAGGCTTTTTTTAAGATCTCACTTAGAAAAAAGAAGGGGGCACTTTAGAGTTGAAGTAGTTTTTACGATTTAGGTGTCCATTTTTTTTAATGAACAAGTATAGGATTAAACTTAATAATATTTATTACTGAGGCCACCAACCTTCAACTACCAACTATTCACCACGTCGAACATTAAAATTAAAACAATATTTTATAGTTTAGGTATGTTCAAAACATTTTTTTATGGAGCCCATACGAATGGGGTAGTTATAAACTATATAGTATAAGAACTATATAAAATATATAGTTTTCAAATTATATAAATTTTAATACGATGTTTATATAAGTTATTATATAAACCTTATTCTATATATTTTTTAATTTAAAAAAATATAGTTATAGATTAACTATAAACTATATTTTTTCAAATCAAATTCTTTTAGAGGGGTCCAAAGAACATGGGTATGAATTTACCTTCCGAAATATTTAACCTGCAAACATTTGAAATTATAGAAAACATGAAAATTATTTCATATAGTAATAAATTCTTTCCTTTTCTATATGTGATTTTCACGTAGGTAAATATTTGAAGCCCCTTTCACCTATGCACACATCAATCTCCAAACAAACATTAATTCCATATAATTTACAAAATGTAAATGAAAGTAAGAATCATATCATATTACATCTCCCCCCCCCAAAAAAATTAGGGATTTAAAATTGAAAAACCCTAAAAAATTTACCGAGAGTTTAATTGCACAAATGTAGTGCCAAAATAAATTGGAGAAAAAAAAGAAGAGGACCGGATACTTTTAAATACCCTTTGGGTTGGTTGAAAAAACACGTACAAATTAAATAAATAAAATACAAAACATGTTATCTTAATTTATTTAATTTACCTCGCTCTGTTACCATGTTAAAATTTGAGGATTCTAATAAATACAGATTTAATCAACTTACATATTACATAATGTTACAATAAATATTTAAATAAGCATTACATCATAACAAAAGTAAATAAAGAAATATGTACAGAAAATAAATAACACATGTGACACAGTATTTATAGTGGAAAACCCCAATAGGGTAAAAACCACTTTGAAAATAGCCTTTTATTTCAGAGAACTTATTTTACGTCCAGTAAGATCACCTCCTCCTTTAAAACCCTATTTACCAAGGATAAAACCAAATTACTTGATTTACACACCTTTAAAATAAAGACCTAAAGTCCTTTTTATATAAGGTGATCGGGTATGTCTCCCGACCCACCTTTTCAACCTAAAATGGTTGACACATACACCTAAGTTTATAATAGTTAATATTAGAAATATAATCATTTCATGATATTAAATATTCAACCTAAAGTATATACCTAGGTTAACATATTTAATAATAGAAATATAAATATTTCATAGTATTAAATATTAACCTATATATTAGTGATGGACCTATATACATTAAGGGTTGACTAGACCACTTAATCATTATGTTCCAACAGATCCTAAGTTTTACTTTCTTTCATTCTTTTCTCCCTTGGAGAGCAGGCAATTATTCCATTTGAATTCTCCTCATTTTACTCCACACACCTAATTTTAGCATCTTAACTTCATGACCATAAAAATATGCTTTCAATGAAAGTGTTTTGTGATGATCCTGCATCAGTTGGCTCCTGTGCAAAATGGTTTCCTAAGATTTTGTTCGCAACACTCATCAATTCCTACTTAAGAGAGGTACGCACATCTAGAATTGTTTCTAGAGAGGCGGACCATTACCCTACAATCAAATTAATGAATGAGGCCTCATACAGGTAGCCTGAAGCTTTTCTCATAGGGTTTTTTCACTAGTCAAATAGGTAAGCGGAGTGCTTCCCACTTCGTCCACCAGTTCCCTCAAGGTGTGGACTACTTTGGGGTTCCCAGGGTAATCCTCATAATGATTTTTATGGATTATGACAAGGTACTTCCCCCATTTTAAAGAAGACAAGTCATAGATTTTAACCAAACCTATAAATATATTGTTTTAAATAGTGTGTTTTTTAGCTTTTAGCTTATTTTGGTTTTGCACACCGTTAGCAGCCTGCAACAAACTGTATTAGTATTTGTTTAGATCTTGATTATTTGACAAGCGAGTATTGGTCCTACAAGCAGTGGTTTATATTTTTCTATAAAATTAAAACATCATAAAAGAGGATTAAATGTTATTTTTGATTCTCAAGATAGTTCTAAGATGCAAGAGAAGAGCATACACAACAAGTAACCCAACTATATTGAAAATGGAAAAATCTTGTAAATCAAAGGACTAGGAAACCCATTTTAACCAATTGCTGTTCATTCCCTTAGCCATAAATTTAATGAATTTTTTGGAAATGAAAGAAGGCTTAGAGTTGTTTATGATTCCCAAGATCACCTAAAAGGTGTGAAGGAAGAGCATACATAACTTTATCCTAAGACATGAAATCACGACATTCATTAAAGATCATCTAAAAAGTTAGTGAAATATGATTTAAAACACCCTGCAAACAAAAATTAGCATTCAAAACCTACAAGATGTTATAAATATCCAAGATCAAATCTAATAACCTCAAAAACAGAGCCCAAATTTTAACATAGCTAGCCAGTGTAGGCCTTGAGACAAGAGCGCAACCCTAATAACAACATGTCCTTGGTAACACATACATGGCCCTCAACACAGTAGTGTGGGTCTGATACAAAAAAGAGACTGGTAGCAGACTGACTGACACCAGTGTGGTCAGAGAGACATATGTGTGTCCCTAATGACATATGCGCACCCCTAATGACAAATGCGTGCCCCTAATGACAAATATGTGGGTCTAAGATAGAAGACAGACTGGAAACACATAATGACAAGAGTGTGGCTAGAGAAGCAATACCGTTAGGGAGGGTCACACCAACGCGGGTCTCAAACAGAGAATAAATTGACAGCCAAAAGCATAACAGTAGCGCAACTAACATAGCATTAGCTCGACCCTAGTGACACCAGTGTGGCCCCTCAAACAGTAATGCGTGGCTTATGATAGTAGCGCGAGAAATCTTAACACCAATGCAGATTTTTGGAATGATGACATAAACACGTGAATCTGACATAGACACTCAAAAAGGTCAATTTTTGTCATTTTAGCCCAAAATTAACAACCCATCTCCTTTAAACCTATAAAAGCGACTCAACACATGTAAAGTTAGCAAAATACATCAAGGAATTCAAGTTAGTTAACATGTGCATAATAAGGGTTAGCTAAAATTGAGACAACCCCAACAAAGCTTGGAATCAAATGCTAAGGACAATGGATTTCTCCCACCAGGTGTGGCAAATGTGTTCATGTAAAAATAACTATATTATGTGAATTGAAACTAATACCTAATATCTTCAAAGCAAAGTTAATCAAACAAGAACCATCAAAATAAGAGCTTATGGGAAACAACTTATTCAATGCATGAATAAATCAAAATAAATGTTAATCGATTTCTTACTCTTTGAGATTGTTAATCAAAACATGAACCTAATTAGATCATTTAGCAATAAGATTGATGTTGTTTCCTCAAGAATTAAAGATGAGATCTCACCAAGAAATGGCTATAAGTCCATTTTTGGATCTTCCCATGCTCTTCAATTTGGGAGAATGGATGCAAGATGAAGAAGCTAATCCAAATCAATGGGGAATGCTCAAGATCAAAATGCCTATAGTTTTCACTATTCAAAGCATGGTGTGTTTTTAAAATGAGGGTTCTTTATATAACCTTCTTGTTTGAGAAATCTTTGTAACTTGGTGCATGTGGGATAAGGGTAAAACAAGATTAGGAATGGATAAGGTTTCTATAGAAACAATAACCTTGATTTAGAAGAGTTTAATTTTCCATTAGCAAGTCATGGGAGTTGGGGGATGTCTTAATTAATCAAAGGTGATTAATTAATAGGTGGAGGTAAGCTTATAAAAGCTAATTAGAGGAAAATTAGTATGATTTGGGGGATGTAAGAGAGGAATTTGATCCAACAAATGGTGATTTATTGATTTAGAGTAGCGAGCATAATTAATTAATAATAATTAATTAACCCAAGTAAAAGTAGACATTAATTAACGAAATGTCGTTAATCAACATCCTGAGTGAGGAAAGAGTTAATTAATTAACAAAAGGTCATTAATTAATGAGTATGAAGAGGAATGTTAGCTAATTAGCGGAAAAGTGCTAATTATTACATAAATGATAGGAAAGAGGGTAATTAATGCAATTTTAGTATTAAAATTGTGTAAGCAAATTTTAGGTGTCTACACTTGTAGGTTATATGTACCATCGACAATCAAGGAGTGATAATCAGGCGACAACTAGGAATCAACAGTGAAGCCCTTGCGACACAAAAAAGTAGATCCTGATCTCTTGCACAGTCATTGGCACCCAGAAGCAGTCTCCAACACCCAGGTGCCCCTGCCTTGTTGTGGGTGGCCATGTCTGATTCTGTTCGTGAGTTCTAGATTTTACAGTGACTAGTGACGACCTTGTTTATAGTCTATTCATTAGTCGTGCCTTCCTAGATCACTTCCTGTTCATTCAGAAATCAACTAAGTCATCCTAACTCCCTCTTTTGCTTAGGATTTCATATTATACATGTTATTTTCTTGTGTCATATTTTATATTATCACTTGTACATCACTCTTTACAATACTTACTCTGTAATTAGAGTTAATTCCTATTTGTATTAAATCAACGCCCACTAGCATGATTTTATGTGATGTATTTACCTACTGAGAAGTAGAAAATATCATGGTCAATTAAATAAGCCATTCATTTCTTTATTAACACAAAATCACATGAAGTTTCAAACCAACTTTCATCATTATAAGTCACCAAAATCCATAATTAGGATTATACATCGGGGGCATATGCCCATTCTTTCAATTACAATTTCTTCTTGAAATCATTTAATATAAACAAGATACTTATTAAAATGGCCCCTTTTACATATGACCGTAAGTTTGTAATAAAAAAAAAGTATTAAATCAGTCCAAGTATTGACATCATAGTTTCTCATATTTACTTGTACATCAATTAGGAGAGAGAAAATACATGGGTCAATTCGAGAAAACTAACATGAGTCAACTCACTCATTTCCTACATTGTAATCATTATATGATGATAATAACAATCAAGGTTTGACCCTATACTAAATAAAATCATTTTATCAAATGGAATTAAACAAATTAAGTCAAAAAATCTAATATCCTCATTTTTACAATAGTCTGAAATAACTCATCTATATTGAATTTTATTTGTATTTCATAATAAATCACAAATAATCATAGAATAATAATCTTCAGCTTATAATACACAACGTCCATTTCATTCATCTGGAATAGGCTTATACCTATTGTCCATATTTTTACAATCCCCGCAGTCAAAACTTCAATCATAAAAGCATTATTATCTATAAGCCAAAATCAATTTCCTGTAACAATAATATTTAAATCATTGCTAACAATGTTATTTTGCAAAAAATCAATATATATACATTTACAACATAGAGTATTGTATTATCAAGTTATAAGAGCGTACAACTGAAATACTCATTTACATGCAAAGTATGTATATCCCCGAGAGAGAAAACAAACATCTAACTTAATATCTTATAGATACTCAAATCCAAAAAATGAAAAACATTCTTAATACCCTGCAAATGGACTTAGTTCCAAAAAGACAAAAAAACAACCACACAACCTCCTATTTTCCTTATTTCGCATACCAAAAAGAAGACAAATTATATAGTGGGTTCATGTATCTGAATATGCACACACATACTTGTAATAAATCCTTAACACGCAGGCCCATTATAGGTGTATTCAAATTGCCTACCAAAAGACAAAGGACTCTAAACATTGAAACACAATCCCTATTGGGATATTCACATTCATTCTTCCTATAAAAAACATAGACCAGAACGCAAACCCATATGGAAATCATACTTAATTTTTATAAAATAGTTACACTAACTCAAAATTAAGAATAGTTCCAGAATCTCCAATAACTTCTCAAACTCATTCCACTAAAAAATATAGAAGCTCCTAACATAACTCTTTCATTTCATTCATTAATTTCTAGCAAACCCAAAATGAAATGCATGCCCAAAAGTATAATATAGTCAACTCACAAACTCTTTCATCTCATAAAACAAAAATATGCATACCCGATAAGTTTTACAAAACTTACACTCACAAATCTATATGCAAGTATGACATGCCTTACAAATAGACGGTTCTAAGCCATTACATAACAATTTTCTATAAAAACCATCACACAAATTCTTAAATAACCAATCTGACATGAAACCCACACTCACCAAACACCCAAAATGCTATTAACAACATATAACGATTAGGATTTAGTGTATGAGGAAGAAGCTTGAGCCTGTGATACCCTCGTTCTTTCTCATCTCGGCTTCCTTGTTCCTGCAATCTCCTCCAGAAATCAAAAATAACAATAATCTTACTTAACCATTCCTTTTTTAAACCAAGTCACTCTATATTCATTCTCAAAATTGCATTAATGGCCAAAAATCATGCACAGTGGAGAGGATTCCACTTCTTCCAAAATAGCTCCAAGTAAACAAATAATGATCAAATGATCTAATAGAGAAGAATGCGACCCAATTAAGGGTTGGATTATTGGGGAAGCTAACCATTTCCGAGGAGTTGGTCCTTCAATAAATGTTATTAAACCAAAAACCTCTCATTTCATCTTTCTCCCACCATGCACTCTTTACAACCTCTCCTTGGACTTAAACAACATGGTTCATATTACTCTTTCCTAGCCCTAGGTCAAGTTATCAATGCCCCCATTTTAATATGCCATGAATTTAAACAAAACACTAATACATGTTGGGCCCCTAGAATATTGACTAAGTACAAAAGGCATGTAGGCGCACAAGGTCCTAGTTGAAGAAAGGCACGCAAGGACAAAAGTGCCCAAGGCAAGGTTTAAGGAAACCCGTAAGGTGTGCGTGGCACATGGTGTGGACAGAACCAAGGGTTTGGGACTTAGTCAAATTGGACGTTCAGGGAAGAACATGAAAAAAGCATGACTTGACTGCACGTGGATAAGGTGCCAGCTTGGTGACAGGTTGGCCCAGGAAGGAGCATGCCTGCGGTAGAAGCTTCTAGAAGCACATCATGGTATAAAGTGGAAAGCTCAGGCCTAGAGGAGCATGCTCGCATGGAGGACCACATTCAGACACTTGGCATCGGATCTGAGGGCACTGGAGGATGAGTTGGTAGTCCAGAAAGGCTATAAATACAAGTGCCTATAGAGTAAAAAACGGAGGAAGAGGAGAAGAGAACTAGAGTGGGCGGAGCTCTGCAGAAATACTGCAAGAACTCTGTTAGTGGGTAATTGCATTTGGGAAAGGATGTATTGGGCAAGGGGATTGTAATTTTTTTTTTTGGTAGCATAGTTACATTAGTCCAGTTGTAATGCATGACTACGGTCTGCTTCTCTGTGACATTCTATAAATGGCTCCATGGATGTAATGAGGTTATCAGTTTAGATATATATGAATATCAATGATTCTGATGCATACATCTTTTTCATAGGTTCTTTTTCATTTTATGCTAAGTATGGATTCTTGTATACTTCTTTCTGTTATGATACAAGTTATATAATCTGTTAAGTACTCTGTCTGGAATGACTGCAAGGATCTAGAGGCCATTCTGAGCTCTATGGTTCTTGTATGTCTTAAATCCTTTTGAAATCTCTTAAACACAAATCATAGATGATGTTTCCCACTAAACTCACATAAAAGAGAGACTTGGTACCCACGCATGCCTCGGGTGAGTGCCCAGCATCTGCTGGGTGATAGGCCAGTGTGCATGGGGTTCCTTTCTTTTGTGATAGGGGTAAAAATGACTACATCTTGGTTCCATTGTCTGGGACCTCTTTTCAAAGTTGTAGTGGGAAATAACATACATCATGATCTGTGTAGTGAGTAATGACAGAGTGGTTAACTTTGGAAAGTGTTGAATCATGGTTCAAGAGCATGGAGGATGAATTTTCTCAGAGATTCAACACTGGACCTGAGTTTGATGCATGTAGATGGGTAGAAGAGAACCTCTACCATGATCTGTATGAAATTTTTTTCTGTTGCTTCCTAGTGGAACTGTATGAATGGCTCTCAGCCTATGCATCTAGATCAAGTTGGCATTATGGATCACATGTGTGGACCCAAGAAGAATACCAAAGGCTGTAGGATGTAGATCTGATGTGGACCCATGTTGTGGATCATTGGTGGAAAGGAGTATTGGCTAGCTACACTCTGGAGTATGCCATTTCCACATATTCTTGTCTGGAGGTTGCTGAGTTTGAGTTTCTATGGGAGCCCAGAGGATCATTTCTACGTGTTGTCCCTCTGGCTATGAAAATCTTGATGGTTACCATGAGTTTAGAGGCATTCCCAATGGCTGGCTAAACCATTCTGAGCATTGGGTGAGGAAGCTAGAGTGGAGGAAGATGGCAGATGTTGTGATGGAGAAAGAAAGGGAGGAGAGATGACTCAAGTATGGTGAAGCACGTGAAAGGGAGATTGCTAGACAATGTGAGGTTACAGGTGTGATGGATGTATGGTGGTAGACATTGTGGGAAGGATTTGAGGTTCACACAGAGGACGTGGAACCTGAGCAGTCTGTGTGACCCCATCTTGGCAAGTGCGTAAGAGAGACCCCTTCAGCTTCTAATGAGAGTTCGTTATGTGGAGAGAGAAGAACCGTTGGCATGCATCTGAGCCCACCTAGTGACCAGACCCTGGCACTTGGTTTTCCAGATCAGGGGGAAAATATTGCTAGTCTAGTTGGTTACATTGGAGGTGATCGGTCTACACCCAGGAGGTATAATTTCTCATTTGGGCCTTCTATGGCTGCAAACACCAACCCAGTGTTAGGAATTTTCAGGAAAGGTATAGACACACAAGATTTTGGTCTCACATCTGGGAGTGGCATGGGGTATACTATTGGTAGTGGGGCATTGTCGCAGACCATAGGCATGCAGCTCAGTGGAACTGTGGGGACCCTTGGCATGACCACTTTAGGACCTGGTGGGTCTGGTGGTGGGTTCAGGAGGAATAGGACCTGGTGGGTCTGGTGGTGGTTCAGGAGGCCTAGTGGACCTGGTGGATCTGGTGGTTAGGACCTGGTGGACCTGGTGGATCTAGTGGTTCAGGACCTGGTGGACCTAGTGGATCAGGTGGTGGAGGAAACACAGGTGGAAACCAAGGCTCTGGCTCAGGAGGATTCGGGCCCCAACCACCCCCACAAGTTTTCTTTGAAATGTCTCTACATTTTCCTGATTATAGAGGTATTGAGGATGCTATGGAACATGTTCACAAGTGTGAACTGCTATGGCGTGCAAAGGGTATCACAACCCCAGAATGGAAGGCTAGTTAGTTTGTAACCATGTTGCAAGGGCGCGCACATAGCTGGTATAGGAAATATGACCCTCATCAAACAGTGGTGGACTATACTACTTTAAAGAACACATTCTTGGTAGAATTCCACATTCCTAAGTTTGAACAGAAGAGCATCAATGCTTTGAAGGAGATTCAACAAGGAATGACAGAGAGTGTGCGGGAGTATGATGCGTGCTTTAAAACTCTCTTGTCTAAATTATCATATGATATTCACCCTTCACAGCATGCTCAGTGGTTTGTTGGAGGATTGATCACCCCTTTTAGAAGGGCCTTATCTCATAAAACTTTTACAGACCTGCGTGAGGCATTGGAAGCTGCTCTGCGTGCCGAGGCTGTTGGTAGTGTTGATACTGGTGTTAGCCCATTCCTAGAGGCTCAGATTGTTGTTATGGCCAAGCAGTTGGAAAAGTTGTCTGTGAACTCAGCCCATGAGACTCGCAGTGGTTTATGGTGCATAGATTGTGAAGTAGAGGGGCACGTTAAGGATAATTTCCCCCAGAGGACAGTACGCACCATGGTAGTAGATTGTGAAATTTTTCATGGGGACCATGATGCAAGTAGATGCCCCTTGCTACAGTGCACAATCTGGAAGAATGTGTCTTGTTACTGCAAGATTTACACCTCTACAACCCATGATACTAAGGACTGTAGGCTCATTGATCAGATCCATGAGGCCATTGATCATGGGGTGTGCCAAACCAGCATTGCCAGTAGTTCCAAGGGTGATGATCACCGTTATGAGGAGCACACAGATGGAGGCATGCGTGGAAGGGGTTTTCGAGGAGGATTCCATGGTCATGGTAACCATGGAGGAGGAAGGAGTGAGTTCCCATGTGGAACTTGTTTCAATTGTGGATCTATAGAGCATTACAAATGAGAGTGCCCTGGACCTGTTGCAGTGCTCATGGTGTGGAAAGAAGCATAAGTATGAGGAGTGCCCAGAGTTGTTTGAGCACATGAATCAGTAGCACCAGAAAGACAAGGGCATTGCAATGGTCAGTATTAAGAAGGCAGACACACAGTGGATGCCTCGGGTAACATGGGATGTAGGTTTGGAGCCTGTCTTGGTAACAACAAGGGTAGAAGCTGCATGCACAAAAGAGATACCAAGGCAGAAGAACCTAGTTTCAAGGGAGGAAGTAGTTCATGGAAAGTACCCAGACCCTGCACATCAAAAGGAGGTATATCAGGACACCATGGATGTCATTCAGAGTTTACAAGGGGAAATCCAGTGTCTAAAGGAGAAATCCAGGAGGGAGGAACAAGGGAGGAGAGTCGAGGCACCAAAGGATGACCTGGATGAGGTCAAGGAGGTGTGTAAAATGCTAAGGCAAGAGAATATCATTCCCTTGCTAGGATCATGGTTGAGAGAGAAGGTACCATGTACTAGAGAGCGTGAGAGGTAGGTCTTGCATGCAAACCTTCCCCCTCACAGCCTTGACTATGACAAAGAGATCACATTGAATGTAGTTGTAGATGGATGGCTCCTTAGTAATATCCTCATTGACACTGGTGCGGAGGTTAATGTTCTAACTTTGGATGCATGGCATCAGATGGGAAGACCTACATTACAACCATCTTCGAATGTGTTGTATATGGAAAACAAGACTAAGGCAATGCCCATCAGTGTCTTAAAGGATGCAGCTATCACTATCTAGGGAGCTAAGTTTACTGGGGACTTTGAAGTCTTGGCACTCACTGAGGCAGACAATTTCCCAGCACTACTTGGGTGCCCATGGTGTTACAAGAACAATGCGGACCTTTGGTTCAACAAAGGGTACATCAGCTTTGAAAATAAGGAGGAATGGGTCATTATACCCCTAGCTGATGGGAAGTTGACACCCTATATTGAACCTTTGGGGGAAGAAGTTCTGGATAGGATATATGTGCACTCAATCAGGGACCCAGAGATAATACATCCTACCGATAGAGTTATCCAGTTTGAGGATGCTCAGTCAGTAAGTGATACCACCAGTCTAGCATGTGACAATTGGGTGCATGGAACTTATGAATTGATGGGATGATAGTTGAGAGGGTTCGGTGACCAATGTAACAAAGGCATGCATAGTTCGGCACCTAGGAGGAAAGGAGCTACCTAAGTATTCAGGAGGAGCCTTCCCTGAGATCTTTTTACAGGAAATGGAAGCTCAGTGGAAGAATGAGAAGGAATGGAGGGGGATGTTAAGTTATGTCCTACTCGGCACAGCTACATGGTGGTGGGCTACACATCAGGAGAGCCTTTTGGAATGGCGTGAGGTAAGAATTTCTCTCTCTGTCAGATTCTCTAGGAGCAACGTGCCCACCACCATCAAGGACTACCATGGGAAGGAGCCCACCTCTTTCCATATCCAGGAGTGTGAAAGGATCTAGAGAGAAGGTGCAGAAGCTTTTCCACCATCCCTCTAGGTGCACAAGTTGTACTCTACACTACAGGGTTACGTGTGTGCATGGTACATTCATTCAGAGACACGCCGCCAGACAGGGAATTGGCAAGAGCTCGTGGCTGACCTCATTCAAACCTTTGAGTATCAGAGTACCAAGCCATCAGTTGATAAGGCCTTGTAGGGTATCAAGTGCCTTACCATGGGGGATAGTGCCATGGTGGAGGATAGGTTATTGGAGTTACTAGGTGGACCAGGTTTGGAGGCACACTTTGAAGAAGTAGAGGAAACATAAGAGTTATAGCTTGAGTGTGTGTGTTTAGAAAAGGAGAAAGGGAAGTTGGTGTATGTGATTGATGGAGAGGAAGAAAAAATCTTGGATGTTAGCCATTCTGTAGGGACGCGCGAGGTAGTGGATAGTGCTGATACTCACGCGCGTGCCTACCATGAGCCCTTAAAGACAAAGAAGGTTAACATCGGTTCAGGAGAAGAACCTAAGGAAGCTATTATTGGAGATTACTGGTCAGAGAAGGAAGTCTCTAAGATCATTGATCTGTTGTGTGAATTTGAGGATTTATTCCCGTGCAGGTACCATGAGCTCAAAGGCGTTCACCATTCCTTGGGGGAGATGAAGATAAAGCTGAAGGATGGTGTGCACCCAGTCAGGAAGAGGCCCTACCGATGAATCCCAATTTGTGCGTAAAGGTTAAGGAGGAGATAGAAAAAATGATAGCTTCTGGGATCATTGAAGCAGTGGAGGAATCAGAATGGATAAGTCCGATGGTAATCAACATCAAGAAGGATGGGTGGATTAGGATCTGCGTGGATTATAGGGAGCTGAATATAGTTTGTGTCATTGATCCTTTCCCAACCCCCTTCACTGAAGAAATTTTGGAAGGAGTCGCTGGTGTGAAATCTATTCCTTTACGGATGGATTTTCGGGGTACCACCAAGTCCGGATTGCAAAGGAAGACCAGGAGAAGACAAATTTTGCCACTGAGTGGGGAAGTTTTGCATATACGGTCATGCCCTTTGGGTTGAAGAATGTGCCTACTATTTTTCATGCATAGTGGTGAAAGCATTCTAGGACTTCATCCATAAGTTTCTTCAGGTCTATTTGGATGATTGGACAGTGTATGGTCTAGTAAAAGACCATTGTGATAATTTGAGGTTAATGTTTGAGAGGTGTAGGTAGTTGAGGATATCCCTCAATATTAAGAAATGTGTATTTGCTACACCCTTTGGCACATGTTATTGGGGCATATCATATGTAAGGAGGGCTTGCTGGTAGATCCTGCTAAAGTTGTAGTTATTGTGGGGTTAGGGGAGCCTACTAGCCAGAGCGTAGTGCGCAGATTCCTTGGGCATACAGGTTATTACAGGAAATTCATCAAGGGGTATGCCAAGATCACCACGCCTTTAGAGGAGCTGCTCAGACATAAAAGTTCCTTCCATTGGGGAGAGGCACAACAGAGGGTGTTTGATACATTAAAGGATAGGCTTGTCACCATGCCTATATTACATTTTCCCTCTTGGGACAAGCCCTTCCATGTCCATGTAGATGCCTCAGGAACCACTATTGGAGCAGTGCTTGCATAGCCAGGTGAAGGAATTGTTGATCATCCTCTGTGTTTTGCAAGTAGGAAGTTGACACCAACAGAGCAGAATTACACCACAACTGAGTGTGAGGCATTGTCAATGATCTATGTGCTTTTCAAGTTTAGACAGTATCTGCTGGCAACACCCTTCGTGTTTTACACTGACCACATGGCATTAAAGTATTTGGTGAACAAGCCCGTTCTACAAGGGTGCATATGTTGGTGGGTATTGTTATTTCAAGAGTTTGAGTTCACCGTAGTAGTGAAGCCTGGGAAGAGCAATTGTGGACCTGATCATCTGTCAAGAATTGATTCAGGGGAGGATGCGCAGAGTATTGAGGAGACAATGCCAGATGTGCAACTGTTTAGGTTGTGGTGCGCACCCTTGGATTTGGAGGAAATTACAGTATTTTTAAAGGAAGGTGTGGCCAGAAGGAATGAAGGCATTAGAGAAGAAGCAACTAGCCATACACGTCGTGCCCTACATGTTGATCAATGGAGACTTATACAAGTTGGGACGTGATGAAGTTTTGCACAGGTGTGTATTAGAGCATGAGCACCTCGCCATCATGGAGGAAGCTCATGAAGGAAGTGTGGGTGGACATTATGCAGGTGATGCCACCATGCGTAAGATATTAATGGAAGGTTTGTGGTGGGAAACCCTGTACAAGGATTGTAAAGACTATTGTAAAGTGTGTGACCATTGTCAGTGCATTGGCAAGCCTAGGAAAGAGAGATGAAATTCCTTTGTGCCCTATACCTAGCATGGAGCCTTTTGAAAAGTGGGCAATAGACTTTGTAGGCCCTATTGCACCAGTGATGCATGTAGGACTGGGTCACGCTATGTCATCACTTGCATGGATTATCTGACAAGGTGGGTAGAGGCAGCCCCAACTAAAGATTACACAACAGCCACAACTACAAGATTCTTGTGGGAGAACATTATCATGAGGTATGGATGTCCTTTGAGTTTAACCAGTGATAGGGGTACACATTTCTTGAATGAGACCGTGAGGATCCTATTAGCAGAGTTCATGGTGGCTCATCACAAGACTACACCCTATCACCCACAAGAAAATGGAACCATGGAAGCATTCAACAAAATACTGAGTCATACCTTGACCAAAATTTGTGATGTTCGGAAGACAAGATTGGGATGACAAAGTATCAGCAAGTATTATGGGCTTACAGGACAACTTATAAAAGGTTGAACAAAGCCACACCATTTCAGTTGGTGTTTGGCATGGAAGCTGTTCTGCCAGTTGAATTCATGTTACCTTCTCTATGAATAGTGCATGCAAGAGGGTTGGCTGATGAGCAAGTGTTGGAAGAAAGAATTAATGAGTTAATGAAGCTGGATGAGATACGATCACTCACCAGGTGGAGCCAAACAATAGAGAAAGAAAAGAAGAAGGCTTGGCATGATCGCCACATAAGAAATAAGAAGTTTGAGGTTCAGTAGATGGTCTTACTTTATGATTATAAATTTTTGCAGCATCCTAGAAAGTTGAAAGTCCATTGGTTGGGTCCTTACACAATCTCGTACATCCTTGATTCAGGTTTGTGCTAATTACAAGCATTGGATGGGACGAAATTTCCTGGACACTTCAATGGGAGTAGGCTGAAGCCCTACTATAAATAAGTCTTCTTGGTGTTTGTAAATAAGGTAGTTTTTCCAGTTAGTTTAGAATTTTCCTTTATGCATTTCTTTTCTTGTGTTTCCCTTTCACGTTGTTGTTTTGTTTTGCACCTTGGGTGCCGGTAACCTTATTACTACTTTTTGAGAATCTGTGAGTGTGCAGAGGACCGCGCATCATTTTAGTGTGGGGTGGAGTAATGTGAAGGAGCACATGGTTAAAGTTCCAAGGAAGTTTGTGTTAAAAATCCTAGTTGAATGGCCGTAGTGAAAGAGGTGTATGGAGAGAAAATATGGAAAAAGGATGGTTGGTGTCAAGATAAAGCTACTTGTAGATCCCACGTACAAAGGAGGAGAAAGCGCATTAAGCAACATGAGGTAGGCGAGAGAAAAAATTAGGACAAAAGAAGTGCCTTTGGCACTGGTTACACACATGCAAGAGTCTCCTGTCATGTTGGATTGGTTGTGCGCCAGAAGGTTGGAGGGTTGTCTGCGCAGGTTGGGCACGTGAGGGAAAGTGCTGAAGATGGGCTTTGTTTGAAAAAGCCGCATTAAATGAAAAAAGTATAGTGGTAGGTGAAGTAGCACTTAATGCTCAAAAAGGGAAAAACTATAAATAAAGGGGTCGAGGCACTTCATTTTTCACTTTGCGTATAAGGAGAACGAAGCACTTTTTGCACCTTTACAAACTAGGGCTTCCAAAAAACTGATCCGTGTGAAGAAAAATTTGGAGAGATTGAAGCATGGGTAACTAGTTCATATTTGTGAACCAGGAGGAAGGGATTTCACGGGCATAGGAGAAGTTGTGAGAAGGTGTTGTCTTGTGAAGGGAGTATCCCAGTTAGGGTTTGAAGAACTAGGGCATGGGTTTAAGAAATTTTCTTCACAAGTTCGAGATCTAAGGTTGGAGAGAGCGGAAGAACAGAGTAACACGAAGTGATTGAAGTGGGAAGAAGACCTAGATAATGGCACCCAAGAAACCAACTAGTACACCCAAGAAGGGAAAGGGAAAGGGCAAGGGCAAGCAACAAGAAATTGAAGCAAGCACAAATGAAGAGTGGTATGTAGAAATGCAGTACCCAGATGGAGTGTTGTTGGGGAAGGAGTGGGAGTCCCATCTTAGGGACATGTCCATAAATGATTATAATCATCAGACAAGCACAATTGAAAAGGAGTTGGTGCTGGAGTTAGTGTGCCCAACAAACAAGAGGACACCAAAGGGTTTGCCCATTTATAATGATGACGTGAAGGTTAAGTTGGAGAAGGCACATTTATTACAACTCTTTGAGTTGCCCTACTTTGGGAAACCTGAGTGATTGTATCAGTAGTTGATGTCATGCGTACATGAGGACTATTTCCACTTCGCGGGGGGCAAGATGCACATAAATCCTCAGCTAATTTCACATTTCACAGGCCTCATCTTTGAAGGAGATGGATTGGAGGATGACTTGACTGACAAAGAAGTGATTAAGGAAACTATCGCCGCTTTTACATGTAAAAAGGGGTCAAGGTATTACGATGTCACAGACATCAAGGATCTAGTAATGAATATGGTTACACACCTAGTGTCAAAGCTAAATGGCTAGGAGAGATGGACTCAAGTCAATAAGCCATGGTTAAACATTTACAAAAATATTTTAGAGGGCACCATCTATAATTTGTCTACATTCATCACGGATGAAATTATCAACTGCGCAAAGGAAGGTGACAAGATCCTTTTTGGAAATGTGTTGCTAACCATTGTGTTTTCAGAGATCGGGGTACCAGATGCATCAAATAAGTTCGTATGGGAGTACCCTGATGAAGACCCCTCACCCGCCAAAAGGTTTGAGAAATACACTTGTGACACTATGACAACAGTGCACAAGGCGTGCTTGGAAAAGTGGTATACGTGCCTAAGGAATGTGTTCGGGGAAGAATGGAGAATTCTCGAACAATTACCAGTAGCCACCAGGGGAGAAGTGGAATTTGTTATGTACCAGCATTTATGTTTGGGTAGATTCAAACTATCAGATGGGACATGGAGCCCATGGTGCAAGCTCCCCTTTGCCTTCAGAGCTCAATACTTCCAAGCGGGAGTAAACAGGTTCAAGGAGTCTAAAAATTTTAAGTTGGACCTTGGTAATTTGGACCATGACCACAGGGAAATGTGTAAAGGGTTGGTGTACCCTGGCAAGTGCACATACATGGAGCGGTACGTATCGCATGAGGTATAAATGACAAGGCCCATGACTCTACCCATTGTAGAAGGATCTGTGCATGCATGTACATTCACATAAGACCCAAGTCAGAAAAGGGCACATATCTGGAGAATGAGGTATCTATACCTCAGGATCTAACTGGGAGGAAAATACTTGCACCCAAACGGGAGGAAAAAGAACCAGAAAATAAAATTCCAAGTGTGGTGGAGACACAGGCAATAGGTTCCCCCGGGACAAGTGCCAGAACTAGTATGTAAATGCACAAGAAAAATCCCTTAGTAAAAGAGAAGACTCTAGAGCTAGAAGATCCATTAGATAAGGAGTCATCAAAAGAAGAAGAAATAAAGTCACCTATACCAGAATCTCTAGTTAGGAAGAAGTAGAGGGTAGAAGAGGAGACCACCTCGAAAGAAGTTGGAAGTTTAGACAAGTGCATAGGAGGAAAGGACAATAGTGAAGAAGAAGTAAGTGGGGAAGAGGACCCCAAGAAAGATCAAGGGCCACCTATTTTCAATGTACATGATTCAGAGGAGGAAGGCGAAGAAGAAGAACAAGGGTTCCTTTTTGTGCGGTGCAAGGATAGCCAGGTAAGAGGAAGCACCTAGGACATGGGAAAAGATGAAGAGGCTAGCGCATAGAAGCAGGAGGTTCCAAGCTTGGCACAAGAGTAGATGGCCAAGGTGGTAGAAGAAGAGGAGACAAGGGACATGGAGACCTTGGTGAAGGACAAAGTGGAACGCGGTGCTAAGCCAGTATTGAACAAGGAGAAGGAGGAGAGAGCAGGAGAGGAACACGGTAGCACTAGAGGCCTCGTTTTAACTGTAAGTATACCCAAGGGTACGCGCACGGGAGGAAGGTGCACAGAGGGGGGGAGGCCGGAGATAGGTTATATTTATGACCCCAAAAAGGTTTTTTGTGTGCGGTTCTACAAAGTAAACTTCTGGTGGAGGAGCTTGTAGGCATGTCATCTTTTGATAAGGAGGTTGCCTATCCGCAGACAAGGAAGATGATCTCTTGGGCAATTGAGTCCCACCTTGATGAACTAGAGTTTGAGGTAGGCCATGGGGCAATAGTAGCATTGCTAAGACTAGGAGAAGATAACCCAGTGGTGGATAGCCAGTAGCTCTCGGATGAACAACTGTGTAACACGCTTAACAAAGTCTCCGTTGAGATAGAGGCTAGACTCTTCAAGTGAAATGATAGGATCAGGGATCTGGAAGGGGAGCTGAAGGAGAAAGAAGAAGAGCTAGCTACTTTGACCAAGGAGCTGAGCCAGGAAAAGTTAATTAGCACTCAGTGGCAGTGGGAATTGAAGGATGAAAAGGCCAAGGTGAGCGTTGTGTACAAGAAAGTAGAATCCATCAACAGGGCCATACCATTCAAGCATCCAGACCTAGCATCACCCGCACATAAGTATGGATCTACCTTGTGATGCCTGGAGGATTTAACAAGGGTCCTCACCATAGAAAGATAGTTTTTATCCTTGGAGTCTGTAGAGGAAGTGGTTGTGCACCTAGAGAAGGAATACAAGTTAAAGATCGTAGCGCTCATCGCAGAGTACAGCAAAGTGCTTGTTGATGTAAGGGCCACTTCCCAAACTACTGAGGCCACGTATGACAATTGTGTGGACAGAGACAAAGTGGCAAGTGCCTTGGTCACCACTCATGAGGCAGAACTCGAGGAGTTCTAGGAGAAAAACAAGGGGAATAGGGCGGAAAGAGACAAAATCCTTGCCAATGTTGAGAAGAAATCAGAGGCCATTGAAACCTTAAGGGTTTCAATCAAAAACTAGTTGAAGGAGCTATATCCACGTATCACATGAAGAATGGATGCGTTGGAGGATATATGTAAGGAATTGGAGAAGATCACGAATACTATGAGTGCGTAAGGAGATAGAATAAATTTTGGGGAGGTGAGCGCCCTAGTCAATGACCTCTATCAGAGAGTGTAGGACGAAGTCGATGCCTAGAATAAATTGGAGGCCGACTTGCAAAAGGATTTTTCTAGTCTGTTGCAGTGATTCGTTCACTCTCCCATTCTTTCTTCTTTCCCCATTCTTTCATCACCTTATTCTTTTTCCTAGGCGTAAGCCTATTGTATTCTTTCTCTCACTAAGAGAAGTATTCCCGTGGACGGAGAACAGGCATAATGTGGGGTGATTTTGGGCCCCTAGAATATTGACTAAGTACAAAAGGCATGAAGGTGCGCAAGGTCCTAGTTAAGGAAAGGCATGCAAGGAAAAAGCACGCAAGGCAGGGTTTAAGAAAAGGGTTTAAGGAACCCGTGGCACGCATGGCGCACGCGGACAAAACCAAGGGGTTGGGACTTAGTCAAAATTGGGTGTTTGGGGCAGAACACGTGAAAATCATGACCCGACTACGTATGGATAAGGTGCCAACCTGGCGACAAGTTGGCCCAGGAAGGAGCATGCCTATGGTAGAAGCTTCTAGAAGCACATCATGGTATAAAGTGGAAAACTCAGGCATGGGGAGCATGCCTGCATGGAGGACCACATTCAGACACTTGGCATCGGATCTGAGGGTGTTGGAGGATGAGTTGGCAGTCCAAAAAGGCTATAAATGAGGTTATCAATATATATATATATATGAATATCAATGATTCTGATGCATACATATTTTTCATAGGTTCTCTTCATTTTATGCCAAGTATAGATGCTTGTATACTTCTTTATGTTATGATACAAGTCATATAGTCTGTTAAGTACTATTTGTCTGGAATGGTTGCAAGGATCTAGAGGTCGTTCCAATATCTATGGTTCTTGTATGTCTTAAATCCTTTTGAAATATCTTAAACACAAATCATAGATGATGTTTCCCACTAAACTCACATAAAAGAGAGACTCGGTACCCGCACGTGCCTCTAGTGAGTGTCTAGCTTCCACTGGGTGATAGGTCGGCACGCATGGGGTTCTTTTCTTTTGTGATAGGGGTAAAAATGACTACAAAATGAAAAAACACATATTTGACAGAAACTGTTGGTGCGAGCTAAGACTCCCGGTTATTAACTTTGTTTAAACTAGCTAATGGTTTATTAGTCATCTATATGGTCATCATTTTTGGAGCTCAAAAGGGTGGGATATTATAGGCCAATATTTAGATGGGTACACTAGTATTACTCAACATAGCATCATCTCATTTGAATACATTATAAACTTATTTCTTGATCATTTTTTAATCAATGTTGTTAAGCGTACCGCATTATCTAATCCTTACAATCTGAAATAATTTGATGATAAGCCCATTACCAATTATGTATCACATTTGAGGGCACTCC
The DNA here is from genome assembly GCA_019776745.2 of Taxus chinensis. NCBI lineage: Eukaryota > Viridiplantae > Streptophyta > Pinopsida > Cupressales > Taxaceae > Taxus > Taxus chinensis. The sequence goes on from CM034151.1 coordinate 296,119,965, forward strand.
TCCATGACCTTACATTGCCCATTTCTCAGCTAAAACTTACTTGTTTGTTAGCCAAGAGTTGTGCCAAACATATATCTCACACTCATCAAATCCAACAATTTTGGTCATTTGAGGAAGTCATACTGACAACCAAGATAATTGAGGACATCCACATAAGTAATGGTGATGTCAAACTTTATAAGAAGAATGATTTTTCTAAGTTCATCAAGAAGACTCCTCAAGTTAATAAAGTTGTTCTCTAATCTATGAGTAATAATTTTTTTACATAAAATACTACCAAGAATACCTTTGCGGCTCTTAAAAACCCACAATTACGAGCCACATATAGCACATCATGGGATCCATTTCAAACACATAGGCAATACACCCCTTTAACAAAATAACAAAATTGATCTCTAATATCTATAGTCAATTTTTATACCCCTTAACAAATAAGGACAACCCCATGTGCATCGACCTATCACACAACGGGCATTGGGCGCTCACCCGAGGCACGCACAGGCATCGAGCCCCTCTTTTATGTGAGTTGTGCAAGAATGTAGGGTAGATATGTAATAGAAAGACAAAAGAAACTCCTTATTCATCTGAGAACTTCAAGTAAATGCTACAATAATGTATCCATTCAGACAATAAGCACATTGACAAAAGATAGATCTAAACCATGAGGGAAAGAGGATGCATAATGATTATACTCATTCATATTAAACACACTGAACATAGAAAAAAGAGATATGTATGAGCCGTGAACCACATATATTCATAGCTAAACATGCCCACTAATCACATTACATCTATCAGGGTCATTACAGACCAAAACAATGGTATAGATTATAACCATGTAGCAAGACTGGACTTACATCCCTTAAAATGCAAAAGAAAAATATGTGCCCATCCCTTGATACATCATTCTTCCTACAGATCTCCTAGCCCAACCCATAAAGTTTTCCATGTATTTCTACAGAGCCTCACCTTTCATCTACTCTCTCTAATCTCCCTCTATCTATATCTCTATATCTCTCTATCTCTCTATTTTCCTTTACCGAGTGCTTGTATTTATAGCCTTTCTCAACACCTTCAAGCCTTTGTGGGAGTTGCAGATCCATTGCCAATTTTCCAAGGTGGTCCTCTATGGGATCATGCTTCTTCAGGCTTGATCTCTCTGCTCTTTGCAATGATGGCCTTCTAGAATCTTCCATCGTAAGGTATATTCCTTCCTAGGCCACCTTGTTATAGTCAGGTCATGCTTTTCTCGTGTTCTATCTGATGTGCCAAATATGGATAAGTCCCAAAACCTTTGCCTTTCCTTGCACGTGTGCAAGTGGTTTTACCAAAACCCTCCTAAGACCCTGTCTTGTGTGCTTTCTCCTTGCGTGCCCTTCTTCAAATAGGCCTTACGCGCCCACACACCTTTTTGTACTTAGTCAATACTTTAGGGACCCAACATCACCCCACACTACGCATGTTCTCTGCCCTCAGGAATGCCTTCTCAAAGAATAAAGAGTGTCTGTCCTTGAATGGTTTGGAGAAAGAATAAAGGAATGAATAATTTTGGGGAAGAATGAAAGAATGGGGAACTATGATTATTTCTGCAAGAGGAGAGATAAATCTTTCTTCAAGTCAGCCTCCAATTTATTCTAGGTATCGACTTCACTCTGTGCATGTTGAAAAAGGTCGCTGACTAAGGTGCTCACTTCTTCAAAGCTTAGCCCTTCTCCTTGGGTATTCATCATTTCCACTATCCCCTCTAAATGTTTTCCCAAATCCTTGAGCACGTCCATCCTTCGAGTGATATGAGGATACAACTCTTTCAGCCAATTTTTGATTGAGCCCCACAAGATCTCAATAGCCTCCAATTTCTTTTCCACCTAAGACAGAATTTTGTCTCTTTCAGCTCTATTCCCCTTGTTCTTTTTTTGAAACTCCTTGAGCTTCACCTCATGGGTGGCAACCAAGATACTCGTCACTCTGTCTCTATCCGTACAGTTGTCATAAGCAACCTCTGCTACTTGGTCAACACTTTCACATCCATGAGTACTTTCTTGTAATGGGCCAGAATGGCCACAACCTTCATCTTGTCCTCCTTTTCCTGGTGTGCCAACACTTCTTCCATAGACTCTAATGCTAGTGGTTTCCTCTCCATGGTGAGAACATGAGTTAAGTCTTCGAGGCATTGCAGGCTTGATTCATATTTCTACGTGGGTGGTGTCAGGTCTAGATGCTTCAAGATAAGGGCGCTTGTGATCATCTCCACCTTCTTGGAGACTTCACGTACCCTTACCTTCACCCCACACTACACATGTTCTCTGCCCTCAGGAACACCTTCTCAAATAATAAAGAATGACTATCCTTGAATAGTTTGAAGAAAGAATAAAGGAATGCAGAATTTTGGGGAAGAATGAAAGAATGAGGAACTATGATTATTTCTGTAAGAGAAGAGGGAAATCTTTTGTCAAGTCAGCCTCCAACTTATTCCAGGTATATCATCACTTGCACTAATTATTTGACATGGTAGGGGCCCACTTCACTAGATGCGCCTTGTGAGTGGTCGTCATGTTATCACAAGTATATTTTGTGAACCTTTTAGCAAGCAACGGGTCTTCCTCGTATATTCCCAAATAGACTTATTTGATCCATTGGGCACTCTGATTTCAAAGAAGACAATAGTGAGAAGGATGTTGTCAAATGATATTTTGTAACCCTCCTACATGTTGCTTATGATTTCATCTGTGATGAAGGCAAACAAATTGTATATGGTCCCCTCAGTTATTTTATGGCATACATTAATCCATGCCTTGTTCATATACATCCATCTCTCCTGATCATCAAGCTTCGTAACTAGGCGCGCACTCATCCTCATCATGGGGTCTGGGATCTTAACAATGTCAAAGTATCGCAACCCTTTTCTTATAGGCGTATGCGACTACTGTCTCCTTGATGGCCTCTTTGTTGCTCAAGTCATCATCTAGACTCTCTCCCTCATAGGTAAGGCCTGTGAACTTTGAAATTAACTGGGGAGTTATGTGCATCTTGCATCCTACGAAATAGAAATGATCCTCGTACATGGACAAAATTAGCCACAGGTAGAGGCACCCAAGATTTCTAAAGTATGGCAGTTCATGATCATGAAGTTGCAACAACCCTGCCTTCTCCATCATAACCTTTACCCCGTCGTTATAAATGGGCATGCCTTCTGGTGTTCTCTTGTTGGTTGGGCGCACCAACTCCAAGTCCACATCCTTATTTGTTGTATTTTTGTGATGGTTATAATCACTCACCGTCATCTTCCTTAGGTGCGATTCCCATTATTTTCCCAATAACACCCCGTCTGGGTACTGCATCTCTGTGTACCATTCTTCATTTGTGCTCTCGACGGTTCTTGTTTGTTTTCCCTTGCCCTTTTGTTTCTGCTTCTTTGGTGAGATGATTGGTTTTCTGGGTGCCATCTTTCTGACTGGTTTTAGTAATTAGAACTTCTCCCTTTTACTATGCTTTACCACTCTATCCAGCCCCAAGCTCAATCTTCACAGAAAAATCCTTCTAGCTCCATGCCCTAGTGTCCAAACCCTAACTAGAAAAACCCTTCCACAAGACGGCGCTTACTTACTTAACTTCTCCACGCCCATGTACTCCTTTCTTACTTGTTTGCGAATTTACCCTAGCTATGCACTTCAAATATCTCAAATGCTTCCTTCATCACAAAGATCTTGCTTTGGATGCCCTAGTTCGCAAGAGCTTTCTTCCCTTCGTAATCGCAATGCAAATAATGAAGTGCTCAACCTCTTATTTATAGTTTTTCCCTTTTCCTAGCATTAAATGCTCTCTCACCTACCACTGTACTTTGACCTTAATTGTGGATTTTTCCACTAAGCCGGTCTTCAGTGCTTTTTCCCACGTGCCGCATCTTACACAAAAACCCCTTTACAACCTTCTGATGTGCAAAAATCCAACCCAACTGAAGACTCTTACATGCACGTTCATAGCGCTGAAGGTACTTCTTCTGTCCTTTTCCCTATTTTTGCCCTCGCCTACATCATGTTGTTCATGTGCTCTTCCTTTTTCCTATATGAGGTTTCTTCAATGATTTCTTGACACTAACCATTCACGTCCATCTCTTCTCTACGTGCCTATTAACCTTACGCGCCTTTAGTCCTTTAACCGGGCCATTCACCACAACTTCTACTGCCAGCGCACACTTGTATTACAAGCTTATACTTCCTTTCACTCCATCCCACACTAAATCGATGTGCGGTCCTTTGCACATACACAACCTCCCAAACATAATGTGGTTACCAACACACACGGCGCAAAACAAAACAACAAAAAGGAATGAACAATGAGAAAGGGAAACACAAGAAAAGAAAATGCATTAAAGGAAAGTCTATTCTAACTGGTAACACTACCTTATTTACAAACACCAAGAAGACTTATTTATAGTAGGGCTTTAGCCTACTCCCATTGAAGTGTCCTGGTAATCTCGTCCCATCCAGCGCTTGCAACTCGCACGCACCTGAATCAAGGATGTACGAGATGGTGTAAGGGCCCAACCAATGGACTTTTAGCTTCCCAGGACGGTGCAAAAACTTGGAATCATATAGCAAAACCATCTACCCAACCTCAAACTTCTTATTCTTGATGTGACGATCATGTTATGCCTTTTGTTTTGCTTTTTCAGTCTTCTGGCTCCACCTAGCAAGTGACCGTCTTTCGTCCAACTACATTAATTTTTCAATCCTTTCTTCCATTGCTTGCTCATCAGCTAATCCTCCTCTTTGTGCTATACACAATGAAGGTAACATGAATTCAATTGGTAGGACAGCCTTCATTCCAAATGCCAATTGAAATGGTGTGGCCTTATTTAATCTCTTGTAGGTTGTCCTGTATGCCTAGAGAATGGCTGATACTTTGTCATCCCAATCTTGTCTACCAACATCACAGATCTTAGTCAACATGTGACTAATTATTTTGTTCAATGCCTCAGTAGTTCCATTTGCTTGAGGGTGATAGGGGGTAGTCTTGTGATGGGCCACCATAAATTTTGATAACAAAATCCTAACTGTCTGGTTGGGAAAGTGCGTACCTCTATCACTTATCAAACTCAATGGGCATCCATACCTGTTGATTATATTTTCCCATAAAAATATAGTAGTTGTAGCCACTATATAATCCTTTGTGGGTGTTTCCTCTGCCCACCATGTCAAATAATCAGTGCAAGTGATGATATACCGCGAACGAATCCTTCATGCCACTAGCGAGATTGGTACTATAAAGTCGATAGCCCATTTATCAAATAGTTATGCACTGGCTATTGGTTGTAAGGGCATTTCATCCCTCTTTCCAGGTTTTTCAAGGCACTGACAATGGTCACAGGCCTTGTAAAACTCAATAAAATATTGGTAAATGGTTTCCCACCAAAGCCCTACGAGCCAAATCTTCCACGTGGTTACATTTCCTGCATAGTGTCCTCCTACAATCCCACCATACGCTTATGTTCTAGCACGCATCAATGTAGAACCTCATCACGACCCAATTTGTATAGATCTTCACTAAGGCGCGACGCGTATGGCCAATTGTTTCCTCTCTAAGGCCTTCATTCCTTCTTGCGCCACACATGTCTAAAGAAATACTACAATGTCCTCCAAATTCAATGGTGCGTGCCGTAACCTAAATAGTTGTGCATCTGGCATAGTCTCCTTGATGCTCTGCGTGTCCTCCCTTGAGTCAATCCTTGATAGATGATCAGGTCTAGAATTACTCTTTCCTGGCTTCACAACCACTGTGAACTTAAATTCCTAGAATAGTAGGACCCATCGACATATGTGCCTTTGCAAAACAAGCTTGTTTATCAAGTATTTTAATTCCATGTGGTCCGTGTAGAATACAAATGGTGTTATCAGTAGATATTGCCTAAACTTGTGTAATGTGTAGATCATGGATAGTGCTTCACGCTCAGTTGTGGTGTAATTTTGTTTTGTTGATGTTAACTTTCTGCTTGCAAAGCACAAAGGTTGTGTCAGTACTGCTCCAACAGTTGTACCAAAGGCATCCACATGAACATGGAAAGGTTTATCCAAAATAGGGAAATGGAGAATGGGTATTATGACAAGTTTGTCCTTCAAAGTGTTGAATGCCCTCTATTGTGCCTCTCCCCAATGAAAGGCACTCTTGTGTCTAAGTAATTCCTCCAAGAGTGTGGTGATCTTGGCATATCCCTTGATGAACTTCTTATAGTAACTTGTATTCCCAAGGAATCTACGCACAATGTTTTGGATAGTAGGCTCCCCTAAACCCACGATGGCTACAACCTTAGTGAGATCTACTAGTAAGCCCTCCTTGCATATGATATGTCCCAATAAGGTTCCAAATGGGGTAGCAAAGACACACTTCTTGATGTTGAGGGATATCCTCAACTATCGACACCTTTCAAACATTAGTCTTAAGTTATCACAATGGTCCTTGACTAGACCATACACAGTCCAATCATCCAAATAGACTTGAATAAATTTATGGATAAAGTCCTGAAATACTTGTACCATAATGCGCGAGAACACAGTAGGCACATTCTTCAACCCAAAGGGCATGACCGTATAGGAAAAAATTCCCCATTTATTGGTGAAATTTGTCTTCTCCTGGTCCTCCTTTGCAATCCGAACCTAGTGGTACCCTAAAAATCCATCCGTATAAAGGAATAGACTTCACGTCTAGCCACTCCTTCCAAAATTTCTTCAGTGAAGGGGGTTGGAAAAGGATCAATGACACAAACTACATTCAACTCCCTATAGTCTACATAGATCCTTATCCTTCCATCCTTTTTTATACTGATGACCATTGGACTTACCCACTCTGACTCTTCAACAACTTCAATGATGCCTGACGTTATCATCTTATCTATTTCTTCCTTGACCTTCATGCATAGGTTAGGATTCATTCGGTATGGTCTCTTCCGAAATAGGCATGCACCCTCCTTCAACTTGATCCTCATTTCCCCCAAGGAATGGTGAACGCCTTTGAGTTCATGATACCCACGAGGGAATAAATCTTGGAACTCATGTAACAGATCAATGATCTTAGAGACCTCCTTTTCTGACCAATAGTCTCTAATCATTGCTTCCTTGGGTTCTATCTCTGACCCAATGTTAACCTTCTTCATATTTAAGGGCTCATGGTAAGCATGCATCCTTTCATCAGCGCTATCTACAACATCGCATGTTCTTAAAGAGTGGTTAACATCTAGACTCTCCATTTCCTCTCCATCTATGACATAAACCATCTTTCTTTTTTCCTTTTCTATGCATGCTTTCTCAAACTCAATATCCTCTTATTCATCCTCATCAAAGCATGCCTCTAAACCGGGCTCACCTAGCAAATCTAGTAGTCTATCTTCTTCCATGACATTATACCCCATTGTAAGGTGCTTGACCACTTACAATGCCTTATCCACTGATGGTTTTGTGCTCCGATATTCAAAATCTTGGATGAGATCAGTTGTCAGCTCCTACCAATTTCATATCTGTCGGCGGGTTTCTGAATGGATATACCATGCACATGCATAACCTTGTAGTGTGGAATATATCTTATGTACCCATAATGATGGTGGCAAGGCTTTTGTACCTCCTATCCAGGCCTTCTCACATGCTTGGATATGAAATGAAGCGGTCTCTTTACCATGGTAGTCTTGAATGACCGTAGGTGCATTGCTCCTAGAAAACCTTATAGAGAACATGATTCTTACCTCGCACCAGTCCAGGAGGATCTCTCGATGTGTAGCCCACCAGTGTGTTACAGTCCCGAGTAGGCTATAACTGAGCATCCCTCTTCTTTCATCCTCATTTTTCCACTGATCTTTCATGTCCCGTAAGAAAATTTCAGGGTATGCCCCTCCAGAGTAACTTGGTAACTTCTTTCCTCCTAGGCACTTGAGTGAGCGCACCTTGGTCACTTTTATTACAGACCCCCTTAGATGTCACCTAATTAACACATAGGTCCCGTGCACCCAATTGTCACATGCCATGTTTGTGGTATCACTCATAGACTGGGAATCCTCAAATTAGATAACTCCTTCTGTAGGGTGAATTATCTTCGGGTCTCTGATGGAGTGCACATAAATTATATCAAGGACCTCTTCTCCTAAAGGTTCAATGTAAGGCACAAACTTCCCATCCATCAGAGGGATGATGACATGTTCTTCCTTGTTTTCAAAACCGATATATATCCTTTGTTGAACCTTAGGTCAACATTGTTCTTATAGCACCATGGGTACCCAAGCTAATGCTGGAAAATTTTCCACCTTGGTGAGTGCCAAGACTTCAAAGTCTCCAGTAAACTTGGCCCCTTGAATGGTAATCAGCTGCATCCTTTAATACTGCCAATGGGAATTGCCTTTGTTTTTTTTCCATATACAACACATTTGAAGATGGTTGTAATGCGGGCCTTCCCATTTGATGCCAAGCATCCAATGTAAGAACATTGACTTCTATTCTCGTGTCAATCAATATGTTTCTTAGAAGCCAACCATCCACAACTATGTTTAGTGTGATTTCCTTATCATAGTCAAGGCTATGGGGAGGGAGGTTTGCATGCAACACCTGCCTTTCGCGCTCCACTTTGGCGCATGGAATCTTCTCCCGTAGCCATTCTCCTAGCAAGGGAATAATATTCTCTTGCCTTAACATTTTACACACTTCCTTGACCTCATCCAGGTCCTTCTGTGGAGCCTTAGCATTCCTTCTTTGCTCCTACTACCTGGACTACTCTTTTAGACACTAGATCTCTCCCTAAAAACTCTAAATGACATCCATTGTCTCTTAATACACTTCTTTCTAGTGGGTAGGGTCCAAATACTTCCCATGCACCACTTCTTCCCTTGAGACTAGATTCTTTTGCCTTGGTACTTATTTGGCATGCGCAACCTCTGCTCGTGTTGTCACCAGAACAGGTTCTAACCCTGACTCACGCACCACTCTAGGCATCCACTATGTGTTAGCCTTCTTTATACTCACCATCCCAGTGCCCTTTATCTTCTAGTGTTGTTGGCTCATGTGCTCAAACAACTCAGGGACACTCCTCATACTTATGCTTTTTCCCACACCACTGAGCACTGCAATAAATCTTGACACTCGCTGCCTGTAATGTTCTGTAGATCCGTAAGTTATAATAGGTTCCACATGGGAAATCACTTCTCCCTCCACCACGGTTACTGAGACCACGAAATCCTCCATGAAAACCTCTTCCACGTGCCCCTCCATCTGCACATTCTTCATAATGGCAATCATCTTCCTTGGAACTACTGACAAGGCTGGTCTGGTGCACACCATGATCAATGGCCTCATGGATCTGGTCAATGAGCCAATAATCCTTAGTATCATGGGTCATAGAGGTGCAAATATTACAGTAGCAAGACACATTCTTCTGAATTACACATTGTAACAGGGGGCATCTACTCACATCATGGTCCCCATGACAAATCTCACAATCTACCACTATGGCGTGTACTGATTTCTAGGGGAAACTATCCTTGGCATGCCCCTCTACTTCACAATCCATGCACCAAATACCACTATGAGTCTCATGTGTAGAGTTTGCAGACAGCTTCTCTAACTATTTTTCCATGGCATCAATTTGAGCCTCTAAAAAAGGGCTCACACCAGTATCAACACTCCCAACTACTTCAGCATGTAAGGTATCCTCTAGATCCTTCACGGGGGTCAGTAAATGTTTTATGGGACAATACCCTCCTAAATGGAGTGATCAACCCTCCAACAAAACCATTGAGCATGTTGTGAAGGGTGAATTTCATATGATAATTTTGACAGGAGAGTCTTAAACCATGCATCATACTCCCACACACTCTCTACCATTCCTTGTTGGATCTCCTTCAAAGCATTGATGCTCTTTTGCTCAAACTCAGGGATGTGGAATTATACTAGGAAGGCATTTTTCAACGTGGTGTAATCTACCATTGTTTGATGGGGTCATACTTCCTATACCAGTAGCTATGCACGCACCCTTGCAACATCATTGAAAATTGACTAGCCTTCCATTCTGGGGTTTTGATCCCCTTCATGTGCCATAGAAACTCACACTTGTGAACATGCTCTGCAACATTCTCAATGCCTTGGTAGTCTGTCAAGTGTAAAGACATTTCAAAAAATAATTTGAGGAGGGGGTTGAGGCCCCTATCCTCCTAGATCCAGATCCTTGGTTTCCTCCTATGTTTCCTCCTCCGCTGGACCCACTGGATCCACCAGGTCATGTGCCCCCAAATCCACCAATTCCACCTCCAGATCCTCCTACGGAAAGTAATGGGCCTGAAGTGGTTGCACCTAGTGTCCCCAATGTTCCACTGAACTACATGCACCAATGGTTTGCGAGATTGTTCCACTACCAGATGTGTGTCCCATGCCACTCCCCGATGTGTTGCCCAAACCTTTTCTATTTTCCCCTTGCCCAAAAATTCCTCCAAACACTGGAATGGTATGTGTAGCCATAGAAGTCCCAAATGAAGAAATTATACATCCTAGGTGTAGATCAGTCACTTCCACTGATACAAACTGGGTTAATAATACTTCTCCCTTGATCTGGAAAACCAAGCACCAATGTTAGGTCACTAGGTGGGTTTAGATGCATGCCCATGTCTCTTATTTCTCCACGCGACGAACTCTCATCAGAAGTTGAAGGGGTCTCTCTCACGCGCTTGCCAAGATGGGGTAGCACAGACTACTTAGGTTCCACTTCCTCTACGTGAACTTCAACACTCCTTCCCACAACATCTACCTCCATAGATCCATCACACTTGCAACCTCACGTTGTCTAGCAATCTCCCTTTCATGACACTTCACTATACTTGAGTCATCTCTCCTCCCTTTCTTTCTCAGCTTCGGTAATGTCTACCATTTCCTCTCACCCTAGCTTCCTTTCCCAGTGCTTAGAAGGGTTTAGCCAGCCATTGGAAATGCCTCTAAACTCAAGGTAATGATCAAGATCTTCATCACCAAAGGAATAACACATAGAAATGATCCTCTGGGCTCCCTCAGAAACTCGAACTCAGTAACTTCTGAATAAGAGTACATAGAAATGGTGTATTCTAGAGTGTAGCTAGCAAGCACTCCCTTCCACCAATGATCCACAACATGATTCCACAACATGTCCACATTAGATCTGCATCTTGCAGCCTCTGGTAATCATCTTAGGTCCATACACATGCACTCTATAGTACTAACTTGATCTAGGTGCATATTTTGAGAGCCATTCGTACAAATCTACAAGGAAGAAACAAAATAAAGTTTCATATAACTCATGGTAGAGGTTCTCTTCTACCCATCTATGTGCATCAAACTCAAGTCCAGTGTTGAATCTCTGAGAAAATTCATCCTCTGTGCTCTTGAACCACAATTCAACACTTTCCAAGAGTCAGGCACTCTATCATTACACATCACAAAGATAGAGATGCATGTTATTTCTCACAACAACTTCGAAAAAGGTCCCGACAATGGAACCAAGATGTAGTCAATTTTTATACCCCTTAACAAATAAGGACAAGCCCATGCATGCCGACCTATCACCCAGCAGTGAAACTGGGCACTCACCTGAGGCATGTGCGGGTGCCGAGCCCCTCTTTTATGTGAGTTGTGAAAAGAATGTAGCATAGATGCATAATAGTAAGACAGAAGAAACTCCTTATTACATACTAAGAACTTCAAGTAAATGCTACACTAATGTATCCATTCAAACAATAAGCACATTGACAAAAGATAGATTTGTACCATGAGGGAAAGAGGATGCATAATGATTATACTCATTCATATGAAACACAATGAACATAACAAAAAGAGATATGTATAAGCCACGAACCACATATATTCATATTTTAACATGTCCAGTAATCACATTACGTCTATTAGGGTCATTATAGACCAAAATGATGGTGCAAATTAGAACCATGTAGTCAAGTATTAGACTTACAGTCCCTTACAATGCAAAAGAAAAACATGTAACCATCCCTTGATACATCATTCTTCCTATAGATCTCCTAGCCCAACCCATAAAACTCTCCATGTATTTCTGCAAAGCTTCACCTCTCATCTGCTCTCTCTAATCTCTCTAATCCCTCTTTATATCTCTATATCTCTCTATTTTCCTTTAACGGGAACTTGTATTTATAGCCTTTCTCAACACCTTCAAGCCTTTGTGGGAGTTACAGATCCGTTTCCAAGTGTCTAAGGTGGTCCTCCATGGGAGCATACTTCTTCAGGCTTAAGCTCTCCACTCTTTGTCAATGATGACCTTCTAGAATATTCCATCACAAGGTATATTCCTTCCTAGGCCACCCTCGTTAGCCAGGCTGATACCTTATCCACTCCACATGCGCAGTCAGGGTCATGCTTTTCTCGTGTTCTGCTTTGGACGTGCCAAATATGACTAAGTCCTGATCCCTTCATGCAGCACACATGCTATGGGCTTCCTTAAACCCTTCTCTTACATGCTTTCTCCTTGCACGCCCTTCTTTAAATAGGCCTTGCATGCTCACTCACCTTTTTGTACTCAGTCAATACTTTAGGGCCCCAACAGTATCTTACAAAAATTCTTTGACACTCAACTCATCTCACTTCCACCTATATGACAAGAAGATCCCAATGCGTCAAAAACACTTTGAACTTAATAGTGTACTAACAAATTTTCCTACAACAGGGTTGTGGGTCATGCAATCAACAAGTGTCACCAATTGCATAATGTTATTTAAGACTTAATCGATAAAGGTGTTATTCAAGTTGAAAATGTCATGGCCCCACAAAATCAAAATATATGTCTTCAAAAATCCACTCCCATCACACACGACTTCAAGAAATCAGATCAATCATGGTGCATCATCATCATCTCACCAAGCTTTTCTTGGAATGATTCACATTGCGACAAGAAATCAAATTGCCAATATGAAGTAGAAATCTACACCTGAATCGACATATACGCCTACACCATTACCAAATGCCGCATTGTCTTCACAACTAGTCATCGCTCTCAAGAATAATCTAATCAATCAATTAAAGAGTACCTCGGCTAAGATCTTATTATATGATCTCATAGTTTAATCTTCCAATCATCAGAAAGTGTTTATTGAGGCCCTAAAGTCAATCGAAATGTCTACTCATCATCCCAACACCTTTTTACAATTTGTGGGCAATCTTCATACTTCAACTTCATCATCGATCACATTTTAAAACCTATAAGATTAAGTTTGAATCACCTATTGTAACGTAAGGGGGGATTGAGCCTCGTGATCCACCATTGTTCACCATTGTCAAAATCAAACACAAAACATTCACATGCATATGGATTGATAATGGATCTAGCATTATTATCATATCATATGCAGTCTTGGCTCACCTCAACATATTGTTATTTCACCTATTAACCTCAACATTACAATTGCATACATTCAATGATGCCCCTTGTGTTGCACTAGGCACTATCATTCTACCATTGAAAGTCAGTTCCAAGATGTTCCACACAATTTTATATGTTAGAGAAGGAGAAATACAATACAACATCTTGTTATGGCGTCCTTGGATACATGAAATGAAATGTATTCCATCCACTCTTCATCAATGTCTCAAATACATGTAAGAAAAGGTTACACATTGTGTCATCACTAAAATAAAATCATTTAAGTAGTGTAATAATTTCACATTATCTTTCGATAGAGTGGTACCTATTACATTGGTCACACCAATTGTCACATTTCTCATGGATGTGTTTAATACATCCACTCGTATACCTGTCACAGTTGACTCGTCACCTTCAACACAACATTATAACATACACAATCACGTGATCCATCCCCTTCATCATCATCATCCCATAGCCAACCATCAACATCACTTTCAGAAGTAATAATACTCCCTCTACCAACCTCGTCATCTTCACCATCTCTAGATTCGAGTGTTATTCCTTCTAACAAAAAACCCATATCTAGTGATATACATTAAGATCATGGTAAGGATCCTATGATAAATAACACACAATCTATTTGTATTGGGGAATATAAACTCCCTTATGCCAATGTATCTCTACTCAATATGCTAACTATCAAAGAAATGGGTAGACCATCTTCCACATTGTAGATACAAAATCATGCACTTGGGTACATTTCTAGGTCCTAAAAACATACTTGTATTTACATGATTCATAAGGGAGAAAACTAGTAAAGGATCGGGCAAGGTCAAAATCCAAGAGCATGATTGTATGTTGGAACTGTGGAAAGTCTGGGCATGTAAAGAAGGACTGTTGGGAGCTTTGAGACAAGAAGAAACAACAGGAAGAAAACAAGGAGGCAAATGTAGCATCAGGTAATGTATGTCAGGATGCTTTGATTCTTTCTTTGCATAATATTACTGTATCTTGGGTTTTAGATTTAGGGGCTTCTTTTCATGCTACTCCTCATAGGCATTATTTTGTTGATTATGTTCAAGCGGATTTTGGGAATGTTTTTCTTGGTGATGATGAGCCTTGCAATATAGTTGGAAAAGGTTCTATTCAGGTTAAGATGCAGAATGGGAATACATGGCTATTGAAGGATTCAAACATGTGCCTACATTAAGGAGAAATTTGATATCGGCGGGGCAATTGGGAAGTGATGATTGTATTGTGATATTTACAGCTACCTCTTGGAAGGTTACCAAGGGTGCTCTTGTGGTGGCAAGAGGTAAGAAGGTTGGAA